>LFZN01000058.1:0-140085 GCA_001578235.1 Pseudocercospora eumusae
TAATATAGGAGTAAAGTTACGCGTAGACTAAATAATATAGTACGCTCCTCTATAAGCTATTTCGGTAAAAGGAATCCCGCTTATAGTACTCTCTATACTTTCCGTTAGAGTACGAGCGATCGAACCCTAGAGCGATCCGGAATTTTCTATTATATATCTCGTTTCGTAGGCGAGAAGCATTACCTCTTTACTTCTTATTAAATCGGTCCTCGTAATATATAGTTATTTATAGTTCGTACTCTTTAGTAGTAGTATCTTTTGGACGATGTCTTACGAGTATTCGAGTCTCTATATTACTTATTCTCGTTACTCTCGTTCTCGGGTACGTAGATAAAGGAGGGTCGGGGTCGGGACGTAGCGTAGAGCTAATTAGTCGAGACATGTCGCTAATAATAACTAATATGCGTAACGGATAGATAGAGTACTATATAAATAAAGGTACTCGTAAATAATATAGCGCCCGAGTAATATAACGTACGAATAATATAACGTACGAATAGTATGTAGCATAACTAGATAAATTAAGGGAAATAGAGTAAGCGTATAACTAGGTTAGCGTATAAGTAGGCGTATAAATAGGCGCATAAATAGGTGCATAAATAGGTATATAAATAGGTATATAAATAAGCGTATAAACGGGTACATAAATAGGTATATAAATTAGTATATAAATTAGCCTATAAATTAGCCTATAAATTAGCCTATAAATAATAGAGCGTAGTTTAGGTTACGGCCGATACCGTTCGTAGCTACTAATTAGTCGAGACGTATCGCTAGTTATAGCTAATTAGTCGAGCTATAACGCTAGTAAGGGACCCTAGACGGACGCCGTACGTATATATAAATGCGCGTATAAGAATATATAAATAAGAAAGCGTAAGAAGGAGGTAGTATAGAAAGAATAGTTAATATATGTAGTATGTAAAGACTACGGGGTATAGATACCCTAAACGTACGAGGACGAGCGAGGGCGTACGAAGCGTACGAGGCGTACGAAGCGTACGGTATATAGGGTAGCGTATAAGAATATGCGATAATATGCGATAGCGTACGAGAACGTGCGATAATAAGCGATGTACCGTATAAACGGGATCCCGTAGAAATAGTATAGAATAAATAATAAAGTATAGTAATGTATAAAGAATATATCGCATAAATAATAGAGGATAGCGTAGGGTACGTCCGAAGCGTACGAAGCGTACGGTATATACGACGGCGTACGAGAATATGCGATAATATGCGATAGCGTGCGAGAATACGCGATAATATACGATACACCGTATAAACGGGATACTATATAAATAATAAAGGATAGATAATAAAGTATAGTAATGTATAAAGAATATATCGTATAAATAATAGGAGATAGAGAGGTATAAAGGTACGGGTAGAGATATGTAAAGAAGCGAGCGCGCTTATTAGTCGAGATGTGTCGCTAGTTATAGCTTATTAGCTCGCTCGCCGACTAATAAGCCCGCGCGCCGCAGCCGCATACTGCGACGCCTAACCCCAACCCTAAAGCTGGGTAGGGTAACCTAGTCTTTCGTGTGAGACATTGTCGAAGGCTCCTAATATGTCGAGTAAGAGGAGTAACGCTACTTTATTTTTTCTATAGTGCTATATATGCCTAATCTGTTCCGTAATAAGTTCTACTACTATTAGGGTAGATGTCTTTACTCTTCCCCCCATTTGTTCCTCTACTAGGCAACAGTTATTAGATTCTTGTGTATCTAAGTAGGTGCGACGTGCCCTATTGTCTACTAGGCCCTACCTTAGTTTTCAGCCTTATCTTATGCCCTTTAGCCTTATACCCTTTAGCCTTTTACCTCCGGCTTCCGCTAATTAAGGTAAACTACGCCTCTCTTAGCCTAAGTAACTCGTTATTTACTCCTTAAGTACATACTACTAGCCTACTATCCTAACACGAATAGCTCTATCTCTCTATATACCGACACGCGCATCCGTTCTCTCGAGCTACGTAGTAGTCTCTCCGGCCGGGGTTTAATCCCGCCTACTCTTAGGTATACCGAGGGTTAGTTGCCTATTAAAGGGATAAGGTCCTCGGAGCCGGTAGTAGCTACTACGCACTACGCCCCGCGGTTACCTTTCGGCTTCCGTTTCGCGTTGCCTATAAAGGTCTCCCTACGATAGGCCGACCGTGTCTTATAGAGGTAAGCCTATAGGCTCTACGCCGGGTAGTCTACGACCTATCCCTCTACTAACTAAATCTATGTCTACTTCGCCCGCGAGCTAGCCTATGTTTCTCCTACGTGTACCTAGTATACGGCTAGCCTATATATACCGCTATGTCCCCTCTACGAGTCGCTATAATATCTCTTTCTTCGATAGACTATAACCCCTCCCCTTCCTTATCCGTATTCTTTTCTTTTAAAGTTTAAGGTACATATGTAGAGGAGGCCTTAATAGTTTCGTCGAAAGAGGGCTTAATAACGTCTTCGAGGGTTACGGCGTAGCGGGCGTATTAATAGGTTCCGTACCTATAATATGTAGTAAGCCTTAATAAGTTCTCTCGAGTTCCGCTTCTATTTTCCCTCGACGCGTCTTTCTCGCTAATCTAACGCGTTCTAAAGAGCTTTTTAGATCTAGAGGTACCCTATCGCGTTCCTAGGGCTTCTACATCCCTATAGCGAGTAGAGCGCTATAGTTCGGGCCCTACTCGCGATAGTAGAGTAGGAACGCGTCGGGTAGTTTTCGTATCCTAGTATCCTCTATATCCTTCCTATATAAGAAGATCTCCGACCTAACGAAGGTAGTAGGTCGTAGAGCGTTAAGTAGGCGGTACGTCGCGCTCCTATCCCTAGCTCGCTACGGTCGTACGCCTATCGGCGCCGCCTCTTCTTATAGCCTCTATACTTAGCCGCATCGTCGTAACGATGCGTTTCTACCTACGGCGACGTAGACGCGTATAGTAGGTCTTCGTAGGCCCCTACCTATATACGAAAAGATCTAGCTATACTAATTTAATTTATGGATTTATAGGAGATAGAAGGCATACAAAATATTTAAACATTTTAGGATGCATTTATAGCCCTTCTAAAAGTAGACTTATCTCTAAAACCTATAGTTTTTAGAAGATAACGACGGCCTATTTTACGGTCGCATATCGTACGAGCTCTAAGAGAAATACTATAATAAAGGCCTCTAGCTTATTAGAGGTTAATATATTGCGTTATTATATTGTCGTATCTAGGTAGCAACCGAAGCCTCTAACTATTCTTTTTACCCGGCTTGTCTCTAGCTACCTCTATATAGTCCCTCGAAGCTCGGTGCCTAAGGCATAGATCCTCGCTTACGAGGGCCTAAAGATAAGCCGGGCAAAAAGAACACAAACTAGCCCTCTCCTGCGACTATATAGCGATAATATACGATATAGATATATAGATAACGGGAGGTCCTAGATACGATAATTAATAAGAAGCGCCGACTATATGCGACCGTAAAATGTGTTATAAAGTGCCTATATCTATAGCATTTCGTAGGCGACTCTTATGCTAATGCCCCTTTAAAAACGCGCGTATTTTCTAAGCCCTTCGTCTCGGCTCTACGGGTCCTAAAACATTGTTAGTCCTATTTTCGAAGGGCATCTCTAGGTCCTTCTTTAAACTTACGCATAAAAAATGTGTCGTATTATTGTATTATCGAGGAAATTCGTGTTCGAGTAGAGGCCTCTAACTAATACTTTTGCCCGGATTGTCCTTAGGCGCTCCGCTAGAGCCTTAGCGAAGCTAACCTAAGGCACTAGTAGAGCGACTAAGAAGGAGGTAGGTCTCTAGGCCCTTACATGCGAGGATCTATACTATTTCGGCGAAACCCTTCCCGCTTATAGTACTCCCTATACTTCCCATTCGAGTTAGGGTTAACCCTAAGGACTTACATAATTATACATTAACGGCCCTCGCAATGTATAATTATTCAAGTCCGCTAACCGATTACCCTAAGCGATAATGAATTTAAGCTAGAAGTAAAGAGGCAATGCTTCTCGCCTACGAAAGGGTCTACTAAATACTACCCTACTTCGCTAGTATCTATCGACGAGCCCTATAGCTATAAGTCTCGTCGCGAAGTCGCGGTTACATAAGATCTTAGTAGTAGTATCTTTTAGAAATCGGCCCTCGTAATATAAAATCGTCTTGCGAGTATTAGAGTCTCTATGCTACTAGAATAAGACTTCTCGCCTCGCTAAGGAGTAGTAATAAGTCGACTTACGCTTACTATAGAACCTATTCGCCGTGACTAAACTAGCGCTCTTATAAGCGAAGCCTACGCGGGACCTTTTCGCTCGTCCGAAAGATGTTGTAAACTAACTATATAGAACTAGACATTAATATTTCTTACCTATTAGATTGCATATAGAATAAAATAGAAAGAAGGAGAAGCCACCTAGTAGTTTATTAAGTGTGTAATACCCTTACCTCTTAGCATGCTAACCTTAGTATATAAAGCGGTAGATATGTCGATACGGGTGTTCTCGTAGTACGTAGATAAAGGAGGGTTAGGGTCGGGATATAGCGTAAGGCTAATTAGTCGAGACATGTCGCTAGCTATGACTAATATGCGTAGCGCGTAGATGAATTAATACATGAATAATATAGCGCTCGAGTACAACAACGCACGAATAATGCTACGCGTGAATAATGTTGCGCATAAATAGAATGATGTAGCGGATAAAGTAAATAATATAGCGCATAAATGTATAATATAGTACTTAGATAAATGTTCGGCATTCGCTCGCGTAGGTAGATTGTCCGCTTTAGTAATAGCCTATAGATGTAGCGTAAAGCTAATTAGTCGAGACATGTCGCTAGCTATAACTAATATACGTAGCGCATAAATAAATTAATTTATAAATTAGTTAATATACGAATGCATTAATATATAAATAATATAGCGCCCGAGTATAATAACGCCCGAATAATGCTACGCGTAAATAATGTTGCGCATAAATAGAATGATGTAGCGAATAAAGTAAATAATATAGCGTATAAATGTGTAATGTAGCACTTAGATAAATCTTCGGCATTCGCTCGCGTAGGTAGATTGTCTACTTTAGTAATAGCCTATGGACGTAGCGCAAAGCTAATTAGTCGAGACATATCGCTAGCTATAACTAATATGCGTAGCGCATAAATGAATTAATTTATAAATTAGTTAATATACGAATACATTGATACATAAATAATATAGCGCCCGAGTACAACAATACCTAAATAATGCTACGCGTAAATAATATTGCGTATAAATAGAATGATGTAGCGGATGAAGTAAATGATGTAGCGCATAAATGTGTAATGTAGCACTTAGATAAATGTTCGGCATTCGCTCGCGTAGGTAGATTATCTACTTTAGTAATAGCCTATAGACGTAGCGCAAAGCTAATTAGTCGAGACATGTCGCTAGCTATAACTAATATGCGTAGCGCATAAATGAATTAATTCATGAATTAGTTAATATACGAATGCATTAATATATAAATAATATAGCGCCCGAGTATAATAACGCCCGAATGATGCTACGCGTAAATAATGTTGCGCATAAATAGAATGATGTAGCGGATAAAGTAAATAATGTAGCGTATAAATGTGTAATGTAGTACTTAGATAAATGTTCGGCATTCGCTCGCGTAGGTAGATTATCTACTTTAGTAATGGCCTATGGACGTAGCGCAAAGCTACTTAGTCGAGACATGTCGCTAGCTATAACTAATATGCGTAGCGCATAAATAAATTTAAACGTATATAATAGAGCGCCCGGATAATGCAACGTACGAATAATGCAACACTAGAATCTATTACGCATAAACTAAATCCTATATAGCGTAGAGAGAAAGGATGTAGGGCGTTAATGAATAGGTTCGCGAATAGGTAAATAGTTTAGCACGTAAATGTATTTACGTATAAATAGAGATAATGTAGCGCCCGGATAATATAGCGCCCGAATAATTAATGTAGTGCCCGAAAAATGTAGCGCCCGAATAATATAATATAGTACATAAACTAAATAATATAGTAGCTAAATAACACCGTGTAGTAGTATGTTATTAATATAGCGCGGTAGTATATGAATAATAGAGCATAGTTTAGGTTACGACCCATGTCGCTAGCTCGTAGCTAATTAGTCGAGACATGTCGCTAGTTATAGCTAATTAGTCGAGACATGTCGCTAGTTATAGCTAATTAGTCGAGACATGTCGCTAGCTATAGACCCTAGCCCTACGCATATATAGGTGCGCGCGTATAAATAATATAGCGCATGTATAAATAATATAGCGTATAAAGAAGGTAGCTTATAAATAATGCTTTATAGCTATAGTACATAAAGAGTACGGCGTATAAAGAGTACGGCGTATAAACGTTACGATGTAGCGTATAGACTTTAAAATATAGCGTATAAACGTTATAGTATAGCGTATAAACTTTATAATATGTAGCGCATAAACTTTACGATATAGCGTATAAACTTTATAATATAGCGTATAAACTTTATATACTATATTATGTAAATATAGCGCATAAGCTTTATAATGTAGCTTATTAACTTGAAAATGTAGCGCATAGATCTTATAATATAGTACATACGTGCTAGGGCGTGCGATAGCGTGCGATAGCGTGCGACCTAAACGATGCACCGCATAAACGGTATAGCGCATAAATAATATAGTATTAATAATAAAGTATAGTAGTATATAAATAATATATCGTATAAATAATGAAGTATAGCGTACGAAGTATATAAGAGCGTACGAAGCGTACGATAGCGTGCGAAGTATGCGATAGCATACGACATCGTGCGATAGCGTGCGACCTAAACGATGCACCGTATAAACGGTATAGCGCATAAATTATCTAGTATTAATAATAAAGTATAGTAGTATATAAACAATATATCGCATAAAGGATAAAGTATAGTAGTATGTAAATAATGCAACTTAGCTAATTAGTCGAGACATGTCGCTAGTTATAGCTAATTAGTCGAGACGTGTCGCTAGTTATAGCTAATTAGCTCGCTAGCCGACTAATGAGCCCGCGCGCGTTAGCCGCACGACTGCGACGCCCAACCCCAACCCTAAAGTGCTGTAGGGTGGTTGTAGATGTAGTTGTCCTTTGTAGAAAATGACGAGGCTGGAATACTAGCTGTATAGCCGCTAAGACCTACACGGGCGGGGCTTAGCAAGCAAAATTTGCGCTTCCCTAATAATGCGACGAATTCCATCGTTTCTATTACTACGAACACTAATACTAATAATGTCTACATATACTATCGTATACGCCGAAAATATAATAAGATTATGCGCTTTAATCCGCCGCAAAAATTAGCTCGATACGATACTTCCTCGTTAAGAAATAAATCTAAGAATTACAATGTCCGACTTACTACCTCTACCCGAGCTTTAAGATACCTAACCTTCGTAGAGTGCTACCTAAACTATACTAGAAGGCATATAAAACACGGGATCATAGGACATTAATAGTATCGTATTATTGGGAAACGAAGACTAAGGATCTAATAGCTCCGAGCCTAATAAGCCTAACGAAGAGTCTATACGCCTCTACTAGATACTACGCCTCGAAGAGACCCTTCTCGAAGCCTATGCCCTATAGATCGACCTTAATCACTATAGCGACGGTACCCTTAAACCTAATGCTCAGAAAGAGGTCCTACAGCTTGTTAGTAGGCACGCTAAGCGACCTATTAACTAGAAGCAATGCAAGACAAAGATCGCTACGTATAAGGTACTTTATGCTACCTTTGTCGTACTCGAGGCCGAGTCTAGATTTAGCATTAACTAGGAGACCGGCTATATTACTATAGATAGCTTCGTATAGACCGACTACCTTAGCAAGGCCGCACATAAGAACGCGAAACTATTAAGGGATAAACTAATGCCTTACCTTAGCTTCTATAGGACTATCTTTAGTAATAAGACCGCTACTAGATAGCTTTCTAAGGGAGGTCCTTCTACCGCGAAGAAACGAGTCTCTACGAAGATAACGAGAGCGATAGTAACGCCTATAGCTAAGAAGCTACGTAAGAAGCTTAAGTCTATATAGCAACCCCCTACTAAGGATAAGGAGCCTATAGTAACACTTAATAGCGACTCGGATGCCGACAAAGAGAACAAGTAGCTAGATAGCAATAAGTAGCTAGATAGCACTATGGAGAAGCCCTTACTTACTACTCCGAAGGCTCTAATCGCTCCGTAAGTTACTTCTAATAAAGGCAACCGTAGAGGTGCTATGCGGCTTACTAATGCTATCCGAGAGGGCTTCGTTACTATAACGCCTAATATTCTAGTTAAGTTGGCACTTAATTAGCTTAACGACTTTAACTTGTCTTATAAGCTCTACCGAGCCTATAGTAAGGCCTTCTACGACGAGACCTTAGGTTAATTCGAGGCTCGGTCCTTCTACGAGGGCAATATACGATACAAGCGTGTATAGATCCGTTAGATTGCCGCCGATAGTAATATAGAAGAATACATTAAGTCTAATATAGAGTAAGTTGAGTCGATTAAGCTACTTTCTAGTAAACGGCGCTAGTAAAAGTAATTAACACGATAACGACGAGATTTAAGAGCGTTTCTAGCGGAGGAACGAGCTTACCTTTTAATAGCCCTAACCCTCTACTATTCAATACTAGGTCTATATATACATACAAAATTTATAAGCCTTCGAGAATACATATACATTATGCTCCGCGTTAATTTTTGTATGCCTCTAACTACTAGTTATGGTGTTCTAATAGCATATAGGTTTTAATAATCTAGTGTGCGTCTCCGGCTTAGTAAGCGGACCTAGGGCCGGTGCCGACCTCTTAGCTTAGCTCAGCTCCGCGGAGGTGCTAGCTTTACCCCTACTTAAATCCGAACGACCGCTAATAGTCTATCACACTACTAAGACAACAACTATACGAAGACTTTATATAATAGCGAAATATGTACTCACTATAGGCTATAATCTTATTAAAAAATTATCCAATTTAGTCGAGAAATGGCCTTATAGTAGCTATATGGAGGTAACATATAGATCGTTTAGCATAGTCTCTAGCATTTCGAAGAGCTTCTCGAATACGGCACAAATCTCGACGAGTTAAGTCGATTAGGATACTTTCTAGCAAACGGCGCTAACAAAAGTAATTAATACGATAACGACAAGGTAGTAAGGCATCGATAGTAATGTCTACTTTCTACTTTCTATTAATAACGCCCTTCTACTAGATCGACTCGCTACGTAGGCCCTTCTTAATCTTATAGTCCTACTACATATCTTTCTATATCCTATTGCGGAAGGTAGTTATTCGCTTGTTCTTAGCACTTACTATACTCGATAGAGACCTTTTAGCTCTACGTCTACTACCTTGCCTAACTTCTAGATTAAATAGTGCTTCTTTAGCATTCTAGGCCTTCTCTTAATTAGCTATTAACTCGTTACTCGGATTATTGAGCCTAATAAAGTTATAAAGGGCTATTAAGGCATACATAAGAGCTACTTGTGTCTCTTTATTAAAGGTTAGTCCCTTTATATCTCTTAAGATCTTAAAGCGCTCCTTTAGCATACCGAATACGCGCTTAACGACATTGCGAAGGCTCGAATGCCGTAGGTTATATAGCTCCTACGCATCTTCCGGAGTCCTATCGCCTACGCCCTATTCTTTAAGGTAATATCTCTTACCTCTAAAGGGCATAAGGGTTAAGCGAGTACTTAGATAACTAGCATCTATAAGATAGTACTTACCTTCCGGATAGTTAGCTCTAAAGCCCTTAAATTCGCGAGCGTGTAGTAGTACTCGGCTATCGTTTATAGAGCCCTCCTACCCTATAAGGACGTACGTAAATAGCATGTTAAAGTTAACAACTGCTAGCACATTCTACGACACGGTGCCCTTCCTATTCCGCCATAGTACTTACTCATTACGGCTAATATAAGCGAGTATATAGCTTCCGTCGAGAGCGCTAACATAGTCCTTAAACTACGGATAGAACTTGCCCGTACCTCGCTAGTTTATCTCGCTCAAAATTTTCGAAGGAATAGTATTATAATCCGGCTCTTTAACTATATTATTATATAGCTCTAGTAAGGCCGTAAGGACAGCATAGAAGGACTTATAAATCGTGTCCTTCGACCTCTTAAATACGAGGTCTATCTAACGGAAGCCTATTAATAGCCTAACAACTATAAGGAAGTGTATTAATCTCTCTACAGCCGTTACCCATTTCGTTAGTCCGAATCTACGCTCAACTAAGGTATCTAAGAGGGCATAAAATATCCTTTTATCGACCCTATAGTTCTTATAGAGCCTACGCTTATCTTCTAGTAGTTTAACGGTCTTATTATAGCCGTTGTCGCTATACGTATACTCGCTTTTGTCGAGGTATTCGTCGAAGTATTCGGTAGCTACTACGTAGGTAGCGAGTACAGCTATACGTTATTAGGCTAAAGTCGACATTCGGAGGGTCGGTCGTACCTAATACACTACTACTAGTAGTCATATTAAAGAGGATGCTAAGGATACTATCGATAAAGAGACCTCCGCGGGTCCGAGCCGTATTATAGGTTATACAAGGGTATTATGCTAGTATAGGCGGCTAAACTACACCTAAACCCGTGTAGCTTAGAAAACCGCTAAGCCTACACTAAAAATACGAGTGCAGGTCGCTACACCCTTATTATTACTAACCGTAGGTTCAAAATACACATGTACTTAATAAGTAAAGGTCATATCGCTAATCTTGTTCGGTTTAACCTATAATAGGTGCATCTATGCTACACGTGTTCGGTTGAACCTATAGGCCTTAGTACAGCTAGCTGCATAGCCTAGTGCAGCTGCAACCGAATAGGCCCTAATACTTCTTCTACTCTCGGCTCCTAACTCTAAGCGAGAGTTACTCTTTTCCTAAGTTAAAACCTCTATAGTCCGATACTTCTTAGTCGTTTTCTAATAACGGTACTATAACTATAGCGTTAGTAGTTATAGGCTTTACCGCTAGCGCGTATAAGTAGCTAGAGACTCGGTAACCGTTACTTCCGTAATAGAAATAAAGCCCTTTCTCCCGACGTTTCTCTCTCTTAGAGGTATCGACCTACTTTGCCCTTTATCGAACTCCGCCTTATTTCTACTTATCTCCTTTCCCTTTCGCGCGGTAACTATTCGTACGTATAGCATTTATAATAACGTCGCTATCGCTATCTTTCTACGCGCCGGGGACTACTAGCAGTAGGGCTAACTACGCCGCTTCCTTTACGGCCTTTTTACCCTTATTCCTCTTCTACTATTCGTAAGCTACCTTAAACTCGTTAGTAGTCTCGTACTTCGTTATAAGGCGCTCGACTTCCGCTCTATAGTCTACGTACTTCGTCGTATAGGGAGCGACTATAGGTAGCTAATCTTAGTCGAGTCTTCCTATAGGTATCCGCCCGCATTAATAATAAGAGCGTCTACTTCTAGCTAGTATTCCTACTAAGGTTGCCCCTCGACGTGTTTTAACGTTATAAGCTTATTAAGAGCCTTAGCGGCTAAGTTAGGGTCCGTAAAGACTCGAGCGATCTCCTTAATAAAGAGCGTAGGGTCCTTATATAGAGGCGTAACCCTAACCTCCTAGTAGTAACGTATACGGCTCTTTCCTTTAATATAGAAGGAGTCGTAAATAGTGTTCTAATAATAATAACCGGTAGAGAGCTTAGGGTTTAACTCGGAACGTGCCGAGTAGGAGCTCCGTAACCTAGTAAGAAAATCTTAGAAGGTCTCCGGTTTACTATTCTAGGTAGGCGTCTTCTATTCCCTAGGGGCCGTAGCATTCTAGGCGGGTATAGTAGCGAGGGTCTAGATAAGGTTTCGTAGGAGGCTATTCGTAGAGGCTTCTCCCTTATCGTTACTAACGGCCTCCGGCCTATTAATAGCGGCCTAAGCTCGAGTAATAGCGGCCTACATCTTACGCAACTCTACTTCTAGCTACTACTAACGTAGATACATACTTTCTAGGGCTACCCGCACCTACTTATCTATGTGCCCTAGAGTACGACTAGAGTCCCTAGCTACCGATACGACTAAGGCGGACTCCGGAGTATTAGTAGGGTAATCCGCTAGTTATTCTATACTAAATTAATCGAACTTAATATTACGGGAGAGCTATGTATATACTAAGGCTTAAAGTAGTATTTAATAGGTTCGATAAGGAAGGAAGGAAGGTCCTAGACGAGGACCGCTATAGAAAGGGTAGGCTACGGTGCCGCGGGAAGGCTAAGCCATCGCATAGGCCTAAGGCTTTAGGCCTATGCTAAGCCTAGGATTTTACCCTTCACACCGCGGCCCTAACCCGCCTAGTAGTAATTAACGTTTAAGCCTTTCGTATATAGGCTTACGAGATCTTCCGCGCTTTCGATCAAGGTACTAAGGGCTTAGCGGTTAGTCTTTTAGTTATATAGGACGAGGTAGATAAATTAATAAGCTAGGAGTCAGGACGATAGGAATATCGTCTATAACGGCGGGGAGCTAAGAACTATATAGGGACTAAATAACCTCCGAATAGCTATTAATATAGGTAAGAATATTGGGTAGCGTAGAGATGCCGCGCGTACTATAAGCCGTTAAGTCTACTCTTCAGAATTTAGCCGGCGTATAGAGGAGTATAGGTTTTCTAATTCTAACGAGCGCTCTAAGAACTTAAATACTTTTATTAGTAAGTTCCCCGATATAAAGAAGGGCTATAAGGAGCTGGTAAAGCGTGTTATTTAGCGACTCTAGTATAAAGTAGCGAATAGACTAGTAGGTATCGACTGCTAGATATCCGATCTCGACCCTAAGTAGTAGGATCTAGTTAAGAATCCCGATCGCGAGGCTTAGAAGGAGTAGATTAGCTTATAGAAGAAGAACATTATAGTCTACAATGTACATAGAGAACTCGGATATACCTTTAGCTTTACCTACTAGCAGCTTATCGTTTGTTCGACTATAAAGGATTTCATCGCGAGATAGGATTTACTAGAGGCTTTAAACGCTTATAAGGACGAAGCGATAAGCGTAAACGACGATAATGATATTTGACCATAGATCGAAAAATCTAGAAAATCCAGGAAATCTAGAAAATCTAGACCCCGTTGATCGCGACTAGCAGGATCAAGCCGATTAGATAAAAAAAAAACATTTCCGTGACGGAGGTAGTCGCATGCTCCGCTCTCAACTCCTAACTACGTCGCTGGATACAACAAAATACTTTTCGAAGGGATATTCCACCCCCCAACAAGCCAACGGCGTTAGAGCCTCAAACTCACCATCAATCCACCGCACCGCAGCTCGTGTGTAGTGAAGATTTCCCAAAGGATTCGCGCGTTGGTGTAAGAGCTGCTTCCATTCAGAATCAAAACGTGCGATCGTGGCGGAAAAGTCGAGAAGTTCATCGACGGCGGGTGGGAGTGTGGTGATGGGGATGGCGATGCTGTGTAAATGGAGGGAGAAATTGGACAGGACGTGTTGTCGATGGTAAGACCAGGCTCGGAGGCCTGCGGCATGGGAGAGGGAGGTGAGGGAGATGAGCAGACGGGTTTGAAGGTCGTGGATGGTGTCGTGTGCTCGTCGGATACTCGCGATTTGACGTTGAAGTTCAATTTCGAGTGCGTCGCGGTATTGCTCGCTGGAGAATCAGAATGTCAGTGGGCGGTGTAGGTGAAAGTGCTGTCTACTTACTCTAGCAACATGCGGTGTGGAATGAGGTCCTCGGAAAGATCTGTATACTGCTGAAGCAGGGAGTCTATGTCCTTCACCGCAGCGGCTTTCCACACTTCTGCTTTGCCATAGAGCTGCGTCCAACTTTGCAGATGACGGTAGGCCCAGCAATGTAAGAACCGCAAAGGATCTGTGATTGTGCTTGTCCGCCACCACCACCAGCTCCCGCCAGTCTGGAGGCAATCGGCATGCGATCTGATGTCTTGTTCCATGGAGCTCTTCACTTTCCATTCGTTGATATGGTGAAATTGGTGGTTGAGGCGGATGTCGTCGAGTTTGGAGCGGATAGCGGAGCGGCCATGGATGCCATGCAAGGGCGAGACTTCGTAGCGGGGTGGTCGCGAGCGGCTGTAAGCGGTGGAGAGGGAAGCAGACAATTCACAGTCTTGCCAGTAGTCGGTGCATTGCTGGGTCAAGTTGGAGACAAGAGCAATGGCGTGGTGTTTGAGCGGCGTTGAACAGGCGAGTAAAGACTGGGCGTCGAAGATTGGGAGGTTGGAGGCAGGATGTCTTGCGTTGAGAGGACTTGTGGCTGTATGCGTACTTGTGTCGGTTTCGCGTCGTCTGGCACACGGCCATAGGAAGAGGATTAGCACGGCGATGTACCAGAGTGGATGGAGGGGTTGACACATTGGCCGCCGATTAATATAGATCAAAGCCACGATGCCTGGGCCGATGGGAAGCAGGGACGAGAATGGTTCGTGCATTTTCGACAGGAAGTGGGAGTGAGAATGGTGTGTACATTGTCGACAGGTGGCGTGGACTGAAGGTGTGCGGACAAAGGAGCGGAAAGGGTGTCATTGTTGTTTGTGTGGAATGTGAGACCTAGTGTCAAAATCTGGACTTGCGCAGAGCTGAAGCTCCAAGCATGAGTATATGAAGTCGTTTGAGGCAAGTCTGCCTCTTTTCTCACGAGCAACCAGAGTTACAATCAGCAGGACACCAGCAGCACAAAGCAGCACTAGCAGCACCAGCATCAATGCCACGAAGAACTCGTCAGCAGGCGGCGCAACCACCACCGCCTCCTCCTCCGCCTCCTCCTCCTGCTCCCGCGCTTTGGCGCAACATGCTTCTCAAGTCTGTATCCGTGCCCGTCTGGACGATTCTCGTGGCTCTTCTGGTGTGCAAGTTATTCATGCGCGCTTGCTATGAACAAGGACGGCAAGGTAAATGCAACGACCGACGTGTATGCGACGCGGCTGGAAAACGGGCTCGAGAGCTAACGATTGCGATAGACGGCTGGCGTGAGTTCCATCAGAACATGTTCGGCGGAGGGGAGTAGAACAAGGCTCGAATTCATCATGCGCGGGCGCAATTTGAGCAAATGGCGTCGTATCATTGCATGGCCACGGCAAGCAGGAGGCGGAAGAATGTACAAATTTCGCAGCAGCACAGCGCGCATTTGATCGTGAATGTTTCCATGAATTTCTAGCAATGTGATTCGTCAGTCTTTTTTCGCTTCTCGCGACCCGCCCTTCCGCCCTCCCGCCCTTCCGTTGCCAGGGTCCAAAGCCGTTCGCAGCTTTTGCGGCTCTGCGGATGCGGATGCGGATGCGGTGCGGATGCGGATGGGGCTGCCACATCAACAACATCGACATCAACATCGACACAATCTTGTACTATACGCAAATGAACACTTGGGAGCACCCGAATGACATTCACCACTTGCAACCAACCTCGAATCTTTCATCGTCCATCGTCGCAATGCAGCGTAGACCATCCCCTCGTTTGCACCTTGCCGACCGCACTACTGTGCAGCGGGCCCATCGACCATCTGCATCATCATCCATAGACCTCACCTAACACATATTTACCGTCGCTCTGCATTCACCCAACTATTACCCGCCCAATGTCTGGTAGATGCGATGTCTCTTTAGGCCTCAGCAACGCTTCTGACTTGAATGTCAATGTGGATGCATGCATCAGCAGCAGCGTGCCGACCGTCCTGCAAGTCGCTGCGATGCCATGCCATGCAGTCAGTTCCGCCATTATTGATCATGATCATGGTCGCTGATCCAAATCGTGCTCTCCCCTGGACCATTACCTTCCAAGAGTCTGCACTAATCGCACCTTGCACCTTGCCATTGCTGTCTCATCGCCCGCACCCATCATCTCCCCCACCACTTTCACTACCATGGCCAGCTCAGCACCTCCATTAACCTACACAGCCCTTTACAATCCAGCCGAGCGTCCTGATGCTGCACTACTCTGCAACATTCTCCACCGTGCCACTGGCTTTGGATCGGACCTGACCCTAGACAAACTTCTGCTTCTCCTACTTACCAATCTCCATGAAATCAATTCCACCGCATCACTATCACCCACAGCACTAGCAGCGGCTCCATGCCCATTGCAAATCACTGCGCAAGATTGGGCGGAGGAGCAGCTGTACCTTCACTTTGGCGCCGTCCGAGCAGGTATCGCATGCACAGAATGCAAGAGGTCGAAGAGAAAGTGTATCGCCTCAAGCCCAAATGGTATGTTGACTGAAGTTCAATCCAAAGATCGCATCGCGCGTCCACTAACCTCACACCAAATTAGGTGGATGTGATACTTGCTTGAGAAAGGGCATTCCTTGTGTCCCACGATCAAATTCCGGCAAGAATCCCAAGAGGAAGAGGAAAGAACCAGCAATCTTACCTGCGCCAGAGAATCGAATGAAGAGAATGAGACTGCATGATGATTCTGCACTCTGCATTTCCAACGGTCCAACGACGTATGAAAACAATTGTGTTCTGCTGGGCAGCATTTCTGAGCAATACGTGGACCTTTCGGCTTTCAACGAACCTGGAATTCCAGATAGGGACTCCTCAGCTGTCGACAATTTGGGAAGCGAGAACATGGACCTTTCAGCCATCGCCAATCTTGGAAGCGACAACATGAGCCTTTCAGCCATCACCAATCTTGAAAGCGAGAACATGAACCTTTCAGCCTGCGACAAAGTTGACTTTGAGAATACGGACCTCACAGCCATCAACAATATTGGAGTCGAGAACATGAACCTTTCACCCATCACAAGACTTGAAAGCGAGAACATGAACCTTTCAGCCTGCGCCAAAGTTGACTTTGAGAATACGGACCTCTCAGCCATCAACAATCTTGGAATCGAGAACATGAACCTTTCAGCCCTTGACAGTTTGGGAAGCCAGGACATGAACCTCTCCGCCTTCATCGGTTCCAATAGCAAGCCAGCAATTCCTGATTCCAACAATCGGAACTCTTTGGATTCCGCCTTCTTCACCACCTCGGATGATTCTGCACAGCGCGACGTAGACACTCAATCCCATGTCTGCAGTGCCGCGCCTGAGCAAGACTTTGATTTCTTGCTTTTTTGAAAAGTACTCGAACTAGAGCATGGAATTTGCGACATGTTTAGAGATGGCGGGAACCAGTGCTGTGAGAGCAGGGTTGGTACATGATGATCACCGCTTCGGCAATACTGCGCTCAAGCCAGTGAAAATTACTCGAAATAGAGCGTGGGCTCTGCGACATGCACACGTTGGTGCAAGAGTGAGACTGGCACATGGTACTGTCTCGACTCACCATAGTCATTGTTCGGCACCATTTGACTTGGCGAGAAGTCAACCTGAAGGGAACGCAAATCTTGGCTGAGACTACAGGATCTTATGTCTTGCAGTATGGCAGTGAATGTGTTTCTCCCGACACAGCTTCTGATGTCTCGAGCTGCTGCAATGCGAGTGAGCCAGACATGTTTCATATCCCAACCTGACACCTTTCGAGAACATGCCTTGTTTTGCCGCTGTGAAACCGGCGCCATTCGTCACAATAAACGTCCAAATCCTCGCATTTCCTGCCTCCTCCTTCGCTCCCACCCAAGTCAAGCCCATAGCATCGTCAACAATGCAGCGCCAACCACACTACCAACCACACAGCTCTCACCCGCGGAGACAGTCACTTCACCAAAATCGCAGGCTCGATGACATTGTCGCCGAAGCACTGAACCAACATGCGGAGCGCAAGTTCTGGAGCAACTTTAACGACTTTCCAACCTCCTGGCGCGAGGTGCGCTTGACATTTTGGCAGACATGTCATCGTGTTGATGGAATTCGACGTTCCTGGCCCGTGAGGATGCTGTTTGCTGGAATACAGATCCTACTCATCTTTCTGCTCTTCTGCTTCGTTCTGGTCAAGGTCATCGTTGGTACGTGCGACACTAGTGTAGTGGCCCATGGCAGCTTCATCTTCAGCCGTATGGTGAGAAGACCAGAGTTTGATTTCTGCACAACACTCCGCAACTTCTCTACACACCTGGACAAACATCCCAGCGTACTATCTGGCAGCAACGCATCGGAATTAAGCGTCTACCACCACATCGACCCCAACCAACTCCTCTCCCACTCGTTCAAGCACTTCGCCACACTTAACCAACTCGCACCCAACATCTCCATCACTCTCGACCTCACTAATCGCGCTACCATCGACATCGAAGCCATCCACCTCGACATGACTACCCGCAAATCCGACCCATCCCTAAACTCACACGTCTCCGACCTCAAAACAAAGCTCAACGCCCAACAATCCCTCCTCTCAACCTTCACCCCTTCTCTCATCTCACACCTCACCGACGCCCGCCACCGCACCACTTCCCTCCGCCGCACCGCAACATCCCAACTCCGCAAAAACTCCCACCTCTCCGAATGGACCCGCACCATCGCCCGCATCTTTCTCACAACCTTCCCATCCCTTTACCCCTTCACAGACGAAGGCCAACTGGAATCCCGCCTCGAAAACTTCCTTGGAACCTTCCTCTCCGACCTCCGTCCCCTCCACGCAAATTCTTCGACTCTCTATCTCCAAGCCCGAGAAATTCTATCCCTGGCTTTATTCCTCCAACAACAAAAACCAGGGAGTAGTGCATGTCTCCCTCCCGCACCACCACCACCATCTTTTTTCTTCCTCTTCTTCTTCTTCTTCTCGTCACCCTCCCTTCCTCCTCCTCCTCCTCCTCCCTGTCTACTCTATCCAAAACTCTACGATGAAATCTCCCAAGCAAAAGCCACGTTGGAGGCATTATGGCATTTGCATCAAGAAATTTGGACGGGTTTGGAGAGTTTGGTGCAGCAGGGAGAGAGGGAAGCAAGAGGAGGAGCGAAAATTTTGGCGAGGAGGTTTGTCGTCGGGATTGATCGCGAGGGGAGTCTTGGGGCGGCGGAGAGATTGGGGGATTTGATTGCGAGGGTTCTTGGTTGAAATGGGACATGAACATATCGGAGGGAAAGAAAGTCTAGGTAGGATTGGGGAGTTTGGCGCTTTGAAATGCTAGAGATTGGATTAGGCCTTGGGAATTCGAAGTTGACATGCTTTCCTTTTACCTTTCTCTTCATTCACCTCTTTGTCTTTCTTCTAGTAGAGGGTCTGTGAGATGAAGTAGATTGCTGCCTCCGCGACTGGGTCTAAACATGGGGGACATTTGTGAGGGATGGGATGGGATTAAGAGGAGGGGGAGACGAGGTATGTACGTTTTGTTCCATGTCGGATAGTAGTTCCAAGGGAGAATACAAGGAACGTCGACGGAATTGATTCGTACATTTCATTTCTGGAGAGAGTAAATTCTGTACTTTTTCACCCAGCTTGAGGCCGGTGAGTTGCAGTACGTTGGGATTTCGACCGCCGTCGCATGGATCTAGACGCCTGTTCTTCTGATAACTGCTTGGTATCATTTGCGGCATTGCCGTACAACGGGCCGGCTTCTTCCTCCTGCCTCCGTTCCTCCTCTTCCTCCTGCCTCGCAACCTTGGCTTCCCTCTCCTCGCTGAAATATTCTGGCGAGCTGCTGGCTAGCCTCTTCGGTCCCTTTAGATCCACCTCCTTCTCAGCCTCTGCCTGCGACTCTGCTTCGTCAAGGAACCCAGAGAGCTGGGCAAATGTGAGGGTAATTGGTGTTGTGGACAACAGCTGAGGATCAACGCCCGGGTAGTGTTTGGCGAAAATTGAATCGTTTGTGAGATCAGCGAGAGTGAGAAGGAGCTCTCCATCCACAGCTTGTCCATCGGCGGCGCGGAAGTTGCATTTCTCTAGGACAGGGTCGATGTCATATCTCTTTTCAGCCAGATCCCTCCGACCACGCCAAAGACTGATGTTTGCTGACCTGTCGCCCTTTTTGTACGCTGTGCGCGCAGGTTCCAGATCGCAGCCAATCACGCATTTGATCAATGCTTTCGAAGTGGCAATATAATTGTAGCATTCTTTGGAGAGGCTCTTCTCAGACTGGGTCTTCGCAACCTCTATAACGAGTGACGGCAACCGAGAACGATATTTGTGATTGAAGCAGCCATCCGGGATTTTCTTCGCAATCAATATCCCATCTTCCTTGAACTCGATGTGCGGGCTTCCTCCTCGCCTGATGCCCTTTACGAATCGCTCCAAGGCGGAATTGTGTTCCGCAATCCGTGCGAGCTGCCGCTCTATCTCGCCAGTCAGGCTTGCAGTGAAGGATTCGTGAATGGCGCTGGGCATGCACAAGCTGAGTAGGCCAGTGTCGTGAGAGTATTCGTATCGCGCACTGTCTACCCACCACGCGTAAGTGCCGACGTGGTGCCTCCGCAGATGATCTTCGAGGTCGCAGAGGCGGTAGGGCGAGAGAGGGACTTGATGAGGGCCACTGCCTTGTTCGCGAAAAGAAGTGATGTGCCTGGCAATGTCGCAAAGGCGAGTGTCGTTTTCGATAGTATGCGGGCGATTGCGAGCGCTGCTATCAGTAGCAATGTCGGTGTCCAGGTCGTTGTCGAACTGGATCTGGGGATGGCCGTCGCTTTCGGTGCTGGATGGCGGTGGAGAGGGCGGAAGTGGTCTGTTGCTATTCGACGCTTGTTCGGGTTCGATCTTTCCTTCGCTTGAGAACGAGGACATGCCGGTAGGCGGTGGTGTTGGTGGTGGTGGTGGATGTAAAGCGATACTTCGACTTGTCGCGTTCTGCCTTCTTCGGCGTTGCCAAGCCTGGAGGATCACCAAGCCCCAGCTCAGGGTCCAGGCTTCGAGGACGGCGGATCGTTTCTCCGCATCCGGATCTCATTCTCATTCGCATTCTGTGCTGTTATACGACAGCACCAACTCGGTCTTGCACACGTTATCATATCGAAGACAGTCCAAGACATTATCTAATACGCCAGATCAAGTCGTCTCCATCAGACCAAGATGCTGCAAATCCATCCAAGATCCGCCATGCCTATCGTCGACACCACCGTCTTCCACGTTGAGAATCACCACAATGCTTCCTTGCCTCCCACAACATGAACATGGCAGCCTCAATAGCGAGCCGGAGGCAGCGAGGTAGTTGTCTGGTCGGCGCGCCGCTCCACTCAGCGCCTGCTGACCATCGATAACCTGCAGTATATCGGAGGTCCGACGCGCTCGCGCAGCAGCTATCCGTCCAGCCAGCAGCGCGACGCTTGCCATGTCGCGTTTGACACATTGACGGCGAATACTTATCTGCCCACACATCTCGCTCCCTCTCCCTCTCCGTTCCCATCCTTCTACTCCTCTACCACCATCACTACTACCAACGAGAACCACGATCCGCCAACCATGTCTCCCCGTACGCCCAAGTCACGCAAGGCCAAGAAGAAAGACGAATACCACACCGATCCCGACTCAGAGTATGAAGAAGACGATGAGGTTACGCTTGCCGAGTCCGACGGTGACGACTTCGTCATCGCCTTTGCCGGACTGTCGGTCAACGCCATCACAGAAGGTATATGTTGAAAGAGACAGGAACATACATATGTTTTGCGGCTAACGCTGATTCCGAGGCCGCCGCTTCGCCTGGTCCAAGCAGAACAAGGCTCGCATTGTCCAGCGTGCTCTTTCCGGCAATACGTAAGTCTCCCGTTTAACGTCCACAAGTATCGTAGCATACTGACCAATCTCTAGCCCCTTCACTGCACACTCTCTGCCAACGCCATACCAGCTCCTGGAACTGGCCCACGACCTGGAATTGCCTCTGAACCGCGGCAAGGAAGTCGCCAAGATATGCGTGACTAAATTAGTGGACTGCATCCAATACGTCATGTCTCCCAAGTGCTTGCCAGGCTTGATCGAGGAGCGGAAGCGCGGCGATGATTGGTCTATCGCGGTCTCCAAGGCCTTGATCAAAGCAGCCTCCTCCGACTCCTTCTCCTGGCGCTCAATCACCAGCGGTGAGATCGCCGAGGATCACGCCGACCGCGGTAGGACCTTCCGTGAGCTCAAGAATGTCAATGAAATGGGTAAGACCGAGTTGATCAAGCGGACCATGGACATGCTCGTCCGTGGTGATGTAAGTCTTTGTTTATGTGTACGACATCGCAGCGCCCATCCTAATTTTTTCGTCAGGTCATCACCAAAGACGCCCGCAACAATCCACACACGCCGCTCAACGTCGATCTGTCCTGGCTCAAATCACCTTCGCCTAGCCCTGCACCCACCTCACCTATGCCACCAGCTGCCCTGAGCAGGTCACGAAAGTCGGGCTACTATGGAAACTTCATCACCTCCAACAGCAAATCTGGGCACTCCGTTGGCGGCTATGCTTCCGACACCGACACTGACACCGACACCGAACTTGAGCCTTTTCCTCTCAAGGCCAAGAAGCAGCAGAGCCCTGGCACGCCATCCAAGTCGGTCTCGAAGCACAAGAAGTCCTCTCCGGATGGAAATGTCAAGGTTTCAGGTCGGAAGCCGGAAAAGTCGACACCATTCAACAAGTACTTGGCGGATGACTCTGACTCTGAAGACGAAGTTCCTGCTTCGAAGCGCAAGACCAAGACCATTAAGAAGCACCTCTGGACCCAGTCTGAGAGCGAGGACGAGGTTCCTCTTGCCAAGCACAAGATGCCAAAGTCACTCAAGGAGCAGCTCAAGTCTGCTGCGACGCCATCGACCTCGGACGACGAATATCCTACTCAGAAGCAGATAACATCCAAATCGGAGTCCACTGCAAAGGAGCAACTCGATGGGTTGTTGAACATGCTTTCGAAGCAGGCCGACAGCTCAGCGAAGAAGCCTTCAAAGCCAAAGCAGGTCGACGACTTCGCAACAAAGCTCTCAACCGACACAGCAGAACCCACTCCTGACAAGCTTCGCAGCGAGGTCATGATTGCCATGCTGGAGAAGGGCATTCCCGATCACCTCCACGGTCTCGTCCAAACCCTTCGAACCTGTGGCATGACGCCGGCGGAGATTGCTACCATCTTGATGAGCAAGATGTCGAACGAGCAGAATGCAGCTTCGTCCAACACGACTGCTGCCAACACCAATCTTCTTGACTTCTGATGCTGGCTTCGGTGAACAAGTTTTGGCATACATCAAGGATCGCAAGCATGTATGCGATGTGTGTTTGGCGCTCTCAGCTTAAAAAAAAACAAGAAAAAAAAACCGGAGGAAATGTTTTGTTTTTGAAATGTTGCAGTATCTCTTGCCAAGGTCTAGTCTCCTTTCGCCGTGATAGTCTGCCTGCCTTCCGCCAAAGTTGCTTCCGCTCCACCTTACGCTTCATCTTCGAGCCCCACAATACTTGAGAGAGCACCCATGGAACAAGGAAGCAAGGTGGTGTAGATCATAGCTCCGCGAGACGCCAGCACTCTTCCGTTCTCGATCGAATCGCAAGGCGCACACCGCAGCCGCGGCTTCCAGTAGAACTTATGTACCCGCCAGAGACTGGATGGTAGCAAGCAAGGTAAGCGGGAATTGAAAGAGACGGAGTCAGATTAAGGGCATAAAGTGACAAGATGCATGCGGAGACTTGGGAAGTAGAGAAAAACAGCTCATGCGGAGGATGAATAGGACAGCATGCAAGATCTTTTCTTTGGCCAAATTTTGCAAGTCCTTGCGCGATTACCATCGGATGCCGCTTTCGATACGCGACTATGCATTTCGCTGCCAGACCTGGTGTCGAACGAGACTGGAAGATGGAGCTCATGCTGGGAGCAGACGCAGGCTTGGCGATCACACTCCTCTACCCTGTCATGATATTGGTGTACACTCTCCGGTCTCCAATGCGCTGCTTACCAACCAGTGTTCGGCTTGCACCTCCGCGCCATGGGAGCCTCTGCGCTGGTTGAGTCGTATGGGTCTATAGTCGCACTCATCGCATGAGCTGCCGCGAGCGGCTCGAGACGACATGTACGGCATGAGTGACGGGGCTCAGGAGTTTCGAGCGTCGAGGTCCTCAGCTGATTCAGCAGGAGCAAGCTCCCGGGACCCGAGTCTGCCCTCCTTTGCCCATTATCGCCTGGCGAGCAGTCACAACCAACCTTCTCAAAGCCGAAGCGATGATCAGGGCGCTCTCATATCAACAAGCGTACAGAGGAGCCAACCCAGCAATACTAAACAGAAGAGCCTACGGGGACAGTTGATCAGCAACTTCGAACGCGCAGAAGCGGGAGAAGGAGTGTGACTTTCCATCTGTTATAAGCAGTCAGTGGGGTGTCGAAGCTCGAGGGAGCTTTACCACCGCCAACCCATGACGATGGTACGCTTTGCACGTCAATGCAAGCGAACCATGCTGGAGATAAGTGTTAGCGGGTGAGAAGTTCGGAGGGCAGAGGGCAAGTGATGACTTTCCTCCTGCCGCCAAATGTATTTGGATGGTGTTGGGGCTTGAGTCCTGTTAGCACTGGTGCATGACGAAGCGGCAGCTAGGCACGACACCACTTCTCGACGTAATGCCAGCAACTGATGTCTTTTAGCATTCCTTTCTGCCACAGTCTGGGCCGGCATGGTGCAGCTTGCCTTCGGAAAGGGAACAATTCTCATGCATGGTCGTCGACTGCGAGGTGCCACCAGAGCGGCTGATTTGTCCGTGCTGCGATAGAGAGCTCGTTTCGAGGGCTGGTAGAGTGGTCAGCTGTGAATGCGAGAGGCATACGAAGAGTATAGCTAACTGCCGCTTGCCTGCTGCTCACGCTGATGCAGCGTGCTTTTCGCCCACCACGAGGCGTTGGACGTTGCAGAAGTCTCGGTGGCGTGCTGTCTGCTCGCGGGGCTGAAGGTGTGTGAGCTGATACAAGGACATTGACCTGGGCTTAACTAACTTGGACGGTAATGGTGGTAGCTCGCGAGCCTCGTTGCAGTTTGGTGTGCGTGCCTCTGCGACGGCTCCAGGATTCGGCTTGGTCGACCTGCAAGAGTGTTAGCAAGAGCTCGTTGAGAAGATGGTCATGGAAGTGGCCCGACTCTGGTCGGTGTTCACCGCGTGCATGTGCGAGACGCGTGGTCGATTCGGAGGTCGCTGTCGCACCAGCTGGGGAGATTTCAGTATGATCTCGCGAAGGATAAGCGGGAAGACTGACCTTGCCTTATCCTTCTTGATAATGCTCATGTCCAGCTCTGCTGCCGCCTGTCGAGCCAATGGCTCCCGAGACCATCGCCGCCTCGCCATCTTCGCACTCCCGGCCTTGAGACCCAGCAAGCTAGATAAGCTATCGAGCTATTTCTGCTTCGTGCTGTTCGCCCTGTGCAGTCAGCAGGTTAGTGGTGGCAGTGAAGGTCGGTGAAGAGCACGACGACGACGACAACAACAATCTACTGCTGCAGCAGGCCCCGGGGCTTCACAATCTGGAGTTCACGTCAATGACAGCGCTGACATGGCACATGCAAAGGAGCAGGCGACAGGATGCATGAATTGGTGGATCGGTGAGAGAGGACACTTGGGTGTGAGAGGAGGAGGATGAAGGAAGAGGAAGGATTCTAGTACGGGCAACAGGCAGCGGGCAGCATTGCGTCACTACAGACGACGAGCGATACGTTAAGCAAGAGCGAGCTTGTACGCATGGCATCATCGTCAAATACACGTCCACGCCAGCGGTATACTATGCATCACAAAACAAACCTGTTCGCTTCCATACACCAACGCGATCGCGAAATCGATGATCAGGCAACAAATTACCCACTTTCGATCTAGACACGATGATGTTGGCCAAATTGAAGGCTGCTACTACACGACATCTAGCGCTTCGCGACGATAGTGACGACGAAACTATCCAATTTGATATCCGCCTCGGCTGAGGGTTGCTGTCGAAGCGGTTGACGAGATGAAGGACGTTGAAGACATTAAGCAGGCACGCATATCTCATCCTCTCATCAGGCCGTTTTCATGCTGGCTACCAATTCCAGGCAACCTTGGCGTAAACCAAGGCCTATGCTGCGCTCACCCTGGAGAAATTATGGCAGACTTTCTTAGAAGCGACTCTGATATGAACACCTTCGTCATGGCCAAGGAGTGCAACCTCTTTGGACAGCCTATGAAGATGTCGACCCGCAATACGCATCTTTTCAAGGCAAGAGGTAAGATGTCGACAGGTACGGAGTAGGATTTCGCAGATCCGCAGATATGTTGCCAGACTATATTTGCAGCTGCTCATTAGATGGTGCATTGGATTCCTCACGTCTGCTGTTGCGTCAACGTAGATGGTACTCTACAAGGTATTTTCATCGGCTTCGAGATTGGCCCAGCCGATCCATGCCACTGTCTCCTCCGGCATCTGGCGAAGTTTCGAATGGTGGACTTTGAGTCAATCGAGGATTGAGCATCTCATTGTTGATGCCGAAATCGTCTCCTCGCAGATGCAGGACAAAGGCGGTCTCTGCTGCATGGTACAGGCAGACATTTCGTTTCATTCCAAAGTTTCCTGCTTCATTGTTGTTACTCGCAGGACTGCGGACTCCAAACCGCTCATGAATACCCGGCTCTTGGTGGATGCTGGTGGCGAATGTCTGTTGAGCGCACTTGCCTTCACAGGATCGTTGCCTAATGGAATATGAGCTTTCCGCTTGATAGTGACGTCGAGCGGTGTGATATACCATCATCACAAGCTAGTAATGTCTCCGTGCCCTCATGGAAGCCGTTTCCTGATGCCAGTAATGAAGCGATCCTAAATCGGTGTTGACACTCTCCAAAATTTACGTTGCTGTACTTCGATCGGTGACATGGGTGTCTTCCGCTGGCGAAGTCAAGCTGGAGTGAACCATGCCGTCAGAACTATCGCCTTCCTGCCACCTCTCAAGCACTTAAATCACTCATTCCAGATCACTCACCCTTGTGTTCTGCATTGCGTATGTCCCGCGGTGGGTGGTTCTACATCTTTCGCATTCACAGGCCACTGTTTCAGCGAATCGTTTGACCAGTGGCGGCTCCGTTGTCTTTATGACGGACTGTTGTCTGGCGTGAGAGCGATTTTTTTAGCGTGCATGTAGTAAGGCAGAGACAAGGTTGCTACCAAACATGTACAGCTGCCTCCGGAATTGACGTGAACCAGAGTACTTTGTTGAGGTGTCTAGCAACCTTGTGCTGCTGGGAAGCGAGGCCATAAGGGACGTCTCGTCGCTTCATTACTGATGAGACTCTCGTAGACAATAGCGAGAGTCCCGTCTTCGACCTGAAACGCCTGCAGGGCGGTTCGACATTTCTCATAACAGTAGAGATCTAGGCAAATTTGAGCAGGCGATGGCAAAGGCCTTCGATGTTGAGGATCCGTCGACGGACTGTAATTCACTAATAACATCGATGATGTGTTAGTGGAGTGCGAGTGGAATCGTCACTTGCTGTTCGGCTTCGGCTGGTCTTGTATTCGAGGCTAGGAGGAAGGGGCATCATGGCTCTTGGATGCCCAAAAATGATACTGACAGGCCAAGATCGTGCTGCCGTTCACCTCTAAAGTCAATTCAGCGGCTCTCACGATTGAGATGGCGCGTATGACTGCTTATGCGACGAGGCGGCTGTTGCTGGTGTTGATGTTTCTTTGGAATGCATACGCTGGAGCTTGTCTGCTACTGTTCTTGCTGTTGGATGAAAACGTCTTCGTCGAAAACTCCAGGAGAAAATAGCGTTGCGGAGGGTTAGAAATGGTGTCTACTTGTTGCAACTAATTTGAGGCATGTCGGTCATTGCGCAATGTTTTGTGATCATTGCTTGTTGCCGCAGCCGCAATCGCACATGTGAATGGAAAGGGGTACAATGGCAGTGAGATGTGAGCCATATCCTACGCAACGCACAACATTCATTCGTCGCGAACAATGCCGCAATGCATTACTCATTTCAGGTGTCCTCACGGGTGCTTTGAACAGGGTCAGAATTTGGTGATGTAAGAGCGAGGCGAGGAAACGAAACATGCCGTTATTACGCCAACCCTGAATTCCACCGACAGCGAGCTTGTCGTGAATCCCTGGATGTGCCGCCTGTCATGCGACCTTGTACTTTTTCAGACCTCGAAATGCTTACTCCAACCCACGATTGACAAACGACACCCATTAGTCCTCCTCCTCCTCCTCCTCCTCCTCCTCCTCCTCCTCCTCTCCCTCCTCGTCCTCATCCTCATCCCCCATCAAAGTCGAAACATCCCCCTCCTTATTGTCAATCGTCCACTCCATAATCCACTGCTGCCAAGCAACATAATCCTTCTCCTTACGAAAACGAATCGACTCCCCATTCCACTTCCAACACGTCTTGACAAGCTGATCATCCATCGCGTCATCCTTCCTCGCCTTACACATCAATTTGGCGAAATTCTTGTAGGCGAGTTTTTGAGCGTGCTTGGATTTTTCTCGTTCGGAAAGAGCGAGGGCGTCGGCAGCGGTTGTGGTGGTTGTGGTGTGGCTGTAGCGTGCTGGGGAGGCTTGGGCTTTGGCTTGGTGTTGGGGTTGGTTGTGGAGGGTGCTTGGACGGTTGAAGTGGCCGGTTTGGATGAGGTGGGAAATGACGAGACGGGCGAGGGATGGTGGAGAAGTCTAGATGAAATGTCGTTTAGCGCTGAAGGAACAGCGGAGAAACAAAAACAAAAAGAAGAAGTGGAAGGATATACGTACTGGTAAAGCATCCTTTGCAACCGAGACGGCTTTCATCTTTCTCCCTGATGTGGCGTGCAGGTCCTCCAGATAGCCATTCTTGAACATATTCATCTCCAACTTGTCATCTTCAACGACTTTGATGAGGGCTGTGGATACGAGGACTGGTTCGTCTTTGATCAGACCTCCGGTACCACTGGCGGATAGCAAGGTGGATATTTCGGTGGCAACAGATTGGATGCAGGCTTTGGTGAGGCTTTTGCTTGGTGGAAGTTGGTTGCCAGCGAGTTTGTCGAGAAAGAGGTCGAGAAAGACGGGAAGGGATGGTGGTGCTCTGGCAGAGTAGGCATATGTGACGCCGTGGGTGATGATAATCTTCTTGAGGTCCTTGGAATAACGAATGGCCTTTCCTGAAGATGAGATTAGACAAAGTGTAGGAGATGGGGGATGGGGAAGACATAGTACCGGCTTTGAGCTCAGCAACAGTGCGACCTGCAAACGTAGTGACGAAATCATTCATGTCGGAGCTAGAGGAGGAGTAGTTATCGTCGTCGTCAGAGCTGCGGCCACCCCGCCCGGTGCCTCGAGTGCGCGGCATGTTAGTGAGCGATGGCAGCGGAATCGACGTGTCGGGAAGAGAATGAAGGAGGTCACGTAAGAGTAGACGAAGGGTGCAAGACACAGGAAGGGCTAGGCAGACGATGAAGGTGATGAGGAAGACGGAGGGGCTGACGCGAAATGACCGCTTCGGCTTTCTCCAGCAAACAAGTACAAACAGTATATTGAAGGGACCCGTCGAATGCAGATCCCGGCGTGCGGGATGCGCGCGTCCATGTCCGTACCACCTGCAAGGCCGAGCGCGACGGAAGTGTGAAGTTGATTGAGCTGTGGCCAAGCGAGTCGCACTCAGCCAGACGACTAGAGCTTGGCCGCTGCGCTCTGGTATGACAGATGAAAGTGACATGGAATGGAGGGAACGTGGTTAAGGGTGTGTTGCACACGACTGCCTTCCATTATCCATGACATGCACGCAAATGACGCGGTTTCCTCTGCCACCCTTCGCATGTCACTAGCTCCATCCTCATTCACTGTCAGACGCCCATGTAGCCGTTTTCCTCCGCTTCTCACGCGCGCCGCCCCTCTTGCGACTCTTCTCGCGACCGCCATCCTGTCCATCATGCCTCTTCTTTTCCGAAAGCTGTTGCTCAAGCGAGGCGATACGCTGGTAGAGAGCGTCAGTGTCGATGGCAGGAGTATGGCGGCTTCGCTTCTCAGATGACTTGCGTGTGGATGAGTGAGGAGGACGGCGGTGACTGGATGGATGATTCCCGGGGCGGCGAGTGGATGTCGCAGCGCGCTGGGAGACGAAGAGTGCATCTTGGTCGGAAAGGTCGTCGGGGGAGTCATGAGACATAGGACGAGGTCGGTCGGGCTCCTCTTCGGATGAGATTTCCTCGACAATGAATGCAGGTGCAGGCTTGGTGGGTTGGCTGGCTGGCTTGCGATGGCGAGGATGAGCGGCGGTAGCAGCAGCGGCAGTCAGCATTAGCGGCACGGGTGGATGTGGGTGCGCGTGTGGTGCGAAAGTTGAAGCAAATGACGGGGCGACATTGCCGGTGTTGGTGCTGGTATTGATATTGCTGGCAGTGGTGGATGGCGATGGCGAGGGTGAGTGAGTGGTGGGCAGGGAGATGGGAATGGAGTCGATGGGGGCGCCGGAGCCATCGAGCAGCGGACGCAGGTCGAGAGTAAGCTCATTGTGCCACGACTCCTGTGCGATGATGCTGCCGCTGTCGGTGTCATCATGGGGGGTAGGTTTCACGGCGCGCTGTGGTGGGAATGTAGGTCAGTGTGGGCCATTCCATTCGCGCAGAAAAGACAATAATACCTCGAAGGCGGTGTGCCATTGAATGTGCACCAGCAGACCATCATAGCGGACGCGCACGTGTTGCGACTTCAGCTGGACGTGATGCTGCTTCTGCGCCGCGTTGTGAATGTCGTGCCGCACCTCTTCCGCGTGTACCGTACTCGTGTTCGCGTTCGCGTTCGTGTTCGTGTTCGTACTTCCTCCCCACGTCGACGCTGGCCTCGAGACGGTGCGGGTCCTGGTGTGCTCGCATCCGTCACGGTGCCATGAGTGGCTCTCGCGGATGGGCCCGTTGTAGGCGTCCATGCTTTTTGCTGGAGGTGAAGAGAAAGTCGAGAAAGACAACGGACATGAGATATCCACCTCTACGTCGCACCTCCGCCATGTCCGTGTCCATGTCCATGCACGTCGCTCCTCCGCTGCCCGTGTCATCGACCATCAATGGTCGGTCGGTCTGATGATTACTTGGAAGCATGCGCATCTTCCTCTCAAGCACACTGCTTGCCTGACACACGACCACCATGGACACACTGTCCCGCCTCAACGCCCTGCTCCAGAGCCTGCGCCATGCTCCAGCCCACTTCACCATCACTTCCGAGACCATCTTCTCCGTCCGCCTCACTCTCGATCCTGCTACTATGAAGCTCGTCAACGCCGATCCCTACCTCTCCGCCCGTGTCAACGCAGCTCTCAAAAAGGGCGCCAAGGACAAGAATCGTGGCGCGGCAAAGCGAAAGGCAGCATTGGATGTCGTCGGCGCTCTTGAGTCTCTGGTTACGAAGAACAACGTCCATGCCGTCAGCAACGAATCAGCAAAGAAGAAGAAGATGCGCACATCCATTGATCAGCCAGCCAAAACAAAGGCTTCGAGGAAGGCAAAGAAGGAGCAGCAGCGCAGCTTGAGCGATGACAGTGACGTGACTGAGACTGAGGAGGAGAAGGAGGATGGCGAGATCAGCAGTGACGGCGACAACTCTACCACGCATCGCGCCATGCGTCGCGCCAATCTCGATGCCATTCCACGCCACCCTGAGACGCTGGCCCCGAAGAAGAGAAAGCGAAGCATGACTGAAGATGTCTGTGCAGAAGAGAGAAAGCGCAAGGACGCTCGTCGCATGTAGGTATCATCATCAATCTCACCATCACCATCATCATCGTGCCGAGCCATGGCGTCGCCGTATCTGTTCTTGGCCCGAAACTGCTCAGCAGCAACATGAAGCTTTGGAGTTGGCGCCCGGAGACATCACGATGGGAAATGAGGGTATGTGTCGTCGAGAATGCAGGGCAGTGTTGGAATAAACAGCTACACGAAGAGCATCGCTCCGGAACGAAATACCAGAATCCCTGAGGGAGGAATTGTAGAAGACGGGAGAGCGCATCGCCCAGTTTCAGATTACTCGTCGTCCAGCCTGTCCTGATCCATTACAATTTCTGTGTACAATTCCCATGCCGTCTTCAATCCTGTTGGCTACTTCCGCACGAAACCATCAACACACTGCCGCCGGGAAGTGTTGCTGTTCCCGCAGCGCGACCAGGTTGTCCATCAATACGGGACCGGATACCTACATGCATGAATCATCCATCGCCACCAATTTCGGCCACGTTGCCGCAGCACTCACCGCTACCGGATTGATCTCTCACCCAGCTTCTTTCTTTTCCGCTTTCCCTTTACTGGGTCTGCGTCCGCGCCAGCATCAATATTTCGCATCGCTGTCCACCATGGCTCCGAGCACCACTCGAGAAGAGGCGCTCGTCGTGGCACAGGCTGCAGGCTACCTGAACGTCGAAAAAGTAAGCGATTCGCCAATCTGAATGCTCCATTTCCTTCATACTTACATATCTCAGAACGGAGGGCCAAGCAGCTATGACGACAACGCCCGCAACATTCAAGAGGCACAACAGAAAACGGCATATCTCTGGAACTGGCAAAAGTCCCGCCTGATCGTCTGGTGCAGCAAACAGTTCATGCCAGTGTCAGAACTTGCCAACGCCGACGATGCCGTCTTGGAGCAAGCCATCATGACCGCCTATCCTCACCAGGTCCCATTCACCCCCGAAGACCTGGAATGGCGAAAGATTGCCGTGAAGAAGGCGGCACAGAGACATGCCACGAAATGGATGGAGGAGTTTGCAAAAGGACTGTATAACCGGGAGATGTTGAAGTACTGGGATCCGACTGATCTGAATCCGGCTCTCGGCAAAGCTCCCATTCCCGATTCTTCGCCATTGCCCTCTACGCCTGCCGTCAAGGGCGACGACGTTGACATGCCCGGAAGCTTTCCTCCTCATGGTGAATCGGATCGAGAGGCCGGCAAGTCTTGGTCTGGTCTCGACATCGCCAAACCCAAGCCAGCCTCCACGACGAGGAGGAGTCTACCGGACCTGGAGACCTGTAAGTCTTGATCTACTCTCTGTTCACCTACCCACTTACCAACAAAACAGTGACTCGCGCAGTCGAAGATCACATCGCCAAGGACACGCCGCCGCGGAAGAAGCAGCGAGAGGAAGAGGAGGATTGTCGACGCAAAGAAGAGCAGGATCGTCAACCTCGCATCAAGAAGGAAATGGAGAATGATGATATCAATAAGAAGGAGATAGAGGACGGTCGGGAAATCGAGTCCAAGACGAAGAAGCAGAAGAAGAACAAGAAGAACAAGAACATCATGCCATCACTTCAAGAACTCGAACAGCAGATGGCCGAGGAGTTCGAGAAGCTTGGTCTCAATTAGAATCAGACAGGGAGATGATTCCGATTCTTCATTCGCACGTCCTTTCATTTTCAAATGAAGCTGAAAATTTCTGTACTGCTTGGACCTTCGAGGAGGCCAGTACTTTTCGCTGTTGTCAGCGGCATGACCGACGAGGCCGTCTCGGAAGCAGGGTCACTTGTTGCTGTTGTCAAGGATGATCTTGGCTTGAGCAGAGCCGAAGATGCCGCCTTGAACAGTGCGACCGATGCCGTCTTGCTGAGAGGGAGTATCCTTGAACTCGCCAAAGCAACCAATTGCCATATGCAGCAGCTATGCGATGGAAGCGGGCGTCTTTTCGCCAGGTAATCTTGCAACTTCAACGTTCCCAGGCTATAGTGGCGACGATTGGGAGGCTCATGTATCGTGATCGCTCTTCGTAACGTTGGAAGTACTGAAAGCGTCACGGAGAATAGAAGTTCTGCTCCAAGTAGGAGGAGCTTTGGGGTCGGAGATGACCACGATCTATCGCTCTCGTCGGACTTGGTTGGCTGTAGACTTGATCCACCGAGCGAGCGAGCTGCTTACCAAGCCTAATCTTCGAACGAACGATCATCGAATCAACTTCCTCTCTCCTTCTCCAAACTCCTCGACAAAGCAGAAGAGTATTTACGGAAAAAGTTCAAGCCGCGATTTCCCTCCTGCGTACTTTGGGTTGCAGAGATGTCCGTTTACACAAGCTAATCCATCCCCATACCATCCAAGCGACGTGGACATGAGGGCCGCTGCATGCAGATGTATGATTAAGCGTAGACATCTCCGAACTAATGGCCAGCTTGACTTTCTGTACTACGGCTTCAGGCCGAACATGAACGGTAATACTGCTCATACGCGGACCTTGTTTAGAGTTATGGATGTCAACACGCGTTTTCTTGCCATGTGAAACCGCTTAACGCATGCTCTTGTTCTCAGACGATTGTCGGTTCGGGGTTTAGCACGCGTGATCTTCTGGAGGCGTATCAAATACCGCATGCGTCATCCCATACAAATCCACGGGCGCTCGGACCATAGGACTTACAGTAACATCGAGTTGCAAAGGACGCGCTCTCTCTTTTTTAAGTCCCCCTTAGGGGGTTGAGGGGGCTAATCTAACGCGTTACAACCCGAGGAGTTCAGAGTGTGTTGTGTTGTGCGTTTTAAAAGAAATTTATCTTGAAGCTGAAATTCTCTAAGTCCACTACGCGTCCTGATTGGCTCGGATTATCGTTATACCGGGCAGAAACTGCGTATGCGGTATTTGATACGGGTCCCATCTTCTTTCCTAGTTGCGACTCGGCATTTAGGGCCTTCGTGGTCTAGGATGTGGCTGTCTGCCTGGGAGCATAATCGTCTGTAGGCATCGAGAGTGCTTCATTATCGTCTTCATCATCATGCTCGTGTGGGACTGGACCAGGCCGGAAGTTTCAAGGACCATGCTTACTCGGCTCCGTAGCAGGACCAGTCTTAAGCACGAGTAAAGGTCTTGCATGACGCCCAATCATGTTGGACAGGGGCTTGGGTGCGATAGGCCATTCATTCGTGTCTCTTGTCCGCCAAATCGATCGAGTTGCGGACGAGTACTCAAGGTTATACTATTGTTTGATCCTCCCGTCGTAGGCTGATGGTAGTCGTCGCAGGCGGCAATGCTACAACAGTGGGGAAGTGTTTGCGATTTTGGCCTCGGTGAGAATTAAAGAATCGGGAAGTGCGACTTGGGTCTGGTACATCGCAAGTAGAACACAGCGGGCTGCCGGGAAGCGCTGTCCAGCCTTCGCGTTGGTAGATTATGCGCATATCACTAGATTACCGGAACCTCTTGTCTTCGGGCAAAAGCCAATCCGTCGGGCTTCTGTTCATGCTCGTGCATCTCGGGTAATGAACTCCTGCATCGATGTAAAGGCCATATCTACAGACCGCAAGGCACTTCAGGATCTTAGGAACATGGAGATCTACTCGAGATAGGAGCGGAATGCGGAGGCCGCCAGGTCGTTGTTCCAGTCGAGAGGAGGGCCCAGTGAAAGATCTATTTGGCAAGCCAAGTCTCATGCCTTGTTTGAGGTCCTTACGCTAGATCAGAAATGTGATCTTGATATTTGCATGCCAGCTTTGGTGTAGTAGTGGATGTTCCCAGGAATGCCAGGCATTTCCGTTCGACGAGGTCATCTCTGTCGTTGCAGCAAGCCCGTCTTCCAATTTCCCGGCGTAGACTCCTGCGCAGCCTTGATCTTCAGCAGCTTAGCGGTAGCCATCGTGCGCCGGAACGTACTGTAGCAGCTGTCGTAAAGAGCAGATCCTGATTAGGAGAGCTTGGTAGCGCCAAATTCTCTTGATCCATAGCGCAAAGCCACCTCCGACGAATTGCCGTAATAAGAAAGACAACCACGGCATCATCCAATCGAAAGCATTCGTTCGAGGAGGCTACTTGCGTCCTTATTTTGACCTCTGCTTCTAGGTGCGTAGGGAAGTATACAAATGACTAGGCTTCAACATCCGTGATCAGCAACACAGGGATCACGCCCACTGAAGCTCCTCATGTCGTAGAAGGGGAGCCAGAACGAGAGTTCATAATTAAAGAACATCAATGACGGCCTTTTCTTTGTAGCACAACCAAGACGGTTAATTCATGAGATTGTGTGCTTGGGTACAGTGCATGAAAATGCTCCACAAATTCGCTTGATGGATTTGAAGTATGTTCAAGGCTCAGTCAGTTACTAATGTGGCTCGTTAGAACAAGCGTGCATGGTCGGAAGGTGTAAGAAAGTGAGCCTCCCAGTCCCTCTTCGTGTATTAAGAAGCATCCTAGAAGCTTGACTGCGTCGTGATGCTAGAGCCTCAAGGCTGTTGCAATGATGCTCTTCAGCCTTTGGAGGGCTTGTGAGGACCTGCAGGTGCAACCTGGCAATGCGGCGTAGCGTGGCTTTGTAAGTTGCCATGCTCGACGCTGAGGGTAAGCATTCAACGCCATCTTATCTACCGTCGTAGAGGCGCCGGCATTGTAAGTGCGATCGTGAGACCTGCTGTATGCGTTGTATCGTACCAGTGTCTTGAGCTTTACTCCATGTTACCAACATGGCCTCGGAGAGGCAGTCGTCTTGAAGGTTATCGTCATCTGCTGGAAAGATGTTGGGACCTCTCAACTGTATTGGTTTTTCTGAGCGAGGCGAGACAGTTTGACGCGCTTTATCACATGCGACGATGGTTATCTCCGGGTGTGTTAATGATGCTTGCTTCTCCCCCTTGCCCTGCCTCCAACAAGGCTCGTGACGATCCTTCAAGCACCTTCCACCCGCGTCCACCCAGTCCACCCAGTCCACCCAGTCCACCCACCTTCCACCCAGTCCACCCACCTTCCACCCACCTCCCACCCACCTTCCACAATCGTCATTCGGATCTCGGGTGCTATATTTGGTGTACTTCTTGAAGGCTTCGTCACGAATGAGTTTAGTGTGGCTGAGGTGTGGGTCTTGATCGTGTGGAGGTCCAATTATAGCTGAAGGAGGGGATGGAGGAAGGAAAGGGGTGATGGAAGGAAAGGGGTGGTGATGATCGCGTGGAAGTTGCATAGAGGAAAGCTGCCGAAAGTACGAACAAACGAATTGCGCACGCAGGGGTCTGACTGGAGACAGCCCTTGCCTAGATGTAGTAGGGCGGCGACATACTGCTGATGTCAATCCACCGTTTCAATCGCATTTGCGTGATGGAAATCCTTCCGAAGAGGACGCCGCGACGATGATATTCGATCGAGCTGTCTGCTTGCAGAAGGCAAGTATCTAGCGACGACATCGAAGTCCATGGTTCCAAGGAAAACCGACCGTGCCAAGCCCGGATCGGACTAATAAATCACCGACATCCTCGTTTATACATCTTGCTCCATCTCCCCCTAGACCGCGTGGCTTCCAAGTTGAAACAGATTCCGTACTACACCACCGGCATTAAGCCAGCTAGCGAAAACTTCGTGCGCCGCATGAGGTCCTCGTTGAGACGAGAGTTCCCATAGACGTGGACAGCTACCGATAGCGTTGAACAAGGAACCTAGTCTATTCCCACCAGAAGGTGGCTTATTAAATCTAGTCTATAGTCATGGCGACCCGAGTCGTGCCATAATGTGAGCAGATCTGCAGTGGCCACTTAGTCTGGACTAGCCTCTCCAGCTCCTTCTGCCGGCCGTCGAGGTGATCCGACGTTTCCGCCGTTTTCATTAGCATATCTCCGACCATGGCATCTCCGACCCCGTGTCGATGATAATTTTCCTCCATCCTCGCTAAAACTACAAGCTTCGTGTCTAGCATCGCATTCCGGTAAGCATCCTAGGACGCTATGAACGCTATTTATTCATCATCTTGTTGAGTCGACATGGAAAGAGTCTTCGTATTTTTGCAATGTAGCAGCCACAATAGTATCTGTACGTTACACAGCAGCCGGACTTATATAGTAAGGACTTGCTGTAGCTGACCGACTACTTAGAATGCACTCTACCGCTAGTGGACAGACCTGCGACGTCGAAGATGATGTGGGCGATTTAGGCGACCTGGAATACCTCCATAGCGACTTAAACATACGAGGTCTCGGAAAACTTTCGCCGAGAAACCGCCGAGGAAAATCCGCCTCGTCGCGAAAATCCTCGTAGTACGACGCCGCGACGGCGACGACGATAGCGTAACGATCTTATAAGATATAATATTAAGACTTAGTAGGCGTATAGAGGAGTATTAAATAATACTTTCTATAACTATTTTATAGAATATTACTTAAGGCTACGTCTAAGGAACGTAATTCCTAAGATTTTTCGCGAAATTAGAGAGGCACGAGGGAAGGTGGCTTAAAAGCTTAGGGTTTTTGTCGTTAAGAATAAGTTAGTGCCTAGGTGTAAAGCTGATTCTGCTTTCCTCCTAGAGAAAGATGCGATAAACAACGCGACGCAAATGGACGACACTGCAAATACTAAACTCTACTTCACGATGCACTCCACCTAAAAAGGCCCCCGAGAGAGTCATGCATAAGTCTGCGGCTCGTCGTGTATCTTATTATTGCGTACAGGCTTCAAACTTGCCGAAGGCTACCGGAATCGCGCCCGACTACATTCCACTACAGCTCATTAAGAATTAAGGTATACTCCACATGAATGCTACGCCGTTTAAGCAGCAATACCTATAGCCGAGCCTTTCTCATGCGTAATAGTCCGCCATAGCTATTAATTGTTTATTACTATAATCACATAATTACTTATAGCTACTATAATTATGAATGTGATTCTTTAATATGTGATTTCGTAATTATAATTATAATTACTATCTAACGCTAAGATAAGCGGTATATCTACAATTTTACCATTTCCTACATTCTTTATCCCTCTACTAATAGAAAAGTTAGGTATCTCTTATGTCTAGAAAGATTAAGATTCTTAGGATCTCCGTGTAACGAATTCGTCGGATGTCTTCCTCTAAGTAGATCCAAGATTTAATGCTTACTTAGCTAGAAAACTCTTCCTACCTAAGAAATGTAATTATGTTATTATTGTGATTGTAATTTATAATTAATTACGTTTCTATAATTGTAATTGTAATATTAACCTCGTAATTATAATTAATTAACAATTAACAGTTATGTAGTCCGCACGAATCCGGCATTAGTCCGTAATTCTAACCCATATAAATACTTCTACTGCGATGAAGACTAGTACAGTAGCTCGATGTACTATTCGGGCTCCATTTAGTAGCTAGCGATGGCTCGAGACTTGCGCCCTTCTTCCATGAAAGAAGTTAGGCGGGATTTAGGGAGAAGTCGGCTTAAGCATTCCTCACCTAGTCTTTCTACAACTTTCTTCGTTGCTTTTACGACATCCAGCTCTCCGATCCTATATCAATGGAAATCAAGGCGTTGGAAAGCGCCGTGATCCGCACTGCGTAAAGGTTCCCGGAACTTACTAACTTGCATGGCAGGAAGTCCCCCTTCGCAATATAACGGAGCTCTAGACCTACTAGCGGTCAAAACTCAAAACTTAAGCTCTAGAACATGAATTCATTGATTTCTTGCCGAACGACACTACGAACAGCTAGCGAATATATAAATAACTTATGTAGAAGATGTAGAAGATGCTTCTACATACTACTTTAAGCCTATCTAACCCTTTACTTTCTACTTTATAGCGTCGAAAGCGGTTATTAGCTTCTTTAAATTACTATCTACCTTGCTAACCTTTCTCTCTAGGCATAATGGACCTATTCGTGGGTCGTTCGCAGTACTATTCGCATTCTCTTCGCTTATTTGTAGCAAATTCGCTGGCTTGTTCGTAGGTTATTCGTTATGTTAGTTTATACCTCTAGATAAAGAATTGCGCACACGTGACAGCTTAGTCTTAGGGCTTAGTTTGCCGAGTATCCGAGCAACTAATCAAATACTACACTACCCGATCCTAGCTTCGCTAGAATGAGATCTCGAGTGCCGCTAAACCTAATGTAGTAAGTATAAAAAAAGAAGGCACGTAATACTTCTAGTACACGAAGCGCCTAAGGGGAGGTAGTACGCCTATTCGTAGGCTATTCGTAGAGATATTCGTACACATTATTCCTTATAGTATAGACCGCATAATGTATAGAAAATATTGTGCGAACAGAGGCGCGAATATACTACGAGTAGACGGCTAATGAGAGGTGTAGAATTTTATAGTTTAAGTTTTAACCGCTAGTAGGTCTGGAGCTCCCTAAATATCCATTATGGATGGCAACCGACCAGCTAAGCTAGTAGGGCTTTCGCTCGATCGAAACCTCGCTATCGGCGGGCGGCACATAAGCAACACCGGGTTGCGACGAGGACTACAGGCCGCGCTAGTTAGTTCCTCGCACCGCTACGCTACATTCCCACGGCAGCTAATGCATCCAGACTCTCGACAGTAGCTAGCAAGCCATTAAGTCCTTTGCGAAGCCGACACCTCGCTGTCGGTGCTTGGCCATTAGCAGCACTCCCGCAGCGTTTAAGAGCAAGTTACAACCTTCCTAATCGAACTCGTTTATAGGGTAGCGCTAAGAAGACATAGCTCCTAGCCGATTCATTATACCGAGAGTGCGTAGTGCCTCTAACGGCGTAACTAAGCCATCGACGCATTGCTCTCGCTAAGTTGAAAGTTACTACCTACTCCCTTGCCCTCCAACCACTATTACCCGCTAACCCTCTTCTAGCTACCTCCCCGTTCCTAACGACGGCCGACGCGAGGTACCGAGACTTATCTAGAGACTAAACAGCATTAGTACAGAGGAGTCGCCTCTCCATCCTCTAGCATTTTAAAAGTAAAGGGAAGTGAATAACTTCTCTACTCTAAAGAATACGTAGAGCTATATCTAGAAGAACCTTATAACCCTCGTAGAAAATATCTAGATGTTGAATTTTGTAGTAGGTAGGCTAAATATTTGTTACATTAATTAGCCCTACGAGAGAGAGGCATTCTACCTAGTACACATGCCTCGTTCCGCCTTATTCCTTACCATTGTCGGCGTCTCCCTTAGTCTAGATAAGCTACATATCGCCTCCGACTCATCTCGTATTCTTTTTCCTTTATAGAGGTTAAAGAGACTCTAACTATTGTTAGTCGTTTCCGGCTCCTTTACTATTATCGGTCCTTAACGACCTTCTAGACGGCTTTACGTAGTTCTCCGAACGCGCGTATACCTACTATAGAGACTAGTTAGCCTTCGTAGGTAACTGGTTCGGACGTATACTATAACTAATTATTATAGTCGCCTTCCGGTAGCATAGTTATCTCGGCCTCCTAAGGCGCCCTTGCGCGTAATCCTCTGCTGGCGCGTAATCCTCTGCTACCCTAGAGAATAATCTAGTAATATAGGGTTACTATATTAGCTTTACCCTTAGCGTCTTCTATAGTATGTACCGCTCCTATACTCTTTCTGTTTTTTTTTTTGCGCCCCGATATCCTTAGAAGATATTATACGTCTATCCTCCCCCTAGAATACTATACCGAGTTTACTATCGGATAGGTAATACCTAATAAGTAGTATCTAGTCCGAAGCGAAGAATCCTATAGCGTCGTATAGCGGGATACTTTTATTACCTTCTCTTATAGCATCTACGAGGGCGCCTAGTTCTTATAGTATATAAGGCTACTATAGTATTATACTAGATAGCCTCGGGGCTCCGTGTAGGACGTTCCTCTCGTCGTCCTTATTCTTCTTACTACCCTTATCCTATACTTCTTCACGCTTTCTCTTACGCTTATCCTTATCCTTCTCTACTAATAATTCCTTAATCTTCTAGGTTATAGTTATCTTTTTATCCGTCTTCTTCTTCTCTATAGCCTTCTTCTCTACTTCTACCTCCTTACCCTTATCCTTTCCTTCTATAGCCTTCTTACCCGTTTAGCTACGCGTTACTCTACTACTCCTCTCGCTCGATCCTTCCTCGTTAGCCTATTCTTCGCTACTATTCTTAGCTATATCGGCTAGCTTCTATAGATCCGCTATGGAGGGTAGCGCGTACTTCTCGTAGAAGCTTTCGTATATAGATCGCCCGGCGTTAGTTGAATAAAACTAACTATGCTACTACGCGACGGCGATATATAGTCGGAAAAGGGTACCACGGAGGCCCTTGAAGGAGGTTACTACTACTATCGGCGGGCAGGAAGAGGGCCCTTAAGAATAGGAATAGATAGAGCGTACCTTAGGCCTATACCTCGGGTCTACTACGGAAACTAGAAGGAAAAGAAAATAGTACATCTAATACTACATAGCTATACTAGTTCGGGCGAGTATAAACTTAAGGGGGTAGAAGGAGTAAACCTATCCGAAACTATATGGCATTAGGGGTTTTCATGCCGGAGGAAGGCTTTATGCCGGAGGAATGCTCTTTCCTCCTAAAGAAACTTGTTCAAGGAGGTACTATATACTTAAATAGTAAGGTAGGACAGCTTAAGCAAGATTTAAATAATAACATTATCCTACCTATACTCTAGGACTCTCTAACTAATAGGGCTACTTATATATGCTAAGTCTATAGTAGAGGTAAGTAATCTTATGGCCTATGTAGTAAGTCCTTTGAGTATAGTAAGTTCTATCTCTACTACCTTAATTCCTACTATAATGAAGTCTACAAGATATCTATAGCTAGGGATAAAGTCTTAACTCTATACTATGTAGTATAGATTGAAGTTACCTACTATAACATGCTATATCTTGTCTTACATTAATCCCGGGAACTACTCTAGTAATCCTAATTATCTACTACTAGTTAATCCTAGAGGAGGGTTTATATACGTAGTATATGTTAAGTAGGCCCTATTATGTCTAGATTTAGATACTTATGCTATCTTACTATCCTCCTAGATTGTTTAAAGTTATAGCTCTTACTTTTACTTTACAACTATATAGCTATTCGGACTAGTACATATCCCTAGGAGGTTACTAAATCGATTGAACTATAGTTCTTAGCCAACTAAGATATAGTAAAGCCTAGGGTCTACTTGGGCTAAAAAGTATCTCTAGACTCTGTCCTTACTCTTGTTAACGCTATACTATACAAGAGTAAGTAAGTCTAACTCGATTATTATTTACTTTCTATTCCCACCCTGTTCGGGGTGTCTACAATACCCTAGCTACTTAGGTCTAGTTTAAGTAGGAGTCTAGCCTAGCTCGTATCGGCTACTACCTTGAACTAGACCCCCCGTTGGGTTGGGTTGGAAAACCCAACCCAACCCGCTAGTCGGTTTCTTGGCAGGGGAAACCCAAGTAGCTCGACGGTTTCTCGACATAGACGTAGAACAAGGGGGAAATAAGCCCTAATTTTCCCCGCAAAGGCTATTATAGGCCCCTAGGAAAAAATGCAGCCATCAATGTAGCCACCCTTTAGCGATCTTTTCGTACTCTGACGTTTTCTTTCTTATCTTATTTTTAGATCCCCACGCCAAGAAACCGTCGGGTTTCGAAACCCAACCTAACCCGAGCGGTCGGTTTACTCCACAAAAACCTAACCCAACCTAACCCATTCGGTTTCAACCCAATCCAACGGGGGGTCTACCTTGAACAGGTCTATTAGTCTACCTACAGTATAGGCTGTCTTCTCTTACTATTATGTTTAGGCCCTATAGGTAAAGAGACTAATAAGCCTTTTCTTTCCTATAGAAGTAGTAGTCTTTCCCTCCTGAGTTGCGTATCTTAGTACGCTTTCTACCCTGCTTATTACTAATTTCTACTTTACTATTACCCGAGCTAGGTATTTCCGGGGCTATACTATTTATTCCCTTATGTAATAGGCGCATTTTAGGGTGCTTCTATTAGCCTTATACGTATACCGGAGGCTTACTATAGTTTCCTATAGTATATCTATACTACTAGCAACTATACTACTATAGTATCCTATATTATACATAGTAGAGTTCTTTAGATAGTATGTAGTACTACTAGATAAGGCCTTACTCTAGGGCTTTGTTAGCTTGAACTAGAGATTCTACCTAAATTATGAGAGAGGAGTGTTTCTTCTCCCCTCTATCTCTTCTAAGCTAGGCTATTCTTGCGATCTTTATAGCCCTAGGTAATAGGTCTAGTTTTGTCTCTAGAGTTCCGCTTCTATAATTCCTAGCTTATAGCTTATAGGTACTCTATATACGAGTACTATATGTTTTTCAGCTATCACTTTTACTAAGCGGCTAAGTACTATAGTTAACTCCTTATCTACTTCTATCTTTTCCTCTCCTCTTTCCTAATAAGTAAGACTTCAACTACCCCGGTCTTACTAGCTTTTACACCTACTACTACTTTATTTCTAGTTTTCCCGACTAGCTCTTTACTTATAAGGGGGCTAATCCGCTGGTATAGTTCGGCTAGTATAGGGGTATTTAGGCGGAGCTGCCTTATTAGTATACCTTTACTATGATGTCTACGTATGTCTTCGGGCTATGTTTCTAGGACTTCTATAGTTACTAGATCGTTTCCTACGCGATATACCGAATCGTACTAGTTTCTTAGTATTTTATAGCTTTTAGAGCTCTAAGGAGTTTAGTAATAGTTATTCTTATAGTGCTTGTGGACGCATCTTTATCCTTAACTACCCTCTCTACCTAGGTAGCTATGCGCTCCTACTCTCCTTTCTCCCTTTCTTTTCTTTTCTCATCTATGCTCTCTATCGCGAGGTAGATAATACTCGTATTCTTAATACGACTACCGTTGCTATATAGAAGTTGGCCGATAATATGAAGGAACGCGATAAGATAAGAATTAGGAAGGAAGCTCATATATAGCTAGTCCCGTAGAAAGCACCTAATACTGGTACTAACCCCGGTCCTAGTATTCCGCTATACTCTTAGATTTCTACCTCTTAATTTATGCCTTCTTTACTATATCATTCGATTCTTGTAGTAGTAGTCTTACCGTACTATCTCAGTATACAGTACCTCCGAAAAGCCTTCCTCCGGTATAAAAAACCGCCAATACTTTAGACTTGGATAGGTTTACTTCTCCTATCCCTATACTAATATAAAGCTTCATAGTATAGGATATAATGCCTTTTTTTTTTCTTTTTTTTCCCCTAGTAGGCCCGATACTTAGTCCTTTATGTGTTCTATCTATTCCCATTGCTAAGGGACCTCTACCTAGCTACCGAGTAGTAGTAACCTCCCTCGGGAGCCTTCGAGGTACCTTCATTATACTATATCAGTTCCCGATTATACCTGCGAAGTCCTATTATATACCTCCACGCGATCGTAGGTAGAAATAGATAATAGGACTTCGTAGGCCTTCTTTACTATCATGACTATAACTATTATCTATTACTATATATCTCTATCACCGATGGCGGCAGCGACGACGACGACAGAAGGGGCGAACAAGAAAGGGGGAGATAACGAATAGAAAAGAACATACGTAAGAGCGGAGGGGATAGTAATAGCTGATAATGGAGAATATCTAGAGAGAGCCTTAAAGATAATAATTATAGGACTACTTAGGGACCTAAAGGTACTTAAAGGGAATACAAATACTGTAATCGCTATAGCTATAGGGACGGTAGTTATAAGGGCGAGAAAGATATAGGTAGGTAGTAAGGGCTATAGCACTTAGGCGATAGTAGCTAGCTAGGGGACTTAGAGGGCCCTAAAGATAGTACTTAATGTCTCTATCTTAGACCCCTAAGAATAGTAAGAGATCTAAGGAAAGACGGGAAAAGAGATTATCTAAATAATCGGCATAAAGAAAATCATTAGGGTAAAAAGGGACGGGCTAAGAATAATAAGGCTCTTTACTACCTAGGAGTAAGATAAGAAGAGATTAGAGAACTAGAAAGAGTAGATAACTAAAATAGGTAAGACGGTAAAGGTCGTATATTAATAGTTCATAGTTATCGCCTATAGTATATATAACTAGAACCTTTAGACCGGAGGAGGATGTTGTCTAGCTTACTAAGTAAAAGTAAGCTATTTACCCATGATTATAGATTATAAAGGTAATATAGCTCAAAGGGAAGATAGATAGCGCTAAGAAAGACTCCTCTATTATCCTATACGTAGCTAATATATTATAAGTAAATATAGTACTTAACTAAGGCCTATTCTAAGACTATGAGAGGATTGATATAGAAATCTATATAAGTAGCTATAGGATTCTCTAGTATTTTCAATACTGGAGATATAGGTATAGAGCTATAAAGTATACTTAGCTAGGTAGTATATACTCTATCTACGTAGAAAACTACTAATGCAAAGAATATAAAGTAATAAAGGATAAAGTTAGATGTACCTACTTACCCGTTATAGGTAAAAGAAATTAAGGCCTTCTAAACGGCTAGAGACGCTAGGGTAAATACCCCGAATAGCCTTATTACCTAATAGGATAAATAGACGTAAAGAGTAACTATCTAAGGCCTAAAGAAGAGGCTAAGATAAGAAGATAACCCTATATATATAGTAAGGTAATACATACTACTAGGGAGACGGAGGTACCTAGACATTACTAGAACGGATATTAACTAGACAAAGATTAATAGAGCCTTCTAGGTAGATCGCCCCTAAACCTAAACGGAGGATATAGAAATAGGTACCTCCCTTAATACTACGTAGGACGAGATTACCTAGACCTAATAAATACTACGTAAAATCTAAACACTATATAGTATAACGCTAATAAGAGTAAGGACAGGGTCTAGAGAAGCTTCCTCTAGGCCCTAGACCCTAAAATATACCAGATTGTAGTAGTCTAGGAGCTATAGCTTGACCTATTTACCTCTAGGCTAGTACTAATTAGGGATCCGAGGTACTATACCTTTATCCCTACTAGAGGAGCTCCGAGAATATATATCTATATTAGTAAGGAAATAGCTATAGACAAGTAGTAGGCTATCGCCTAGGAGTATAGAGACCTAACTATAGTCTAAGTAGAAATGAACCTAGGACCTATTAGGATTTATAGCATTCATAATCTTCTACTATAATTAAGAAGTAGTACCTACATAGGTATACTAGGTAGTATACCTAGAGTACTCTAAGGCGACTACTACTAGATTGTACTAGTAGACTTTAACGTCTACTACCTACTATAGGGATGGACTTTATGCTAGCCTACTAGTTCCTCGCGGGTAGACTTATCGATATAATAGAAAGGGAAGGTATAGAAGGTATTATACTAAAAGGCCTAATTATATAGTTAGTAAGAGGTAGTAGTAGTACCCTAGACCTATACTTCGCTACCTAATAGATTATAGATTAGAAATAGGGTAACTAGGTTTAGGGTAAACTTAGACCTAGAATTATCGTCCGACTACCTCCTACTATAGGTCGAACTAGACCTCTAGATCGGTTAAGAGTAGGAGCTAGATAAGTAACTTAACTAGATGGGGGTATACTAGAAGGAAGTAAAGGAGGAACTAGGACCTAGACTCTAAGAACTAATAGAAAGGCTACTACTAGAGGAGAAGGATATAGACTAGGTAATAGAGGACCTTACCTAAATTCTCTAGTAGGTTACCGAGAAACATACCCTAGTTGAAAAACACTTACCCTACTAGAAACTATTCTAGATACAGGACTATATAAAGAAGGTAAAGGCCGTAAGAAAGGTAAGGCGACTCTAGATAGCTACTTATACCTTTACTATCGTCGGGTCCTACGGCATATAGAACAACTAGGATACACTATTAACAAATCTCTATACCCTACTTCTATAGAAGCTACCGTTACTAAGGGCATCTACCTACTACTCGTACTAGTAGAGCTTCTTATACGTTAAGCTTGGCTACTGTTGCTATATCGCTCGTATATCTTGTATAAGGCTCTATAGAATATCCGATACGTAGTACTTAGATCGTATCTAGGTAGTAAAGACTAGCCGTACTGCTTAATATAGTTAAGCTACTAAGGCAGGTAATCGGAAATACTCGCGCTTATTAATGACATTCATACTATAAGTCTTATAAGCGATTATCTATTATATTACTAATATAAGCCCTAATAGTAGTAAATATCAAAAGAGGACAAATAGAGCTTAAAAACCTAGGTTGAAAGGAAAGGGATTATATACTAAGGGTGCTATCCGAGATTCTAGCCCGGCTAAATCTCTCCTGACCTACTTGTATACGCCCTTAGTAGCGGTAGTAATAACTATTTAGTTTTATTAGTTAGTTACGCGAGTTTTTAGGCGTATACTACGTTCTCTTAAGTATCTAAGTTCTAGCTCGATTACGCGCGTTTTAGCCGAGGAGTAGACGCGTAGGTACGTATAGCGGAGGACTCGAAAGCTAACCCCGAATCTTAGGTAGTAGGTACTAACGATAATGCTAAGCTCTCCCTCTAGCGACGAGCTCTAGAATTCTACCTCTAACTCTAGTGTACAAAGAACGCCTATTACCTAACTATAAATACTAGTACGCCTTAATAACCATCCTTCTATAAACCCTACTTCTATATGTATATAATCTATAATATCTACCTCCTAAACATAGTAGGGCGGTAGGCCGGGCCCTACGCTAAACGACGACGAGTTTAGAGGTCTAAAGTAATAAGAAAATCTAGACGAGACCCGCTAGAGGCCTTATATATCTTTAGGGTGAAAAAGCCTTCCTCCGGTATAACGCCTTCCTCTAGTATAAAACCCCCCTATACCTTATAGTCTTAGGTAGGTTTACTCCTCCTACCCACTTGTATTAATACTCGCCCGGACTATAATAGCTATATATTATAAGGGAAGATGTCTTCTTTCTTTATTTTCCGTACTAGGCCCGACACGTAGTCCTAAATATACTTAATCTCTTTCTCTTACTAAGGGTCCTCTGCCTAACTACTAATAGTAGTAGTAACCTCCCTTGGGAGCCTCTAAGGTACCCTCTATCCACTATATTAATCCCCGCTTATTAACCCGGCTTAACCCGGCCTCCGCCTTTAGGTTTACCTTACTTAGTATCTAGTTATATAACCTATATATCTAGTTGAATTCTTTCAAGTAGTACCCTTCTCGAGTAGTACTTCCTTTATATATAGCACTAGTTATGGAAAGGGGATCGCTTTTATTAGATACTCTATCTTTAGGGTTAATTCCTCTCATATATAGGACGGGTAGGGGCAAAGAGGAGGGGTGGAGCGGGCCTCTCGTCCCCCCCCCCCCCCCCCCCCTCCCCCGAGAGTCGGTGTTTTATCTCCTACGACTTAACAAGGCTCCTATGAAACAATTCCTGAGGTTTTAGCTTACTCTTTCTTAGTACCGCCGTCTAGTTTCTTCTTTCTTATGAAAGCCTCTCCTTTAGAGTTTCCCTTCCTCCTTTTCGGCTTATTATTAGAGCTAGGTTACTAATCTCGACCCTAGGCCTAATCTAGTATTTACTATCCTCGGATCATTATTCTTTCGGGTCGTTATTATATTCGTACGATAGGTATAGCCGCGCTAGTATCGCCTTCTAGGTTTAGTGTTCGTAGCTACTCCTAATCCTTTAGCCTATCGCCCCTTAGAGAGAGAGAGGCCGCCCTTATATTTAGCTAATATAGCGTAGCTATCTATTTCTAGCTACTACCGCGTAGAGGTATATAATAGGACTTCGTAGGCCGCGGTAGTATATAAAGTAGCTCTATAGACCTTATAAAGAGGAGTTGAACGACGGGGAAACTACCCTTCTTAACGTTATTCGCGGTAAGCCGACTACCTCGTTAACTATTAAGATTTACGATATTCTAGCTACTGCCTTCTTCGCCGAAGTCTTCGCTAACTATATACGTATAATATACAAGTAGTAAGATATATTCTCGTAAGGCGATGGCGACGACGACTACGACGACGACGAGGCCCCCGGGCGAAGGAAAGGAGTAGAGGGAAACGTGCGAAAGGGCGTAGGAGATAGTAATAGCGGTAGATAGGGAGGTCCTAGAAAGAGCGCTAAAGATAATGATAGTAGAGCTCCTAGGAGGTCTAAAAGTACTAAAGAACGACATAAAGATAATAGTAGATAAAGCGGTAGGAATTACTATAGTAAAAGTATAGAAGGGAGCTCTATTAGCCCCGAGAACTAGCTAAGATATATAGGCAAAGGTAGCTAGTCTTAAGGAGAAGAAGATAGCTATTAAGGTCTATATTATATACCCCTAAGAATAAGAGGACCTCGATAAGATAATAGGGAAAGAAATCGTCTAAAAGATAGGGATAAAAGAGATTATAGGGGTAAAGAAAGACGGACGCGGAGTAGTTAAGCTCTATACGGTAGCGGAAGGGGATATAAAGAAGCTTAAAACCTAGAAGGAGTAGATAACGAAGATTAGAAAGACGGCGAAGGTCTCGCGCTAGTAGTTTATAGTTATAGCTTACGGTATAACTAGAATATTTAAAATATAAGATAATATTACCTAGCTTTAGAAGGAAAACTAACATATATACCTAGGAATCTAAATTACTAAAGTAGTATAGGTTAAAAGAAAGATCGAAGATATTAAGATAAGGTTATTACTTATCCTATAGGTAGGGAGTATAGAATAGGCTAATATACTTCTAGAAAGGGGACTCTTCTAGGATTTCGAGAGGATAGATACGGAAATCTATATAAATACCTATAGGATCCTATAGTACTATAAGTACTAGTAATACGGATACTTAGTAGTAAGGTGCCTAAAGACTATAAATACGTGCTCCTACTATATATAAGGATACTAAGTAAAGGAGTATATAGAACTAAAAGAAAACGCGAGGTACGTAAACTACGGAAGAAAGTACCCCTCTTAGGCTAAGGAATGCCTAGTAAGAATTAGAGCCTAAGAGAGAGCGAGGGAGGCTAGAACGACCTCGCCGTAGAGGTACTATACCCCTAAATAGGACGAGCTAAACCGATAAAGAATATATAACCCGAATAAGAGATAAAGGGAGGAGGAGACTACCCCCCCTACCGTAAGGAACTACCCCTAGATAGGAAGACCGCGACATATTAACTAGGTAGGGAGAGACCCTAACTAAAGGAAACTTAACTAGATAGTACCTTAAATAAATAAGAATACCCCCTAGGAAAAGATCCTTAGTTAAGGGGAAAACTAATAGGACTAGATAGGCTAATCCTAATAAATAATACGAAGATGTTAACGATCGTATAGTATAACGTTAATAAGAGTTTATAAAGATAAAGTATAGAGAAGCTTCCTCTAAGCCCTCTAACCGAAATACTACTACGTTATAGCGATCTAGGAACTATAGCTAAACCTATACTCCTCGAAACTTATAACGGTAAAGGATCTACGATACTATATAATTATATATAAGACGGGAACGCTAAGAACCTATATCTACATTAGTAAGGAGATCTCTATAGATTTATAGGAACCCGTAGACTAAGAGGACGGAGACTCGTCGACTACGATAAGGATATATACCGCCTAAGGCCCGATAAAGATCTATTATATCTACAACCTACCGCCGGAATTAAGAAGTAGTACCTAACTCTATACCCTAATAAGGATCCTAACTATAATATAGAATAATCCATAGTAGATAATCGTAGGAGACTTTAACCTCTACTACCTACTCTAGGGATCCGACTTTATACCGGTATACTATTTCCTAGCGGGAAGATTAATCGATATAATAGATAGGGAAGGTATAAAGATAGTAACCTTAAAGGGACTAACTACGTAGGAGGCGAGATTAAGTAAAAGTATAATCGACCTTTACTTCGTAACCTAAGTAATTAGGGAAAGGGTTAGAAAATGTATAGTAAATATAGATATAGAATCCTCGTTAGACTACCTACCGATATAGACCGAGCTCGACCTATAGGCTACTTAGGAATAGGAACTCGAAGCTAAGCCTAACTAGAAGAGGGCTAACTAGGAAGAGGCTAACCGGATACTAGAACTAAGGGCCTAAGAGATAGCGGCTAGAGACATTAGGAGCCGGGAAGATATCGAGAGAGCGGTAGAGTAACTAATCCGGGCTATATAAGACGCTATAGAAGCTATAATACCCTTAAGTAGACCGTCTAAATACTAATAACTATACTAGGCGGAGGAATATATAGAAAAAGTAAAGGAAGTAAGGAAGGTAAGGAGGAAGTAAACTACTACGTACTCTTAAGAGGATTAGGACGCCTACTATAGAGCTACTTAAGAAAAGAAGAAATAGATTAAGAGGGATAAAATATAGGAATAGAGATCTATAGTCGGGATACTTATAAAAAAACCCGAAGATATATAGAGGATAGCGAAATAGGCGAGGTAACCGACTTAGGATAGAGACTAACTACCCTAATTCCCTAATATAAAGGATAGGTAAGGAAATTCCTATACTATAAACGAGGAAAAAGCGGGAGCCCTAGGATAATACTTCTTCGGCGGCCGCGTCGAAGCCGATCTAACGGATATCCGAGGGGTAAGAGTAGAACCGCCGATAAATAGAACTAAATAGAAGCTAGGAACGGATACGAAGGAGGTTATAGCGACTATAGCGAAACTTCTAGGTAAAAAAGTACTAGGGCCGGATAGAGTATATAATATTATACTTAAAGTATATAAAAAGACGCTAGCCCCGGCTATAGCTAATATCTTTACGGCCTACATAGAATAAGGGTACTACCTAAAACGGTTTAAGGAATCCCTTACTATCGTACTTAGGAAGCTATAGAAAGAGGACTACTCCTAACTTAAGTTATACCGACTAATTATACTCCTAAATATAATAGGTAAGCTCCTAGAAAAAATAGTAGTAAGAAGGCTTATAGAGTTCGCGGAAGAATATAAAGTCCTACCGGAGGAGTAAATAGGAGGGAGGGTAAAGAGATCTACCCTTACGGCGGTAGAGCTTATTACGGAATAGATTAAGTATATATAGTACTACGGAAAGAATAAAGTAGCGTTACTCCTCTTACTCGACATCTCGGGAGTATTCTATAACGTCTTATACGAGAGACTAATATATATCCTAAGGTAAAAGAGAATACTAACATAGATAGTCGAATTTACCTAGTCGTTCCTAAAAGAGAGGACGACCTAACTACTCCTAGGGAGATATAAGTTAGCCTCTATTTAGATAGATATAGGAATACCCTAAGGATTAACCCTCTTACCGATACTCTTCCTTATATTCGTCGCGGATCTCCTACCGAAGCTTAAATCGGATAAGATATTAGCATCGGGATTTATAGACGATACTAATATCCTAGTATAGTTAGACTCTATAGAAGAGAACTATAGAACCCTAGAAACGTAATATAAGGAGTATAAAATATAGGTACGGAAATATAGAGCTAAATTCGCGCCGGAGAAGTACTAACTAATCTACTTTAGTAAAGCGAAGACTAAATATAATATAAAAGCGCCGATTATAATCTAGGGATACCTTACTAAACCTACCTTAGAATTACGAGTCCTAGGAATATAGCTAGACCTAAAACTAAGCTAGGGCCTATAAGTTAAGAAAGTATAGATAAGAGCTAACGCGAATAGGTAATCTATTAAAAGACTAATAGCATTAATATAGGGAGTAATATTCGATAAAGCGAAGACTAGATATAAAGTAATTATAAAGCCGGCTATACTATACGGGGCCTAAGTCTAGGTAGTATAAGATAAGACCCCGAAGAGGGTTATAGAACCGATTAATAGAGTCTAAGCCTAATACCTAAGAAGAGTTACGGGAGTATATAAATCTACCCTAACTAGGGTATTAGAAATAGAGACGGGATCGCTACTAATATACTAATACCTAAAAGGAATAAGGTACTAATACGCTATTAAGACGACCCTATACCCGGCTTAAGAAATTATTAAGGAAGCGCTCGGGAAGATCTATAACTAAGTACCGCTAAGAAGGAGAAGGGTTTATAGACCTAAGAGAAAGGTATAAAAGGAAGAAGACCTAGCCCGAGGAATAGAGACCCTATATAAAGTATTTTAAGCTATAGAGAAGAGGGAGGGAAGAAAAGGGTAAAGTATAGCGGAGGAGATAGCGAGAATACTCTAGGTAGAAGAATAGGGAGAAATACCGAGGAGAAATAGAATACCGAAAGCATTAATAATATTCGGGAGTAATAACGACCGGATCTATAGAGACCTAAAAAGGGTAGAGGTAAGTATAGCGATATAACTACGCTCCGAGCATATCGGACTTAGAGCCTACTTATACTAGAGAAGAGTCCTAGGGATAGAAAACAAAGCTTACCTATATAGCTACCCGTCTTAAAACCCTAAATATATACTACTAGTATATAAACGATAGAGGAAAGGGAGGAGCGAGTAAAGATACTAGATAAAAGAGAGGGAATACGATAAGATTATTATAAATAAAGAAGATATTAGAAGAATTATAAAATAGATCGTTAGGGAGGGATATCTCGAATAATATATACTTACCTAGGAGATAGAGGAATAGATAGAGAGAAGGGGGACGGAGAATAAGGGGAGTAAAGAGGAGGGAGCGTTAAGGTAGTAGGTAAGGTAGTTAGAGGGTAACTCTATAATACTAGTATACCCTAGAGGAAGTTAAACCGAAAGATAACGGAAGGTAAGAAGTAACGGGGGTAAGGGGGAGAGGTTTTTACTAGCGAGCCTAGTTTCCTTTTTATAGAATACATAGCGTTAGACCTGTATAGGCCGATAGGCACTAAAATAGGCAAATGAAAGATCTATCTATCTATTTTTTAGACTATTTCCTTCCCTATTATCTTATCGATTTCCTCCTATTCCTTTAGGTCCGTAACGTAGACCTTAATAGCTATCTTCTTTTCCTTAAGGCTAGCTACCTTTACCTACGTATCTTAATTAGTTTTCGGGACTAGTAGCGCTCCCTTCTATGCCTTTACTACTACTATTCCTACTACCTCATCTACTATTATCCTTATATCGCTTTTAAGTACCTTTAGTCCTCCTAAGAGTTCTACAATTATTATTTTAAGTACTCTCTCCGGGACCTCTCCGTCGGCCGCTATTACTATCTCTTATACTCTCTCGTATGTCTCCTTCTACTTATTCGCTTCTCCCGGGGGCCTCGTCGTCGTCGCTGTCGTCGTCGCCATTTTTTTTTCCCGTTATACTATATAATTGTTAATGTCCAGCGTACCTTATCTATATAGGTAACTATATAAAGTACGGTAGAGCGAAGGGCTAAGTATGACGACTTTAACGAGTTAACCGCGGAAGCTACTATAATCTAGGGCGACGGTACGAGGCCTAATACTCTACTTCCGTACGATATATACGCATATTTCTATCTATTAGACACTAATCTCTCGCTATTGAAGCTGACGGTATAGCGGCAGATATTTCGTCGCTATCCGTATAAGACTCTTCTATAGGTATTAGACTATATCTTACGATACGGAGCTTCTATCGGTTAGGAAGGCGAGGGTAGGCCTCGTAAGGCCGCTAATTATAGATCGGTAAAGGGTAATCTAGATAATACAACGACGAAGATTAAGGAGGATATATAACTGGGGCGGACAACGAAAGTCCTAGTAATAGACTCGAATACCGGGCTTAGGCGTATCTACGGTATTGACGATTCTATAACTCGCGAATACGGAGCTATCGTCTATATACCTTTCGAAGACATTGTCGATCGAGTAGTTAGCGCTAGCCGCGGCGCTATCATCATTAAGACAGATGTAAAGGACGCCTTCTAAATAGTACCCGTAGTCCTGTTTTACAGCCGCCTACTATACTTCGAATAGTACGGAAGCTACTACAACGAGAACTACCTACCGTTTAGACTCCGTACCGCCCCTATAATCTTTAAGCTCTTCGTAGAAGTACTATACTAGATTGTCGAACAACGTCTCGGCGGCCTATAGATCGATTATTACCTTAATAACTTTATTTTCGTACTACCTTACCTCGCAAGGCATTTAGTAGTATAATAGTAAAAGCCTAGACGGATATTACGACCGAGCTTAGTATACCTCGTAACGATAGTAGAGATATATAAGGTATAACGGGCGAGGTGCTCGGAAGAGAGTTTAATATAGTACTTATAATTACGAAACTCTCGGTAAATAAGGTCGATCGCCTCGTAAAAGATATAGAGGCCGTACTATTAGCGGCCGTCTTATACGACGAAGTGGAGGCCCTCCTAGAAGAGTTAGTTAGGTAGCTAAGGTCGTAGACGTTAGTAGGGTATTTAACGTTGACCTCTTCGCGTTCGTTACTCACTTTCTACGTACTAAGGGTAGAGGCGTATTTTCGTAGCGCTCCGCAAGCATCTCGGATAGTAGTTATAAGTACTACGCTATAGTAACGGCGCGCGCCTCCTCGACGAGCTGCGCCTACGTCAAATCTAGCTCTTTATAGACGCCTCGAATATTACACTCGGTACTACGTAGTACGAAGGTAACGATAATAATTAGCGTAATGATACATACCGAATATAGTACTTCTTCGCCATCCCGCGCTTCGAGATAGTATATATAAACGTAGCGGAGATAAAAGCTATAAAGCTCGCTATTTAGTAGGAGAGCTAATACTATACCGGCGCGCGGGTGGGAGTCTATATAGATAATATAACGGCCCACGGCGGCCTATATAAGTAGCGCGTACGAGGCGAAGGTAACTAACCGCTCCGCGAGACGTTACTACTAGCATTAGAATACTACTTCCGGCTCTAAGCTATTTAGATCTCTATAGAGGACAACTTACTAGTAGACCTAATCTCTCGCTTCGACGTCTCGGTAGTTACTTACCTATATCCTTGGTAGAAGACGATGTCGAGTACGACGATAACGACGCTACTAAGCCCGACGCCGAGTAGCTCTCGATAATTAACGCTCCGCTAGACTAAGCCCGCCTACTATAGTTAGTACTTAAGCCGTCGATAAGGGCTATATAAGAATCGTTAGTAAGATGATAGCGTAAATAGGTTAGTCTTAAAGGCTAACTAGATAAAGTAGCGTAGCTACTAAGGGCCGAGTTACTATACGAATATATCGCTTACCGCTTCTAGTACGATGCGGACCTCTTCGCGATGCTTAAAGGCGTATCTATCGTGTCCAATTTAGTAGCGCTTAGCTTATACTATATCGACCTCGAATATAGTAATAAAGAGCTAGGAATATTTAGTACTAGGTATATTAAACGCCTAATATAAGGCGCTAAGAGCCGCCGCACCGAACTAAAGAAGCTATAGCTACAAGTAATACTACGAATAATCGATAGCTTAGTATAGACGGCGGATAGGTATAACGTCTAAGATACCCGCATAAGAGCGGCCGTCTATATAGGTTTCGGGGTATTTATAAGGACGGGCGAGTTTACTATAAAGAAGAGACTTCTAGAAGTCCTATAGCATAAAATAGGCATCTACTAATCTAACTCGGACCTACGTTATAATAGTATCTAACGGCGATTACATATCGCTATAGCTAAAGCGCCCTAAGAACGATACCTCTAACGAGGGTACGATAATTACTATCGCTACGACGTATATAAGAACATACCCCGTCCGGTAGATACGTTAGCTCCTGTACACCCATCTATAGCCGCTAGAAGGGCCGCTATTTAACCTTATGAGAGCCGAGTTTATTGCCTTCCTAAGAGATGGCCTATGAGAGTAAGGATTAGACCCTATGTTATATAGTAGATACTTGGTACGTAAGGATGCCGCCCAATAGGCTAAAGATAATAGGATAATAGACGGTAAGGTCTAATTACTAGGTAGGTAAAAGTCTAACGCAGTTAAGCTATACTATAACACCTCCGCGGATAACCTATTAAGGCTTAACTATCGCTTTTAGTACGGTATTACCTTACCGCTTCTAGACCACCCGGTAGTTTAGGTTCAAACCGGACAGGTTGGGTTAGGTTAGATTTTTATTTAGTACAAACTATCTTGGCGGGTTAGTTTAGTGCTAAGAAACCCTCCTTAGCGCCGGTTCCTTGGCGGGGAAAACGGTCGGCCCGACGGTGTCTTAGTATAAAGAACGAAAAAAAAAATTTACTCTCGGGTAGCTACATAGTGGCTACATTTTACCTGGAGGATGATAGTTCCCCTAATTCCTATAGATAGCCCCTTAAAGGCTATTATTCCATCTTTATGCTGAGAAACCGTCGAGTTAGGGGTTAGGGTAGGTTTAAAACCCTAACCTAACCTAACCTAACCCACCGGGGGGTCTAGGCGCTATTACTGCCAAAGTAAGCACCCCTAAGCCTAGAGATTAAGAAGCTTAATGAGTAGGGGCTACGAGGTACTTAGAGGGTTAGCTGTAAGCAAGGGTAACGCTACGAGCGTTATTACATTAGTCCGCTATACACGGTAGTGTTCATAATGCCTAGTAGCCTATCGTTATCGTATTAAATATTTTTACTAGCGCCGTTTACGAAGATAGCAGTAATCGACTCGACTTAGCCGGTCCTACTCCTACGGGTTAAGGCGGTGTTTCCGGTTTAGTTTAGGCCTATTCAGTGAGCGGATTACATGCTAAGAACCGCTTACGTATAGAGCCTAGCCCCCCTTTAGTTATTCACGTGTTGCTAGTTGCTACCGCCCTATAAAAGTCTAGAGCGTAGTAAGTAGGCTTAGTACCTTTCTAATCGGGAATTTGACGAAATCTAACGCTAGTCTAACGAATCTAAAAATTCAGCTCGGCTTAGTTAGCGATAACTAGGTATTATCGAACACTAATTCACATATTTAGGAGATACTCTTAGGAAGGCGAGTTAGACTATATCCCTATTCCTAATTAGGCATAGTAACCATAAAGAGTACTTAGTAAAGCTAGAACCCTAGGGCCTAGACTAGTACGCTAAGGGGCTCCTATAGAGTTGAACTAGTACTAACCTCTTAGACTAAGATCCATTTAGAACTCGATCTACGTGCCTTAGTTTATTAAGAATTAAATATAAGGGGCCCTATAATGCCAAAGGTCTCGTATACTTAAAGAAAACTTTTAGAGGTTCGATCGTCTATAGAATAACGAATTCTAGAGTTCTAACTACGAAATAAGATCTAGGGATACCTAGTAGTACGCGTAGGGTAATACGCGTACCTAGAAGGTAGTAGTACTAAAGACGCATAATAATACGACGAATGTCGCTTATAAGCTAGATAATTCATCTGACTACTCTCTACTCTACGACTATTACTAGTATTCCTACGACTTTCGATACTCTATACGACTTCCGTACGCCTCTATCCCACGCCGTTGAGGAGTTTATAAGCCCGGGTAGCTCGTAACTACTCGGAAACCTAAGATAATAGCTATCTATAGATATTATCGCGATCTATAGATATCTATTATCTACCTATGCCTTAGATAGATCTAGATAATATACGATCCTATCTAACGATAGAAACGACACGAGTAATCTACGAATAATACATCAACCCCTAAGGCCTAATAAACGCGACGTCGTTACATTTTAGCGAATTGCGGGATTTTCCAAGGAGGCCTACATAGCTTATAGTCTTTATTACGCCGTATTTTGGAATAAAAGGGATCTACGGTACCCCTATGTAAGGACCTCTAGAAAAGATTGGCGCTATGCTATTAGTTTGGTACTCGAATTGGAGAAATATAGGGTTAGAGAGTACTATAAAAGTACTATCTATACCTTCTATAGGCGGCGGAGTAGTATATAAATAAGAAATAGCGTAGTGTAGCGGACTAGACTGGACACGTGTCTCTTAGTATTTATTTGGTATTAGAGAGACCTTTATTATATAGCCTAAGGCTTACGTAACTACGTAGCATAACTAGCTAAATGTAAAGACCGCCTCCGAAGTCCTATTATATATCTCTCTACGTAGCCGTAGGTAGAAATAGATAGCTCTACTATACTAGCTAAAGATAAGGGCGGCCTCTCTCTCTCTCTCTCGCGGAGAGGCGGCGATATACTGAAGGACCGGGAGTACCTACGAAGACCGCAGCTCGAATAGGATACTAGCGCGGCTATACCTACTATAAGGACATAGAAAAGGAAGGATATAGATAGCAATACTACGAAAGAGGACCGCGTGGAGGTATATAAAAGAGCTTTGTAGGTCTGGTCGAATATAGTATTCGCTCTTATAACGTATTCTATAAGCTATATAAGATTATTAGTATTATCCTTCGCCTCATACGTTAACTCCATTAATCTAAATAGTCTACCGAATACTAGTACTAATACCGCATTAAAATTGAGCTTGTTTTTAGTCTTCGGGAGGTTATATATTATAATTTAATTCATACTATAGCTATTCTACCTTACTATTTAAGTATATAAACATTATTCACGCGTAGTAAACAACTATTACTAGCCTCGGGGGAAAAATGGCGACGACGACAGCGACGACGACGAGGCCCCCGGGCGAAGCGAGCGAGTAGAGAGCGACATGTAAGAGAGCGTAGGAGATAGCGATAGCGGCTAATAGGGAGGTACCGGAAAGAGTACTAAAGTTAATAATCGTAGAACTCTTAGGAGGACTAAAGGTACTTAAGAGCGACATAAGGGTAATAGTAGATAAAGTAGTAGGAATAGTAATAGTAAAAGTATAGAAGGGAGCGCTACTAGCCCCGAGAACTAACTAAGACACATAGGTATAGGTAGCTAGCCTTAAGGAAAAGAAGATAGCTATTAAAGTCTATATTATAGACCCCTAGGAATAGGAGGAACTAGATAAGATAATAGGAAAGGATATTGTCTAAAAGATAGGGATAAAGGAGATTATAGGTGCGAGGAAAGATAGGCGTAGAGTAGTTAAACTCTATATAGTAGTAGAAGGGGACATAAAGAAGCTCGAAACCTAGAAGGAATAGATAATAAAGATAGGAAAGATAGTAAAGGTCTCCTATTAGCAATTTATAGTAATAGCCTATAGTATGATTAGACCCTTTAAAGAGAAAGACAACATCCCCTAACTATAAAAGGAAAACTAGTATATATGCCTAGGGCTCTAAATCTCTAAGGTAGCATAGGTTAAAAGAAAGATTAACGATACTAAGAAGAGATTATTACTTATCCTATAGGTAGGAAGCGCGGAGTAAGCTAATATACTCCTAGAGAGAGGACTATTCTAGGACTTCGAGAGAATAGATTCGGAAATCTATATAAATACCTATAGAATCCTATAGTACTTTAACTATTAGTAGTACGGACACTTAGTAGCGAGGTGCCTAAAGACTATAAGTACCTACTCCTACTACGCCTAATGGCATTAAGTTAAGGAATGCATAGAACTAAAGGATAAGGCTAGGTACGCTAATTACGGAAGAAAACAACTATCCTAGGCTAAGGAATGCCTAGTTAGGATTAGAGCTTAAGAGAAGGCTAGGGAGGCTAGGACATCCTTAACCTAGAGGTACTACACCCCCGAGCAAGATGAATAAGGTAGACTAAGAATATACTACCTAAATAAGAGATTAAGGGAGGAGGAAGCTACCCCCCCCCTACCCTAAGGAACTACCCCTAGCTAGGAAGACTACGACACATCGATTAAGTAGGGAGAGACCCTAACTAAAGGAAGCTTAACTAGATGGTTTCTCAGATAAACAAAGACACCCCCAGGGGGAGTCCCTTAGTTAAGAGAAAACCTAATAGGATTAGATGGACTAATCCTAATAAGTACGATAACCTTATTAACTATTATATAGTATAATGTTAATAAAAGTAAAGATAAGGTATAAAGGAGCTTCCTCTAGGCCCTCTAACTAAAACAATACTACATTATAGTAGTATAAGAGCCATGGCTAAACCCCTACTCCTTAAGACTAATAATAGTAAAAGACCCGAGATACTACATAATTATATATAAGACGGGGACGCTAAGAACCTGTATCTATATTAGTAAGGAAATCTCCCTAGATTTATGGGAGACTATAGACTAAGAGGATAGGGATTCTACCTCTATAAGGATATATACCGCTTAGGGCCCTATAAAAATTCATTATATCTACAACCCGTTACCGGAATTAAGAAGTAGTACATAACTTAACATATTAGCGAGGATTCCGACTATAATCTAGGACGACTAATAATAAGTAATAGTAGGCGACTTTAACCTCTACTACCTACTCTAGGGATTAGACTTTATACCGGCATACTACTTCCTAGTAGGTAGGTTAATCGACGTAATAGAGAGGGAAGGAATAGAGACTATAACGCTAAAGGGACTTACTACATAGGAAGCTAGATTAAGTAAAAGTCTTATCGACCTCTACTTTATAATACAGCCGATTAGAGAAAGGGTTAAGAAATGTATAGTAAACATAGACATTAAATCCTTATTAGACTAGCTACTAATATAGATAGAGCTCGACCTATATGCTACCTAGGAGTAAGAACTAGAACCTAAACCGAACTAGAAGGGGGCTAGCTAGGAGGAAATAAACCGGATACTAGAACTATAGGCCCGGAAAATAGCGGCTAGAGACCTCGGGAACCTAGAAGACATCGAGAGAGTAGTGGAACACCTAACTAGGGCTATCTAGGAAGCTACCGAGGCTACTATACCCTATAGTAGACTATCCTAGTACTAACAACCGTATTAGATATAAGAAAGTACGAAGAAAGTAAAAGAAGTAAGAAGGGTAAGAAGAAAGTAGATAACTACATATTCTTAGGAGGACTAGGAAGCCTACTATAGAGCTACTTAAGATAAGAAGAGCTAAAATAAGAGGGATAAGCTATAAGAATAGAGATCTACTATTAGAATACTTATAGAAAAACCCGAAGATATGTAGAGGATAGCTAAATAGGTAAGGTAACCTACTTAGGAAAGAGATTAACTACCCTAGTTCCCCGATATTAAGGATAGGTAAGGAAATATCTACACTATAGATAAGGGTAAAGTAAGTACCCTAGGACAATACTTTTTCGGAGGCTAAGTAGAGGCCGATCTTACGGACATCTAAGGAGCTCGACTAGAACTACCGAAAGAAGGAGCTAAATAGTAACTAGAGGCGAACGTAAAAGAAGTTATAGTAGCTATATTAAAGCTCCTAGGTAAAAAAACCCTAGGGCCCGATAAGATATATAATAAAATACTTAAAGTATGTAAAAAAACGCTAGCCCCGGCTCTAGCTAATATCTCTATAGCCTATATAATATATAGATACTACCTAAAACGATTGAGGGAATCCCTTACTATAGTACTCCGGAAACTATAGAAGGAAGACTACTCCTAACTTAAGTTATACCGGCCGATCGCGCTCCTAAACACTATAGGCAAACTCCTAGAGAAGCTTATCGCTAGGAGGCTTATAGAATTTATAGAGGAGTATAAAGTCCTACTAGAGGAATAAATAGGGGNGGGGGGGGGGGGGGGGGGGGGTAAAGAGATCTACCCTTATAGCGGTAGAACTTATTATAGAGTAGATTAGGTATATATAGTACTATAGGAGGAATAAAGTAGCGTTACTCCTCTTACTCGACATATTGGGAGCCTTCGACAATGTCTTACACGAGAGACTAATCTATATCCTAAGGTAAAAGAGAACCCTAGCATAGATCGTCTAATTTATCTAGTTATTCCTAAAAGAGAGCATAACCTAACTACTCCTAGGGAGATATAAGTCGACCCCTATTAAGATAAACATAGGAATACCCTAAGGATTAACCCTATTACTAATACTCTTCCTTATATTCGTAGTAGATCTCCTACTAAAGCTTAAATCTAATAAGAAATTAGGATTAGGATTCGTAGACGACACTAACATTCTAATATAGTTAGACTCTATAGAAGGGAACTGTAGGATCCTAGAAGAGTAACATAAGGAGTACGAAATATAGGCGCGGAAACATAGAGCTAAATTCGTACCTAAGAAATATTAATTAATCTACTTTAGTAACGCGAAGACGAAATATAACATAAAGGTACTAATTACTATCTAAGGCTACCTATCCTAACCTACCTTAGAACTAAGAGTCCTAGGAATATAGCGAGACTTAAAACTAAGCTAGGGCCTATAGGTTAAAAAAGTATAAATAAGAGCTAACGTAAATAGGTAATCTATCGAAAGACTTACGGCATTAATATAGGGAGCGATATTCGATAAAGTAAAAACGATGTATAAGGCAATTACGAAACTAGCTATACTATACGGGGCTTAGGTCTAGGCAGCATAAGATGAAACGCTAAAGAGGGTTATAGACCTAATTAATAGAGTTTAGGCCTAATGCCTAAGGAGAGTTATAGGGGCATATAAATCCACTCCTAATAGAGTAGTAGAAATAGAGATAGGATCGCTACTAATATACTAATACCTTAAGGGCATAAGGTATTAATACGCTATTAAAACGATACTATACCCGGTCTAGAAAACTATTAAGGAAGTACTTAAAAAGATCTAGAGCTAGGCCCTACTAAGAAGGGGAAGAACTAATAGACCTAAGAGGAAAATATAAAAAGAATAGGACCTTATCCTAGGTATAGAGACCCTCTACAAAGTTATTAAAACTATAGATAAAAGGGAAGGAAAGAAAGGTTAAAGTAGGGCGGAAGAAATAGCGAGGATACTCTAGGAAGAAGAATAGGAGGAAATACTAAGAAGGAACGGTACACCGAAAGTACTAACTACCTTTAGGAGCTATAATCACCGGATCTATAAAGACTTAAAGAGGGCGGAAGCTAGTATCGCTATATAGCTACGCTCTAAATATATAGGACTTAGACCCTACCTATACTAGAGAAGAGTCCTAGGGATAGAAAGTAAAGCTTACCTATATAGCTACTTATCCTAAAACCTTAAATACATACTACTAGTATGTAAACGATAGAGAAAGGGAAGAAGCGAATAGAGATACTAAGTAAAAGAGAGGGAATACGACAAGATTATTACAAGTAAGGAGGACATCCGAAGAATTATAAGATAGATTATAAAAGAGGGATACCTTAAATCGTATGCCCTAGCCTAGGAAATAGAGGAATAGATAGAGAGAAGAAGGGTAGAGAGGAAGGGGAAAGAAGAGGAGGAAGCATTAGGGCGGTAGGCAAGGTAGTTAGAGGGTAACACTACACTAGTACACCCTAGAGGAAGTAGAGCAAAGAGATAAAATAGAAAGCGACGACAAGGACATAGGGGAGAGGTTTTCACTAGTTAGCCTAGTTTCCTTTCTACAAACACATAGCTACAGACCTGCATGGGCCGTTAGGCACCAAAAGAGGCAAATGAAAGATCTATCTATCTATCTATTTAAGTATATAGTACTTCTCTCATAATACTTAGGGAAGATAACCGAGGTCTATACACCAGTCAGGCGTCACCCGGATTCTCGTCTCTAGGAGAACTTAGTCCTATACGCCTATACCCTCTATAGGCCTAAGTCATCGATTACTATCGCATTTATTTACCTACTTACCCTCTACCTATAGTAGACGTAGGGTCTTTATATTAAGATAGTACGTAGTTCACGTAAGCGTTAGGGCATGTAATAACGGTCTCTTGCGGCACAAATAAATGCTAGGAGATACGTGTCTAGTCTCTTAACCACGCCTTTCCTCATTCACCTACCACTCCCGCGGCCTGCAGAAGGCACACAAAAGCCTTTTGGCCCAGGAACTCCTTATTATACTATATCTTTAGAGGGTTATTAGTCCCTACGCTCCGCTCTTACCCTCCGTATAGACTATTATAGATAAAACTAGAATTCCTTCCTCTTATTAGGTTCCTTAGTCTACTAATATGGTTTTATCGCTCTCTTCTATCTCGTGGGCCGCTAGGGAGAGCTAATCTAGTACTCCCTCCTATATTAGCTATCGGGCGACTACCTTAAGCCCTCTCTTTATAGTTATTAGTAGGCGCTAGTCGGACGTACCTACCCTTACTACTATCTATTATCTATTCCCTCTCTTCGGGTAGAATAGGTATACGTATTTCGGTATTCTAGCTCCTTATCTATACTTGTAGTCCAGAGTTATATCTGGGACCCCTCGTGGTCTTAGATACACCTTAAGTCTAATACGTTCGGTCGCCTACGAAGTCCTGTTACATACCTCTACGTGGTCATAGGTAGAAATCACTATACTAGCTAAATATAAGGGCGGCCTCTCTCTCGATCTTACGAGGAGAGGCGATAAACCGATAGATCGGGAGTAGCTACGAAGAACGAAGCTATAAGGTAATACTAGCGCGGCTATACAGAAGAGGGGCTATGCAGCGAGCGAGGGATCAAAACCCCCTCTCTCTTCCGCGCACAACCTTTCTTTCTTCATCTACCTCTACGAGGCAGTTAAGTAGGCTATACACTACGAGTTAACGCTTTTGTATTACGAAACGGAGGCTCGGATCCTTAGATGCTTTCCCTTTAGCAGAAGGGTTTTATCGCACCTCGAACTATAGGCTATTGAATGAATACCTATCCTTTCTATATAAGCCCTTTAGATCCCCTATCCTATCCTACTGTTTAGGGGGTCCTACTCCTACTTGTTTAGGCTATTTGTCCCTTCCGACCCTCTATAGGTCCTTTTTCTTTCCCCTAAATAGTGGCTAGTTTAGTGTCTTAGTATCACGAGCGAGATAGGCATAGAAGAAGAGGGTCTATGCAGCGAGCGAGGGATTAAAACCCCTTCTCTCTTCCGCGCATAACCTTTCTTTCTTTATCCACCTCTACGAGGCAGTTAAGTAGGCTATATACTACGAGTTAACGCTATTGCCTACCCGCCTACGCCTCTAAGAAGGGGGCATTAAGGGGTTGGATATAGTAGATAGTAGATAGTGCGCCTACTGCCGAGGCAGCGAAGATACCGAACACCTACAGGGGGTTGGGTTATGGGCTATTTGTCCCTTCCGACCCTCTGCAGGTCCTTTTTCTTTCCCCCAAACAGTAGCCAGTTCAGTGTCTCAGTGTCACGAGCGAGACAGGCATAGACTTCACTCCTAAAGAAACTTGTTCAAGGAGGTGCTACATACTTAGATATTAAGGTAGGACAGCTCAAGCAAGAATCAAAGAATAATACTTTAAAGGAATGTATATACATAAAGATTACAAGGGTCTATGCCGGCGGATGAAACGGCCCCTCGCTTAGCCATAGAACCTTCCCTCTTTCATTTACCTACTACTATAACGGCGCGCGAAAACCGATATTAGCACTATTCTCGAAGGATTCGCCTTTGCGGATAGCGGATGCCGATTGTCGAATAATTGTCGTCCTATATATCGCCCTCTACTACTATTTTATTATGGTTAGTAAGAGTAATAGTGCTAGTAGGGGTTTAAACCGGGGTAAGGGCAAACCGCCGCCTAGAACGACTAATACTGCCTCGGAAGATAGCTTCTTCTTCGATAACTTATAAACACTACATAGCGATAACGATACTAACGACGAAAACGAGATAACTAAGGTATAAGGCAACATGTTAACACCTCTAACACCTGTGCCGCCAATACTAGCGGCCGCGGCACCGGTTTAGATTAGACCGTTTAGCATTCTATTACTATCGCTAATAGCTAGCGATGCTATAAAGTAAGAATATTATCGTGCCCTTTAGCATATCTACGGTAACGCTATCTAGCAATAATAACAATAATAGGCCCATCCTACTAGCTAAGATAATCCTAGCTAATCGTTATCTTAGTCTTCGTTCGTCAATCTAGAAGGTGCGTTAGTCCCTCTCGTACCATCTATTCTAGTAGCGGTAAAGGATTACTTTAGGCGAATATTGGACCTATTAGTTAATAATAAACATATTAACGCGATAATAGACGGTGTAACCTATAATAGTAGAAGGAAGTACTCCGTTATAATACCGGAAAACGTTTAATCGACACTTCTACCCTACGGAAGGCCTACCTATTTACCGACGCCTCTAATAAGGGACTTAGCGCTTTCTAGTTCTTTAATAACAATAACGACGTCTAATAGAAAGATAACATAGACAACATCGAAGCCGCATTCGCAAAAGAACGATAATAACACGACGACTAACACATTAACATAGCCGAGGTTATAGCTATTAACTACGCCGTCGAATAATGGAGTAACAACTAGAAGGACTACTACCTAGTAGTATATACCGATAGCGTAATAGCCTATAGCGGCCTCGTTAACTAAAGACTCTACCGCGAAGTAAACGAGCTATTACGACGTATACTACTAACGGCGGTCCGGAACAACATATTTATTATAACATAATAGCTCCCTTTACTCGATAACGGCCTTACCGATGCACTATTACGCCTAGATACTGAACGGATGACTAACATCTTAGGTAATAGATAGATTACTATTATAGCGTAACATTCCCTAAGACTTCATTAATAGTTACGACAATCGTGACATCGCGTTTCTTATGTAGCACGGCCTTAGTTAGTTAATAAGAGACTTATATAAGATAGTAGCTAAATAATACTAATTGTTGTGCGTAAGGAAAGGTCTCTAACCATAGCCGGTTACCCGCTAATCCCTCTTCGAATACATTAGATTAAAATCTTTCGGCAATAGTAGAGTAACGGGCGAAATACTATCTAGTTACATAGTAGTACTAAGGTTATATTACGTAGACATGGACCTACTAACCGACATCTTCGACTTACCCGCGTTAAAGAGACTACTATAAGGAGCAAAATCCATTAACCCGATAAGCCGCCGTAACCGTTAGCCTATTACGGCACAAATCCTATAATAGCTAGTTATTAAACTACGGACGTACGACGAGTTAAACCTTAAACGCTATCCTAACTCTCGCCTTTACGGGCCTCTTCCGTCTCGGTAAAATTACGTATAGCCTATACGAGGACTACCCTAGATGGCTAATAACCTACATTATAAGAGCCGACATAGTATTCGAAGGGGATAATAAGATGCTTATTCGCCTAAAAAGATCTAGAATAGATACTAACCACGAAGGGGTCCTAATCTATATTTACGCGAACATATAATACCTATCGATCTACGGATACGCTACATAAAAGTACTATTCCGACATATGCCCGTACTACCGACCGCTCCGCTATTTAGATTGAATACGGAGGGTTAACCGACTTACCCGAAAGACAGAGTAGTCGCCTATATAAGGAACCTAATGGTACAGAGAGGCCTAGATAAATAAGGGTTTACCGGACATTCATTAAGATAAGGAGGAGTATAATAAGTAAAGGATAGTAGACTCGTAGACTAATAGATCTAGATACTAGGAAGATGGAAAAGCTCGGTATATAAGAGGTATCTAAAGATGACTTTAGCAAGCCTATACTAACTATTAATGAGAATGTAATCTAGTAGGCATAGGGAAGGAGAAGAAGGAATAGCGGCAGCGTCGAGTTAAGCCGATTAAGCATACCTTCGTAGACGGCGCTAACAAAAGTATCTAACACGATAACGATAAGGCATCTAGGCATTAGCGCCTAGGCTCCGCTCGGGGGTTACATGCTAGCCGCTAGTCTTAGGGCCCTCACGTGCTAGCACGTAATGTAGCGGCCCGCGCCCCCTACTTACTCACCTATCTAACCGTAAGTCCGTAACCGGCATAGATTATAAGGGTCTATGCCGGCGGATGAAACGGCCCCTCGCTTAGCTATAGAACCTTCCCTCTTTCATTCACCTACTACTATAACGGCGCGCGAAAACCCTACCCGCCCCACCCCTTTATAGTAGTAGATAGTACACGTATTAACGTAGCTAGGGCCCTTACGTGCTAGCACGTGATGCAGCGGCCCGCGCCCCCTACTCATTCACCTGTCCAACCGTGAGTCCGCAACCGGCATAGACTGCAACTCTGAGAAGAGCTAGAATACGTATATAGACCTTCCTATGTAACTTTCAGAGATTAGGCTTAGCTATGCGTTAGCTCTTTAGGTTTGAATATAAAGCTACTATTGCTTTATATATCGAGAGGTTCTTTGTAGAAATATAGATTCTAGCTTTGTCTATGTATAATATATAAACTGTTTATCCAATATTTTCAAAGCTGTATAGCAATAACTACTACATTCTAGATATATACTAGTATAGATACTCTATCTATATGTACTACTATCTAGTTCTAGGAGTTCAAGACATAAGTAACATCTATATCTATAGATACATAGGGGTGTAGACAATCGTATCTATAGATAGTAGATACTCTCTGACATATATAGTATTATATGTACATTAAGATCCTGAGATACTATAGGTACTTTATTTGAGCTACTAGGCCCCTTATTACCTGATGCTCGGCCTTAGGTCATGGTATACCGCTAGCTTCCCTGGAGATCCTTAAATAGCCTCTTTTTCAACTCTGGGTAACCGTAGATCTCCTTCTCTCTAAGGTAAGGGGTGGTTAGGACTGTACGCTCTGTAGATCTCTTTTGTTAGATCTAGGAATACTGTTAATATATTGTCTTACTTTTTAGAGCTATTAGGTTGGATTCTGCGTTAGTAGTTCTAATATCGTTCCTGTATCTTTTAGATCGTTCTTATCGCCTGATAGGATCGAGTAATATCCGGGTTTAGTGGAGCTATAGATATGTATAGATAGAGACAATATGTATAGATAGCTTATGTCTTAGGCTTCCTAGTAATTACGAGCTACCCAGGCTTAGAACCTCTGCGACGGAGGAACATACAGTGGTATAGAAGTGTTACAGGAAGGAGGAGGAGTAGTAATAGCTAGTAGTTAAACTACTGATCTGGCTAGCTAGCGACATTCGTCGCCTTATGATATTAGGAGGAAGGTTCTAAAACGTTTCTAGATACGAAATAGCTTACGCGCATTACTAGGTATTCCTAGTCCCAATCTTGCAGGTAGATCTCTAGAACTAGTCGCTCTAGAAGCGACTAAGCCTACAAGAGTTCTCTCTAGAGGCGCAAGTAATTAGCTAGCTTTGAGACGTTATATCAGACAGAAGTGGCTGCGAAGTCCTATTAGATACCTCTACGCGGTCGCAGGTGGAAACAGATAGCTCTACTATGCTAGCTAATGTAAGGGCGGCCTCCTAATCCTAACCCGGGATAGGAGCCGACATACCGAAGGATCTAGAGTAGCTACGAAGATTAGAAGCTAGAAGGCGGCGCTAGCGCGGCTATAACTACTATACGAATATAATATTAATCCGAAATAATAATAGTCCCTAGATAGTAAATTATATCCTAGGCCTAGCAGCTAGAGTAGTAACCTAGCTCTAATAATAAGCTAAAAACCAGGAAGGGGTATTCCGGAGGAAAGGCTTTAATAAGAAGGAAGGATCTAGAAAGTAATACTGCGAAAGGGCGAATTAAACCTATAGAATACTAGTCCTAGCTAGAGGGAAAGGAAGACTATAATTAAGTAGGAGCCTTATTAAGTCTAATACGATTATAAAACCGAGGGTATAGGAAAGGAGAGGTACGTATTACCTCTCCCGAGTATCTCAGAGGACTTAACCCTAAAGATAGATTATCTAATATAAGCGACCCCCTGTCCGCAATGAGGGCTATCTATAAAGGAAGGATTACTCTAGATTAGCGCTACTCAAAGGAATTCGACCGGATATATAGGTCATGTAATCAGATAGTAATAAGGATAGCTAGAAGGCGGAGGTCGAGTTAAGCCGGATCGAAAACGAAAATTAATATAGTATATAGACGGTACTTCGGAAGAGGTAGCTTACTACTACCGACGGATAGCGAGATAAGAGGACCCTAGGCAATGGAAAGGATAGCGTACGTTAAGAGCTAAGTATTGGGTCCGCTACGTAAACAATTTAAAGGGAAGATATCTTAGTCCGGGCGAGTATACATACGAGGGGGTAGTATTAGCAAACCTACCTGAAACTATGGCGTACTAGAGTGTTTTTATGCCGAAGGCCGTCGACTAATAGCTTTTCCTTCCTAAAGACAAGAAACGGAAGTACTACATACTTAGATAGTAAGGCAGAATAGCTGACGTAGTTACAAGAATCGCATAACAATATTAAATATGAGTTAGTCGCGCTCTTTAGGTCGAGTATCTAGGTATTAATCAACAGGTTCTAGAATGTTCTAGTAATCGAGGACTAGCCGTCTCTGTAAGAACTTAGTAGAACTTTATAAAAGACTTTCTTAGCGTAAGTCTTAAGGTCTTAGCTTAGCTAAATTACCTATAGCTACTATACAGATAGGTTATAGTTTAATGCGCCTCGCCTAGAGTATCTACTAAATACATAAATTAATACCTACTAATACCTAGCTACTACTAGCTAAATAGAGCTAATACTTTATCCTAATGAAGTACTTATTAAATTACTAGATTCGCTGGACCCACGCTAGACTACGTTAGATTCCTAGCTAAGATTCCCCAAAAATCCACTCGGCCTAGATAGAAAATATACTCTAATGTCTAGGGTTTAAGGCTTAATTATGTTTTTTCAATGTCGACTAGGGATTTAGGGCTAGGATTTATATTATGAAGAAAAGATGGTTTTAGAAGAGATTGGTAATTTCTATAAAAGATCTATAGAGATAAACTAGGTAGTAAGAATTCACTAGAGTCTATGATAGACTTTTCTATTAGTAGTATCCGTAAGTAATCCAACAGAATAGTAGAAGAAGTTAATACGCTTATAAGTATCTAATAAAGATATAGTACCTAACTAGACTTGAAACTACGAAAGACATTAACTTACTAAAACATGAATTTCTATAGGATTCTTTTACCTTGTAGTAATCGGCTAGAACCGACTAGCTCGGTGCTTGACCTGGAGCGGAAGCCGCTTAGAGATCTAACTGCGGAGGAGAGACAACGAAACTACCTTGTTGCCTTTATCATCTCTAACGCCATGGATGGATCTATCCCAGATGTTGAGGTAAGGCGTGCATCGCAGGCAGCACGTCGACACAACACTATGTATAATAGCCTCTTCGCCCTAAGTTCGATTTTCCTAATCGCGTTCTGACAATCCACCGTAGGCACATCTCTCCTTCTACGGCCTCGAATCACGCCTCTCTACCACGCTAGTTTCGCGCGATGATGCCCTAAAACGCCATCAGAACAAGTGCCAGGCACTTCCTACTCTAGCGCGCTGGCAGACCGACCGTATCTCCGCGTTGCTCGACCTCCTGCACATCCCAGAGCAGTCATGGGCTAGATTGTACAGCCACCGCGCCGAATCTAGGAAGATCGTTTTACTCTGTATTCTCGCAGCATGGCCGTGGTGGAAGAGCATGAGCAGCGATGAAGAGCAGTCCTTAACGGCCCAGATGGTATACGAGTGGCTAAATGCCAGCTATGAAGGACCGAGTGTGCCTTTGCCGACATTGCTGCCGGATGTCAGACGAGTCTTGGATGGGTCAAGTACAGATGATGTGTTTGGCGAGCGGAGTTTCGCGCCGGCAACAACGGCAGGGCAACAAGCTTATACTACTATGCAATATGAGTTCCGCCGACCGACCAACTCCGATCTCGACCAGTTGCGAGGCATTCAACCCTGGGCTGCCTCTGACATAACTACATCCGACCTCCCGCCGGTCAAGCTTCTTTACGAAGCTAGGCAGGACTTTGATGCATTGCCTTTCGAGTCGCCAAATCTTCCTAGACTGCTTAGCCTCGTTCGCGGAGACCAACTTGTACTCCTACATTCCCCGCCGGCAATGGGTGAGTCTTTGTAGTCCCAGCTTGTGCGACAAACTACTTATCCAAGTCGATTCACAGATTGGCGAATGGTTGAACGCAATCGAGATGGCGCAAGCGGCTGGGTGTGGATGCGCTGCTTGAGGCTGCTGCGACACGAATCAATGCAGAGTCGTCCTTCCCACCAGCTACCAATACATCATCAACTTGCCGGATCCTCCTCTCTGCCCCATCTGCATCCACCGAAGGCACATGAAGTTCCAGCCGCAAGTCGTGCTACTCCTCACTCGCGTACAAACAGCGTTCCTGTCATTGCTGGCCACGATCCACTTGCAGGTCCCCAACTCCGCGTAGACGAGGCTCTAGGTGCGGTTCCAACGTATCCTATTCTGCCTACAGCACATGATCAAGGCGTGGCTGGTCCTGAGCATCCCAATTCGGATCATGAGGCTGAGAGGTCATCCGACGGCCCGAATGATACTCAGCGTGTTGGTCCTGAGGGTGCCGAGTCAGATTTCGAGGCTGATATGTCATCCGACGATCCAAATGATACTCAGCGTGTTGGTCCCGAGGATGGGGACTCAGATTTCGAGGCGGATGGGCCGCACGACCCAACAAAGAATGCACAGCGTGTTGGTCCCGAGGATGCTGATTCCGACTTGGATGCCTAAGCACCGGACTTCTCGAAAGATGGAAGTACATATGTGAGCTGCGAGAATAGGATTGCCGTCGTGGAAGCAACCGGTTTCAGAGACTACGGACATCTCGGGTACCTGAAAAAAACAACCTGTGCCAACGACGAGGATGGTCGGCAACAAGACTTGCGATTGTTCCACTTTCCATGCAGGCAAGGGAATATGGATGTAATGGTACGCAAATGCTTGCGTTACGAATGGCAGTGAACGGAGAGTAATGTTGAGCGCAGACGGCAGCTCCGCAAGAAAGCTGTCTTCCGGGCGCAATTTGTGGAAGAACACGCAGAACGCAGAGTAAAGTAGCATCCTTCAAAAGCATAACACCTCCTACCACCCAATATCAAACACGGCCTCAGCAACAGCTAAAAGAGAACGCAGGTGCAAATCAGGACTGCCTCCCAGAGAAAGGCAGAGCCAAGGAACTGATACGATACAAAGCAAAACAACCTCCAAAATAGCAACACGCGAAACGCAAAAGCAAAGTCCAACTCGAGACCAGAAAGGCCTCTCAAAAAGCAAAACACGAAACGCAAAGGCAAAGTTCAAAGCAAGATGGCCCCCCCAGAAACGCGAGATCAGAAAAGCCTCCCAAAAAGCAATGCAAGCAGTTCCCATTGCTCTTCCAAACAATCACCTCACACGACTTATCCTCTAAGAACTTTCGCAGCACGATGCCCCTCCTATCCGAACCATGATGAAAGGTTGGACAAAGCAAGGGAGAGGGCAGCCAGTAAAAGAGATGAGACGGCTAGATCGGAGGGGTGAAAGATCAGAGCAGCGCGTATCAATGTATTGTGTCCTTTGCGAATCAACTGCAGATTGATCCTAGAAACAAAATCGTCTGCTGTCTTGTCCCTCTGTTCTGTTTCTGCTCATCCTACTCTATTACTAGGGGCGCGAAGCAAGGAGGAGAAAGCGTATGGTCTGCAAAGAGGAAGGGGAAGAAGGGAGGATGTTATAGTAACGCAAAGGATAGATAAGGTTTGTTTGTCATGCGGCGGCTCCGATATTGCTGAACGGGCGCAGCTTGTTGGGTGGCGGCGGTGTTCCGTTGCATTTGATAGCAGATCGGCTTGCATGAGCTAGTACAGTTCTTCGCATCGGATACCTGCAGTCCGCCATACCTGGCCTGGAGATGGAGATGGGCACATAAGGGCGTCAGGGGCTCCCTTTGAGAGACTGTGCAGTACAATCGGTATTGAACTGCAGCACATCGGCATCGCTCGCTGAAGTAATACTGCGGCCGGGCTCTCGCTTGTCGCATTTGACAGCGCTTGCGCGCCAGACATAGTCGGCAAAAGAATCATTGTGTCAGAAACATACCCATGATAAGCTCATCATCAATGTTTGCAATGCCAGATGGAAGGCACACACTGTTAATGACTTGATCAGAAGGTACTCCCACTGTCATACGTCAACTCAATAGGGCGGGAATAAGACTCGTGCCCGGCCGCGAGCAGTCGAGCAACCAGGCGCCAATCTGGCCACCGCCATCTACGGCCAGATTCAGATACATGACGACTGCGCCGGACACCATACTTGCGACCTACATGGGCGTAATAGTGGCACAGCTGGGTGCTCACATTGAGTCCATTCAAGCAGACTAAGCACATGAACCTCTGTGCAGGACACCAGCACTGAGCGAGAATGCAAGTCTTTGCAATCTTCCTCCATCTCTCTGGGCACTCGAGTGTTGGCGCGAAACAGCATAAACCACGTCTCTGGATGGTGTTCAAGGTAATCTGCATGTTATTGTTGCTCGCATTGCGTTTTCTAAGATGACGAAGGCAGTGTCCTGTCACAAAGGCCTCGGCGATGCTTTTAGTCGCAAATTGCACAAACTCCTGCTTGTCGTGGATCGGTAAGTCAGACTTTCGCTAATTTCAAGTGCTGTCTTGGTCTCCTTTTGAGCAATCTGGATGACTTTGAGAGAGAATTCAAATGATCCTGCCCACGATAGCCTCCAGAGCCTCTAGGTCTTGCTCCTAATAACCCGCCCCACAAATTCACTAGGCGGACTATAATCCATGTTGACGTGATCCATAACCGCCTTCTAGCGGCAGTTCGATTTTAGACGCGCATACGTTATGCTTGGTCTTCTATAACGTGCCTCAGATATCATCGGAACTAGGCATCAGGAGATGTCTGAGTACAGACAGCATCTGTTATGGCGGGCTTTGTTGGAGGAATTGTGACTTTTTCAGTTCCCACGTCCGTATGAGTGGATTAATAGGAGCAGCTCAAACTCATCTTCGTTTCCGGACTAGAGATCTTCGAGAAATATTCCGATATAGCCAGTTCTCCTGTTGTTGCTGAGACGAATACGGCTGAAGCATTCGATGATGTGGACTAGGACCGCCTTGATTAACCAGAGAAAGAGAATACAGAGTTGCTGCTGACGTAATGCGCTGGCAGGGAATAGATGATATTGCCGAATCTGTGCTCATTACGACACTCTTGTAACATTTGCCACAGTTGGCTGCATACAAGTGTCCTTACTACTGTCTCTTCCCTCATCTTCGTAATCACTCTCGCCAAAACGTTCCCTAGTAGCTCTTGCCTCTGCCCATTCTAGCTCATCTGCTTTGATGCTCGATCGTGTAAGCTGAGTACATCAATCTTCCTATACTAGCGCTCTCCTCAAGGTCGAAATGAGGAGCATCTCGAGTTGTGGATTGCTTACTTGAAAGTTGATGAACAGCAGAGGCTCGGGAGAAGAGTTGAACTAGTCAGCGGAATTGGGCATAGTGTTCGTTCGCAAATCTTGCACTGCAACGGGAGACTGTGCTGCAATATCGTACGAATGAAGTTTATCAAACTTTGGACTTGAACCAGCTGCAAGATGTGGCAGGTCCAATACAAGAGCAACAGCCTTTTACTGTCATGGAAATTAATTAACGAAGACTGCGGGATCAGGTAACATGTGAGGTCCATGCAGGCGGTGTCCCAAGGGAGCGGCTATATGCATTCAAGCTTCGACAGGAAATACTCTGATGAGTGACATTCAAGACAACTAATCGCCACATCCTTGAGCCCAAGCGTGCCGCATATAAGACTGCGACATCTTCTCGCCCTCATTCTGCTCTTGGGATGGGTGTCTTGTCGTGTTAAGCAACATCTGCTTTTGATCAGCTTTGTGTACTCAGATTCGTGTGAGATGTGTGACATGAGCCGTGAGCCGTCCGTCGTAGCAGTTAAGTACGATAGTGTATCTGCCGCGGGAAGGAGGCCCCGATATGCTGGCCACGTCTGCTCTTGAGACGCAAGAACTGCTCACCTTAGAAAACCCATCGTTGGCCGAGGACGATATTGTGCTTGCGTGCATATTCTAGTAGAGAACGCCGGGGTCTCGAGTGCATATTTTAACTTGACCGTGTAAGGAATGCATGTGCTAGGCGGATGTGCCAATTCTCATGTTCATAATCCGGTAACATCCTCAAGCATGGCATATCGATCGTACGGAAAGTGCTGCCGCTTGCGAAAGTCTGGACCAAGCATGGAACGGTAGAAGGTGTTCGCACTCTAGTTCTGCATGCTTTGGCTTTTTATCCATTCTGACAGGTAAAGATGCCTGGTATAGGCGTGACTTCAGATCCTTCGTTGGTATTCGTAAAGGCCTTGGTACTTGAAATCCGCATCCAGGGTATGCTGTCAAGGTATGAGCAGACGCTCAAGATTCGGTTTTGTAGGAACGGGTTGAGCGTGCCATAGGTTCTTTGCGAGGCCATGACCACGCACCAAGGATCAATGTGATCATCGCAGTGTATCATGCGACGAGACATGAAGCTAGGCTTTGCTCAAACAACCTGGCATATGGTCGATACTGATTAGCTTGAGCCTTGAGGAGGGTAGTTCCTGTTGCGCTTTTACTTCGACCATGTGGTAGCGAAAAAAGTCAAGGCATAGTCTGCGACGATGATGAGAGAGAATCGTCGCTCAGACATCGCCATATCGACACTCTCGCAGCTTTGAACATCGGTAATGCAGCACGCAGGTGGACCATGTGAAGTTTCAGCACAGTAAGTGATCCAATTATGATCTGGGAAGACACAGCTCCGGTAGACAGATGCACCGCAAAGTACGAGGCCAAGTCTGAAGCCAAGAGAAGGCGATGAGTTAAGACCATTCACGATCATTTGGACCAACTTCATCGCGTGATCATGCCCTGCGCTGGTCCTGTCGAGCGTGGTCTCGTTCACGCACGCAAGAAGCCGCTCATGCCGCCACTCATTATCCATACTCCATGGACTGATGCAGAGACCAAGGTTGGTCCGAAGCGCCTGCGACAATATAGGGCGGAGCGGAGCCCAAGTTCATGGCGGTTGCGTCGAGGAGAGATTCTGGCTTCGCGAGAGACTTAGATAGATTCATGCGCTTCATGTGCTGTAGCTGCAATCTCGCCCAGTGTCGCCTTGAGGACTGGAAGCTGTGCCACTGCAGCTGTTCAGATAGCTCTCCCTTTTCTACTGAGATGGGCGAAGCAGCTTCGCGCACATTGTCCGTGCTCCCCTAGAATGGCGGCATGCTGATGGGGCACAGTTCTTCCCCCGACTCGATGGCTTAAGCCTGCTTCCAGCCTTGTCAATCTAACTCACGGCCGAATCTTTGACCTTCTTGGCAATGGCTCACAGCTGCTTTTGTGGGCACTAAAGGAACAGCACTTGCTGAACCGGTGGCGCTCGTGCTTGAAAAGCTTGTCTCAATGGCAAGTAGAGTGTAATACTCCATGACAACCCAGGAATACTTGAGAGTTGTGCAAAGTCCTTCGGCTTGCTCTCTGCCGCTCCCTATCGCTGCCTTGTCGACTGACTGTCGTCCTTTGTCGAGCAGATCCGCTCCCTCTCAACTCTCCCTCGAACGCTTGCGACTTTTGTGAAAAAGTAAACCTCTGCTTTCCATGCTGATAGAGTGTGGGCATTGCGGAACGTCCTGCTCGGACCGAGTATGCCCGGCGGGTTGAGTGCTCGTGATGGGGTGGGTGCAATGGCACTGCAGCATTATGATCGAAAGGGCTCAAGATTCCCGGCCAGTTGATCGGGAGCTTTCCATGGGTCTTGCGCCTTGATTCGGGCTTTAGTGCGGTTACTAAGGCTGCCGAGGAAGCTAGCATTCGCAGAATCAGAAAGCCATAAGAGAAAGAGCGGTGGAACACGCTTCCACTGATGGAGTGAGGACAGCTCTTTCGTCGGTGAGTCTTTGACGTCCTTGATCAGTGAGACGTGGAGCCTCTTGCTGTCAGTTTACCCTGGATGCAGCGATTAATTTTGTAGTCCTCCTTGTTCTGCGTTCAGCGAAGGACTCATTCAAGTTGCGATGGCCCGGCGTGTTATGTAGAATCATTTCCGCGGGTAGCTGGCATTCAGCCATGGCTTCAATATGTTTGTCCGTCAACGCTTGGCCACGCTTCTTGTCCAGGTTAGCTGCGTCGTGCAAAGTAACATCGGCGTTCGTTAACGAGGCTTGGTGTTGAATCTTTTTACAATTATGATAGAACTTCAGAGCTACATCACTTGGACGACGACTCCTGTTTGGTTCCTCGACGCCAATGATGCTAATGGCGGAACTATTCCCAGGTATCGCAGCGATAGAACTATCCTCTCTTCTTCTTGCGTCTTTTGCATGCTCGACAGCCAGTGTGCAGTGTTCTCATATGCAGCAGGATGCGTACGTTGCAACCATTCGCCTTGGAGGGTGTGGACATTGTCTCGTATCGCCTCCTCGTATACTGACCAAGAATGCGAGGTTGTTGAACCGCCACGGCGGCTAGGTTTTCCACGGCGGCCTGTCCACTTGCAGGGTCGATAACAGGGTACATATTGGCCCTTTTTAAAGCCTTGTTATCGCATGGTATAGGCCTGTAAATGAGGAGTTGTCTGCCAAGTAGAACGAGGGTATGCAAGGCCTTATCTGGCGCTGATATCCACCTCTTTCGTTAGTCCTGTTCCACCTCTTTTTTTCGACCTCGCTGTCGCTGTCGGTGTCGGTGTCGCTGTCGCAATGTCAATGCCAATGTCGGCGGATTATGCTAGGCATCTATCGCCTGAAGATGTCAACGCGTTGCTTAGTGAGCTGGAGTGTGAGCGGCCGGTGAGTGTCGTCGTGTCGTCGTGTCGTCGTGTCGTCGTGTCGTCGTGTCGTCGCAATCAATCGTCGCTAAGCGTGTTATATGTTAGTTTGAGAGCCCGTTTCCACCCAACATGTATCACCAAAGGCACCAACTCTTCCACCCTCGAGACCGCGAGATTTGCGCAGAAGTGGATGCATGCTCATGCTCATGCTCATGTTCATGCCCATGTCATGTTCATGCCCATGCCCATGGCTATGCCCATGACTAGCTCATGCTCATGCACTGCCGCCAAATGATAATAAAAAGACCTCAGCCTCCAACAATCCATCGAGTCCAACAAGAGTCTGCACCACCCTCACCCTAGCCTCCCAATAACGAACGCTGCCTCTTCGATGTCGCTATTATAAAGACGTCCGCTGAAACAACTTCATCTTCTTATTACAGTCCACCCTCACCTGATACAATGCACCTTATCGGCCTCGTTGCCACTTTGGCGCTCTCATCACTTGTCCAGGCCCTCATTTATCATTTCGATAGCGCTATCTTCGAGAATGTGTGCAGAGAAAAGAACGGAGGATATGGTCCCGGCGCAGTAACATGGCGGACTAGGCATGCGGAATGCACAAGTTTGACTACCTTCAAAGCTCTCTGCCTACGGACCAATCCAAGGCGCCAAGATCAGTATACGGAAGTTTTGGAGAGGCCATGTGGCGACGCGACATACGTAATTTATTGTTTTCCGGCTGCAGTCAGTTCACTAGCGGGGGCAGATGTCGCATGCAGAGACTTGCCGCCAACGGTGTCAGGCTCAAAACCTCCTGGCGACGCGGACGGCGTCGCATGTTCATTAGGACTAAAGTTTGATACATCACTACTAGCCTAGAGCACAATTGTGTTTACAACACCAAATACCGGCCTTGAGGGATGCTGGACTCAACGAAGCGGAGACTCAAGTCAAACACTCAATGAGCACTATCCATGCGATAATGATGGCAGCGGCTATGACGCTAATTTGCTTACTTTCGACAAAGGCGTAACATACCAAACCTGCATTGAAGCAAATGACAATGCGCCGAATAGAATCAATTGGCTCTGGAAGATTACGAGTCCTTTTGGCCACTATAAACGGGACAGTGTTAGAACTATTCAGAAGAGACTCTTGGATCTCATTGAGATTGATCACAGCGTGGCCACGGGAGGCGGGGAAACAAAGATCGTTATTGTAGATGAGGACGGAGTGGAGACAGAATTGTAATGTAGAACTTCGACATCAAGCCTTTCTCGTCCTGCATCGACAGGACGCAGCATCCATCTATACTGGAGAAAGAAGGCAGAGGCCATTGCTCGAGACATGGAAGGCGCAACGCGTGAAAGAGCAGCTGAAAGAGCTACAAGGCCAGAAAGATGATGTCCTTATTCAGCAGCATTCGACCTTCAAAGGCGGTCATCCTGCATCAAGCTTTAGCATGGAACATGCACGTGTAATTAGGTAATTAGTGTACCTCAAGCATTACGCTGCCTGATACAATTTGTTGTTGGCGGCGGCGGGGATGGTGCATACCTCGCACTTGCTCGTCTGCGACTGGGCATCTCATGAGGTCCCGGCTGAGACGATCCTGTCCAAGCCTAATCAAGTGCTCCTTGCTGGTGGATGTGAGGACATCTGCAGATGGCGAGGGCTTGGCGTGGAGATATGGAACGGTTCATCGCTATGATATCCTGTCTCCAGTCAGACCCCTGCGTGCGCCATTCGTTTGTTCGTGTGGTTACCGGCGTGGGCTCTTTCCTCTGTCCTCCCCTCCATGCAACTTCTACACGATCATCACCACCCCTTTCCTTCCTTCCTACCTCCCCTGAAAGACCCACACCTCAACCACACTAAACTCATTGTCGTGACGAAGCCTTCAAGTACACCAAATATACAATGACGATTGTGGAAGGTAGGTAGGTGGTGGGTGGAAGGTGGGTAGGTGGTGGGTGGAAGGTGGGTGGACTGGGTGGAAGGTGGGTGGACTCGGGTGGAAGGTGGGTGGACGATTTCATGCATGCCCGTGACTCGAGCTCAGACGAGTTAGTTGGCAGCATCGAGCGCAGCAATGGCTCTCGTCTCAGTACACAATCATAACCGTTTGGCACCTACCGGCACAATCGGGGAGCCGGTCTTGGAGGATGAGGGTGTAACCGAGAACTTCCCAAATTCATCTCAGATGCATGATATCGAGCTGCCATAGTTCTTGGGCAACGCTGTTGCTTGACTACGTTGCGTTCTCACTGGAGTTTCTGGCTCGATCCGACGACGATGCTGGTACGACGAACTCTACTGAACGAAAGTCCGAGTATTGATCCTGTGCCAATGGAAAGCCTCGTCCGAAGCGCTGCAGAATTATGTACTCAAGCCGTTTCACTCCGCTGTCGTTGAGGACACATATTGAGGGGGGAGTAAGGCAGAGCCTTGCGGCGTTTCTGTACTTTGCTAGCCTGTCTCCGCAGTCATCCGTGCCTGAACCAGAGGCCATGCGCTGGTATGCTGACGCAGCAGCTCCTCACCACCGACTGAGGAAATGGTTGCCCAGCTACCCATGGTAGAGCTGTGGTCAGGAATCCTTGGAGTTTCCGCAGACACCTTTTCACGGGACGATGACAACTTCGATCTTGGCGCCGACTCTGTCACCGCAATGGCTTTCGTCGCCAGAGGGCATAACGGCGTGTGCCTCTTTGATGAAGTGAATGGCTTGCCAAGGGCTGATCCTTTCTCATTGTTTGCGGGCCGTGAGACGGACGATTTACTAGATCTGGAGTCACTTATGCAGAGGGACACCATCCCGCATGCGAAATATGACCGCAGTGCCATCGCGGATGCATTGCCGTGCACTGCCATGCAAATGGAGTTTCACCGCATGGGTGAAGTTCATTACAACATCGAGATCGATCTGAGCGATCTACAGATTGACCTGCGCCGTATGCAATCAGCTGTGAACCTTCTCGTTGACTGCCACTCCATCTTGCGAACTGTCTTCGTGTCGTCGGCGGAAACTTTCTCCAGGTGGTCTTGCAACCGGGTTCTGCTAACCATGTCCGCGTCTTTCGAATGCCTCCTTCACACAATGACGGCATAGTTGCGGGCTACAGCTCTAACCTGCCGCTCTTTTTGCTGGTCATGAACGATCGAGATACCACCATGGGGCCTACGAATCTCGCGATGCTTGGCCTCTCCCACGCACGCCTTGATGGATACAGTCTGCATTTCATCCTACGGGATTTGGCCATATTGTACGATGGGAAAGAAAAGTCCCTGCCGCCCGTCGCCCGATTTACGTCCTTTGTGTACTATACGGCTTCGATTCCGGTAGGCGCGATGCGTGAGTATTGGTCCCGTTGTCGGACTAGGAGCAATGCTGCGGAGGCCAGCACATCACGAGCATGAGGGGGCACAACGTCCGACACTGTTCTCGTAGAATTGTAGGCGGTTATACTCGCCGTGGCCTCTGGTTCCAACGACGTCTGATTCGGTCATACTGTTCTCGGCTGTTTCGGAATTCCATACCTTCCAGGTGGATGTCCTGCTGACCGTGTCTTGGGCCCATGCGTGAACATCCTACCGCTCCGTGTCCGCTTCCTCGAGACCGGTCCTGAGCAGACATTCCAAGAACTTCTAGAGCACATTTCTAGGCTTCGATTGTCAGCTATCCATTCGAAGGCAGTAGCATGGAGGCAATCGTGAATGAGTACACTTCAAGTGCCGTTTGGCCAGGCTTTGTGAAGGCGGGTCGCCGTTGGATTGGAGCACGATACCCATGGAGCTCAACGGGGGTCTGGCAAGACTTCTGTAGGCCGCAGCAGGCTCAGCACAAGAGGTTGTCGGCAACGAGTCAAGAAGCGGTAGTAATGGACGTAGGTCCTCAAATGCTCGACCCCTTAGAAGACGCATCAACCTGTTTCTTTGGAGGCAGACGATGATGGTGACAGTGACAGCGGCGATCAAGCATCCTCCGATGTCGTACTTATGGCTGCGAAGACATTTTCAACCTACTGTGATCTCTCGAAGAACTCGAGCGCACGCAAAATACCTTCGATTCTGGAAGAGAACCAGTCGTTCCGCATACATTTGGGACATGTGCTCTGCTGAGTCAGACTAGCAATCGACAGTGCTCGAACAATTTGGATTCGAGTGACAACTTGTCAGCATTACAACACTGGGCTATGAAGATTACATGAACTGTTAGAACACCTGGTTTGATCCTAGACTTTCATCCAATCTCCTGCAGCGGTTCCCAAGCAGCAGAATCGGCGCAAAAGCGTTCCTGAAGACACCAAAAGAAACACTTCGGCCCAGGGCTAATCAATTTCGCATCATGATCGGGACACTGGGGTCTGATTAGATCCACACTTATGAGGCTCCCTCGATGAGCTCAACTACATACAGTGCTGAGAAAGCCCAAAACTCTACGGACGTCCTCTCGATGTATCAGAGCAACAGCAACAGCAACCGCTGCAGCGCTTTCGACCTGGCCCCCAAGATAATGGTGTGAATCATTATGAGCGGAGGGCGCTGCGCATCAATTCTTGCTGCAGTATGTACGCTGGAAGAGGGAATCGTTGGAGATGCTGGTGTTGTCCGAGCTGCTACAGCACTGTTGGCACGGCCAGCATTTGTTTCTCACCACCATCCGAATGATTATTGCTTTCGCCACTGGTCTTATTGTCGGTGTGCTGTTACTCACCTCCGTCGACCTACGTCCAAACACTCGAGTCGACCTCGCCGCCCAAGCACTCCCAACTTGGGATCTCGACGGTATATGGACGATGGAATAAATGGTCAAGCAGAATGTCGATATCCTCGAGCTCCAGGCAGTATTTTCCGACGAGACAATGAGGACCTAGTACCAGCTTCATCAACCTTGGCAGAGCTGCTGCTAATATTGTGCGAGCGGCCGACATTGACATGCAAGCTGTCGCTGTTATTGGCGGTGTCAGCGTTATCAAGATTCGCGGAGTTGCTGTTCTTAGCATCGTCATAGGCAGACGCTTAATCAGGAATTTCTGTGGAAAAGAGGACGAGGAAGTCGAGGAGATTGGACCAGCCAGGTTCTAAGCTGCTATAATCGATCGAAGAACGTTGGTAGGAAACTTCATACCAATGAACGAGGCCGGTGCCGTCATATCCCGCGTCAAAGAAGGTAAAGTACACTGTCCAGTGCCTTGTACAGTTGACAGATTATCTGGATCGCCCTCCACATCTTCGGCAAGCATTATTGTCCCAATCGAGAAACTTTCGAGGCCCGTCGCCAGATCACCGCTTCCCTGGGATTTTGGACGGGAGGGGCACCGCGTCCAGCGGAGCATTTCTCTCTGCATACTTGAATATGGCGTCGAAGTTCTTGCATATGTGGGTAGTTGCTAGGCCAGAAGTCCCGTGCTCCAGAGTGTCGAGTCCAAGAGCCACTGCGTCCGGATCCGCTCCCTCCAAGGCAGTATCGCCAGTGCACATGATTGTCTGGCGGAGATAATCGAAGCAATGCATGATATGTTCGTCGTCATGTGCGTGGTTTCGGGGCGTGTCTAGATTGCTATGATGGTCTTTGTTCATGCCATCGTTGAGCCATGAACGCAGAATCCCATCCTACATTGGAAGTTATCATCAGCATCCCTGGGAAGTGCCGAACAGTTCACTTACCAAGCAGTGCAGCTGGTGGAAAACACTGATACTATAATAGTAGGTATCTGGTCCTGGTCGTTGCTGACCTTCGCGGAAGCGCAATGGCGGGGGTAAATTGTACTTGTGTGGATGCTGGACAGGTATGAAACCCATACCGACTGCCAAAAGCAATCATTAAAGACTGCTTACTAGAGCTGGCTGTCGTTACTTACGGGGAACCAGCTCTCCCCAGCTTTGCATAAGCCGCTCAACCTCAAAACTCGTCACATTATGGCGCTGAATGGGTGGCCCAAACTTCAAGTCCTTCCACAAGACGTGCGGACCTCGATCAACTGTAAACTTTTAGCAAATGGGTTGTGACCTGGACAACGACCAGAGTTAATCGAACACTTTGGCACAAGTTTGTTCACATCCTCAGCCAGCTCGGGCCCGCGACCGAGTATGCCAGCGAAGGAGTAACCTGGGCTGAGGCCATTCATCAGCCAGAAGATGGATATCAGAAGAATAACGCCGGCGACAAAGGCACATGCGACAGAGTAGATGGAATGTCGAGAGTGACAGGCGGAGTGGTGATGCATGTCTTGGAGCCAGCAAACTGATGTCGATGTGCGTTGAATGTTGTTTTGGTTTGTTGTCGTCGGCGACGAGCATTCGACCCTTCATCGATGATGAAGGTGTATCCTTGGCACCGACTTCTCGCCACAGTCACAAGCACGCTTCTCAGACATCCTCCAGCGACTCGCCTTCCGCGTCAACGGGAGAATCTTCGGATCATCAGTATGGAAACTTCGAGCTAGGCTTTGGTGTGGTGTACATCATTCTGCATGTGAGCAAGTGGGTGAGCAGAGCAGGGGACAAGGTCTCCAGGAGGCCAGCGTGTGACTGCATAGCCGGATAATCGCCCTGCCTCCAACCAGGCTTGAGCATGGGGGCTAATTGTTTCCATGGAAAGCACCGCGGCATACGTCTGCTTCTTACAGTTTCAAATTTCGTAACGATCCCGGTCAGCCTGAACCAAGCTGGCAGGCCAGGGCTGCATCCGGCCGTGGGATCTTCAAGCATCAAAAGTATAAATGGTGTAACCACTTCCGAGGATCAACTCAAGTTGTGCCGACCTCTCGAGTTCTTCGCTTTTACTAGGCCATTCTTCACGTATAATGCTTCGACAGGCCTAGACGAGAGTTTCTTATGTCCCGAAACAAGGGCATTACCCTGTCGGACTCGATCACTTGATTGAATTCCACCCCGAGCCCTGGCTAGCCGAAGTACAGTCCAATGAAATCGGTAAGGGAAATGGGGAATGCATGAATGACGAGAATACACCACATATTGCTATACCCTTATTGTGTCTTCTTCTGCTAGTACCCGTACTATTTCCCTGATGCCTGCTTTGATGTCATCTTGCCACGCTAGAAATCCATTGTGATAGCTGGTCGAAGTTACGGCAAGTGTGGATTGTGCCGGGTCTCAGTAAAAGTTTGTCGTAGTTCGGCACTTTGTACCAGTACATGGGCGTCAAGTCAACATTGCATTGAACATACTGCCGCAGATAATCGAGACAATGGCCTGGAGGTGTGAGTTAGAGGCTTATGGGGAGTCTACGAGCATACATACTTCGGTGTAATTGTGTCTCATCGAGAGGCTCATTGAGAATTGGGTTGTCTTTGTAGTAGTCTGGATAAAGCATGACGCGTAGAATATCCTAGATGCACCGTGTAAGTAGATGCCTCGTCTAGAATTTGGACGACGTACCAGGCAATGGAGGGCGTGATAGACCTCAATTCCAATTGTTACGCTGCCCTCGAATTCGTAGGTGTTTCCCAGAGCGGGCTTCGCGACTTCATCGGTCAACGAAATATTGAATGTCACCTCTTCGATGTACCGTCAGTGTTTTATTCGACACCATGATCTTGCTGGCATTTTCATACTCTTCAATAGTTCAGCCCACGCAGAATCCACTTCTGGGCTTGGAGGACCTCCGTAGTCCGGCGTGCTGAAGTCTCTCCATATCTCAAGTCTTTCTCGATTCGCACTTGGCTGGATCGGATTAACGAAAGCAAGTTGGACAAGGTCGATCGTGTCTTTGAGATTTGCTGGGAACAGTCAGAAACCTCAATGAGTTGATTTGAATTGAACCAGACCGTAATCCGTTGAGAAATCCGTTCCAACAGAATTCGAGCAGCTGCAGTCATTGACGTGCCGAGAAAAGAACACCAATGTGACCAGCAGGACGAGAATTATCGCCTGCAGAGCGATCGCTGACATTGAATATATCCACGCACGACGTTTGCGGTGATGTGCTTTTTGGCCAAGAAGATTTTCAACGCTGTCATCTGTTGATCCATCGATTGATGTTCGTTGCTTTTCGAATGAGAGCATCTTGCACAATGGTTTGATTCATTCAATGGCGTAGCCTGAGGAAGAAAGAAAGGATGAAGACCTGCAACTCACAACGTTGGCCAAGCTCACAGCTTGCAATTATTTGGTGGGGTCTAGGTCCATTGCACATACAGAAGCAGATGACCGTGTAGGCAATCCTTACTTGATCAAATAGAATCCCTACACCGACGTGCAGCCTGCAGCACCGTCACATCGTCTCCTGCAAGGCTATTGTAGCGCCGGTCGTTCTTCGGCCACGATCCCCCCCGCGTTGCTGGTTGCTGGCGGTTTAATCCCAGAAGAGATGACAAGCATTCGCGTGCATCTATCAACGACCTCGCTTAATCTTCTGACATCACGGCTTCGTCTCATCACACGTTTATCAGGCAGAGCGAGTGGATCGGGGGCCGTCGGTTGCAAATCGTGCAATACTCCAGGTCTTCGAGGTAACCCGCGAGTATTCGATATCATGAATCAGACCAGCGAGTACTCCAAGCTCGTGAATGAGAAATTCGATGGCGGAGAAGGTGGTAGCTTCGACGATGTACCGTTGCAGACTCAGTCCCACAGCCGACGCAAGCAGACGTATCGATATGGTTCTTGGCTGATTCTGCTATTCACCAACGCGATCACGTTCTTGGGATCCAACGGATGGCTATCTCTCAAGGACCCTTCCAGATGCTCTCCCACCGCGATCGATGAGAGTCTCGGTAAGCTGATACAAGCAGGATTGGGCAAAGCAGCAACGGCTAATTGAACAGGACCGATCATGTCCAGCATAGACCGCACGTGGCGCGTACGAACATTCAACGACTTCGAATGGAACATGACGCGCTATACTGCCAGGGCAGAGGATGTTGGCGATGATGTGGAAGAGAGTTGGAACGATATGGGGTTTACTGGTAGGAAAGCCCAAACGGCGGGAAGATGCACGAGATGCAAACTGACAATCTTCAAGGTCCTCCAAGCATCATTCCACTTGAGGAAGCTCACTACTGGAACCTCGACGAAAAACACGTAACGACCGATCCGAAAACAGACCCCACAGCACCCTACGCGGGTGTAATTGTCAAATTGCAGGTCCATCACGATCTCCACTGCGTCAACTATCTTCGACAAGGCTTGTATTTCAACAGAGACTACTACGTTAGAACGAACCATGCCTCCTGGACGGCAAAAGAACATGAGATGCACGGGAAATACCCCCTGGTGGAGCTGCATCTTGCACACTGTCTCGATTACCTTCGTCAAATGATCCTGTGTCAAGCAGACTTGGGCGTCATTCCTTTCGTTCAGAAAGGTAGTGCTCAGGTACTTGATTTTGCGAGGCCAAGGCAATGTAGGAATTACGAGTCCGTCATGGATTGGTACGAGACGCACAAGCATGGGAGAGCACACTTACCGGAGGATGCTTCACTTAGTGGTCACAAAGACTTTACATACTTTAGCTGGACCGGTCAAGATTGAGTAGGGTAAACGTAGACGTGGTGAGCGTGCAAGAATTTGATCTGTGCCTCTCTGTTCCGCGTTCATGGCCATGTCATGTTGGTCCGCTACTTCAGCTTTTGTTATGCGTGAGCTAGTCAATCAAGATGTGAATCGTATGATTATGGTGTGAGATTCCCAAACGCTCGTAGAGCCAAGCATAGAGAAATTTGAGTTGACTGTGTCAATGCTCATTGCCCACAGGATGTCGAAAGGTTTAGAAATGCCGCGTGCTACAGCTATTACTCGGTAGTTGTCAATGTCGCTAACTCTTCGAAAGAATCTACCATCCAAGATCGAATTCCCCAGCATCCGAGGACACGGGAGGCTTCTGCCGGCTTGACCTCTTCAGCAGCACTTGTCGATATGCTTTTCCAGGCTGTCTAGGTTACATGACAGACTGTGCGGTGGTATTGTTGCTAGTATGCCGGCTGTGGCGGCAACAGGGGGTTCCAGTGAGGATTGATGCTGATCCGACTAATACAATCTCATCGTGTTTGAGGGACTTGCCGAGGATCGCGAGTATGACGATGAAGAGCAGGAGTCATATGAGCATTCATGAAAGCCAAATACCCGTACATGCATGCAGCTATGTCGCTGTCAGGCTTAGTCTCTGGCATTCTTTGCTCGGAGTGAAGACCGCATTGACAGCCTGATACACGATGCCGTTTTGACGTGCTGCACATTTGCTCGTTCTCTAGCCAATGTCGACATATTGGAGGTCGACTAAGACTATTTCTTTGCCGAACGAGTGCACTTAACTCCGTATCTATAGAACAGCTCTATGATGCATAGGGACAGCAACATGCAATGTGGATCCACATCATACCTCAAGCCTGATGTGCAAGGCTAATACGACAAGTACACAACAACACCGCCTTCGAGCTTGTCTGTCAGGCTTGAATACCTCACATTATCTTGGCTGAAAGTCTCGAGGCCCGATTTCCATATCACATGAGCATGCACCCGATGATGATGAATTTGGCATATACTAGTGTGCAGTTGGAAGAAGGTTTCGAGCGAATCCTTAGTTTGAAGACTACTGCAGTCATACTCCGCATTTTCTGTACTGGCTCCTAAAGTTTGGCTAGAAGGGGACTTGACAAGGCTGTGCCTGGAACAGACAGGTTTAGCCGTCAGATGCCATACACCGCTCAATTGCGTAAGATATTGTAGATACACACGCACAGCCCATTGCCTCTTCTGAACATTGTTTCCATATCGGGAAGGGAACAGACAACTTAATCTGCCAATCGCAGTGTTGCCTTCCGCTGCAAGACTAGGCTTAAACTTTTCACAGAAGTACTCGGAGAAGACTTTCGAGTTGTTTATAGCGGCCTGCCTTCGCATAATGTGTACTTCATTGTGACTGATTCTACGAGTTCGTTAGCGGCGGCCGTCAGGCAAATCAATTTCCTCGCTGAAAAGGGCGCTAACAAAGCCCTGGCATTACGAAGTCCTTGCACGCGTTAGCGGACTTCGAAAGCCGTACGTTGCGTTGCGGCTCAAACTCTTCAATATATCGGCATATGGTGCAGGCTTGAAGACTTGGCCTAAGGTATGGCCCTGCAACTTCACCTCCGAGTCATTGAGCTGCTCTTATCCCTTCAAAGGACTCGTCCTAGGACGCACTTAGAGGCCTAGCGCCGCGCTAGCCGCTGTCTCGTGGACGGTAAACCGCCCGGTTAGTGAACACTACGGCGGGAGATTGTGTCGAGATGTGTAGAGACCCTTGCTATAGCGTCAACGTTCACCTACCGTAATAGCGAAGGCATACGTGAACGAATGTGTATATAAATCTCGGTCGTACGGCGTTGGACTACGAGAAGCCTTCCTCTAGAACACTCGCCTTTTGTTGATATACCATCCTCTTTACCACCAAACGCCAACATGTACGGCTACTCCATTGCTGTTGCATTATTGCTTGGTCAATCTTTTGTTGTTGCGGTATGTAGCAGAACGCCAAGAGCTTGTCCGAGTTTTGACTGATTCGCACACAGAGTCCTATTGCGAGTAAGTTCGAAATCATTACCCAAGACCAATGACAGAGTACTGTGTATCTTACCAACTTGCTTCCTGCCCAAAGGCCCCAGCGCAGACCTTGACAAACGCCAGACTGCCCCAGTCTATGGATACTATGATGGTTACAAGGAGGACAATGTAGAAGTCGAGAAACGCCAAACCGCCCCAGTTTATGGCTACTACGATGGCTACAAGGAGGAGAAGCGCCAAACTGCTCCAGTGTACGGCTACTACGATGGCTACAAGGAGGAGAAGCGCCAGACCGCCCCAGTGTACGGCTACTACGATGGCTACAAGGAGGAGAAGCGCCAGACCGCCCCAGTGTACGGCTACTATGATGGCTACACGGAGGAGAAGCGCCAGACCGCCCCAGTGTACGGCTACTATGATGGCTACAAGCAGGAGGAGAAACGCCAGACCGCCCCAGTGTATGGCTACTATGATGGCTACAAGCAGGAGGAGAAGCGCCAGACCGCCCCAGTCTACGGCTATTACGATGGCTACAAGCAGGAGGAGAAGCGTCAAACTGCCCCAGTCTACGGATATTACGATGGCTACAAGCAGGAGGAGAAGCGCCAAACCGCCCCAGTCTACGGCTACTATGACGGTTACAAGGAGGAGAAGAAGGAAGAGTAGACCGAAGACTGGGTCAGCAGGCAAGTGTTATCTGTGCTTGGCTTCCTTTCTGTAGGTATGCAGTTGTGAAGCCACCGTTTCAACACGGATTGGCTGGACGAGAATGGTACATGTGAGAGAAGACTCGTCGAAGGGGACGTGAAACCGAAGACTTTCGTAGCTGGTAATGAAAGCCCCGTTCAATGCTGCCTCACACATCGATCAAAATCTTGTTTTGTATCATGATCTGGTTCGACTGCGGACATTATGGAGTCGACGCCGAAGCAACTTTCTTGTTGTGATCAACACAAGAACAATTCCTCCTTGATGGCCGACACTTGAGCCCGCACACTGATCACGACATGTGTGGTGAGATGCACAGGACTGCGAGGCAGATCGAGAATGTCGCAATTCTCCTCGATTATGGTACATGGACGATAATCTTCGCTCCCGCCTGTCGACCATGTTTCTAGTCGTTGAACTACATTTCGCACCACGATCAATGCCAGCTCGTCGTTCGCACCTACTCGGACGTACATGTCCTGGGGCATGGCCGGACTCAAACCTGTCCTTTTGCAGCCATCCCATATCCAGTCCGATGCGTAATGTGTCATGGAGGTAGCCTCTGATCTGAGCCGTTCACGGGAACCGAAGCGTATGGGATAGTTACTCTGGGCATGCAGCTCAATGTTATGAGGCTTCGCAGTGTACTACTCAGACTTCTAGTCTCCCGTGAGCCTAGATTATGGCTCCATGAGAGTGTGATTGACAAAAGCCTTCTCGAAGGCAAACGAGTTGCCGGAGCAGCTGAAGGGGATCGGTAGCGAATGTGTCCAAATTGATGATCTCGTTATGGTAATCCCGATAGCTGGTAGGGCCTACCTCGATACTGTATACAGTACCTCAGTCGCTAGCATCGACCGATTGTCCTCGAGGTCAATGAGGGTTCGAGTCCGTTTAGAGAGTTGACGTGCCTGCTAGATCTTCTCGGCTAGAACCCCAGAGAGGATATGGAGCTTAGGCAGGTCGCTGAAACGGGATGGAGACACGGCAGAGGACTCGGCGGGTTGGGCCGCTACTCCAGTGGTCACGAATCGGCGCATGCACTCTCCTAATCCAGTAAATTTTATGTTGCCGTGACCCCACCTGACTCGTTTCCATTAAGTTAATACTGCATGCCAAGCTGAAATGCCAAGGCATCGAAAGCATTATCACAGGAGCTCATTTGAACCGGAATTCATGCTGCGTTGCTGCAATTCTGCGCGAGTCTAGACAGGACCGGTCACTGGGAAGTCCCAGTGATGAGTTTGCGATGTGCTTGATTGGAGCATGGCTGGATATCGACATTTGTCTACCCATCGGCTTGGTTCTGAACTATGCCACGAATGGGGACTTGGGCTCCAGATTTCGCGCAAGTATAGACATTAGCCTGCTGGCTAAAGATTTGCTGTCGATTGGAACATGTATGCTGACAGAAAAGCTAGTGTCCATCCTGTGATGCCCTCTGTATCGACCAGAGCAGAGGTGAGACGTATTGCTACGTCGTTACTAAGACGAGTGACGGTCTTCGATCCACATCCAATTCGTGAAGAGATGGTGATGTTGGAGAGATCGGTCACAGTCTTTAGGAGCTCTCTGTTCTGCTCGCGTGCTCTGCAACTCTACTCACAGTCTCGGCCAGGGTATTGAGATCGGAGCAGTCCATGAACTTCTAGAAGTGAGAGGCAATCGGCAAAGCCCAAGACCATTACCAGCGTCTTCACAAAGGCGTCCAAGGCAATTGTGATGCAGCAGACAACTGCGCGAGCAATCCATACTGGATTGGGACACCGAGTGTATACGCCGTGTCGAGTCGCTCAGTCCGTTAGCCCATCGAAAGCCCAGCTTGATGGCTCTGGGCCGCTTCAAAGGCCGGCATGGCGTATCTGGAGAGCGAACTCACCCCCCTCTGTCGACGCCCGTTGGCAGTTGATCAAAGTCGGGCGTCGACAGTTGATCAAAGTGCGGCCTCCACCACCTCGTTGAGGAAGGTCATGTTGATGAATCCATCCTCCAGAACACGACCACCTGCATCGCCATTCATGCGGCCCGATATGGCACTTTTCTTATCGCCGAAAAGGCCTCTCGCCTGTGCAGGCCAACGAGAAGCCAAATAAGTCGTACGACTCTCCATTAACATCCCCAATTCCACCAAACCATGTCGCCGAGATCACAGGACTAGTGCCGACAGCCAATGCTGATGTCCTGCACGACTCTGGTGAGTTTCCTGCATTGTTAGGATTCGAAGGTACAGCAAGACTGGGTGCTGAAGGTGGTCGAGTGGAGGAAGGTGGTCGAAAATGCCAGGAATGTCTTGGCAGGGCGATCCGGACACTTCGCCATCCAGCCTACTCGCGCTGCGTCGACCAAGCCATGACCGTCCGCATCCAAACCGAAGCGTCTACACACGCCTCCTTCGCCCAACGACCACACCGAGAGAAGAGCAAGAGCATCGAATGCAGGGAGTCCGAGCGGAGATTGCACGGAAGTACAGTGATGAGACGGATGAGAAGTCAGACACAATCTCGGCCTGTAGAATAGCAGAACCAGTTCGCTGCAGGCGGAATTGAATCGTGACTACAAGAAGTCTTGCTTGCGAGCATATCGGCCTCGCGCCGAGTCAAGAGTCAGCATCTTGCGACATACAAAAGCTAGCTGATCCATCCCTTGGCATGCCCTTCAATCGTTACTGTATTGTTGTTCCAGAAGGAGCAGACCGCGCGTGTGGAGTGGTGATGGCCTTACTACTGCCGTATGGAAACATGCGAGGCGAAGACTACAGGACGGCAGCGACGCTGTCAATGCGCTCTCGGCCGTTGCGATACTGCGCTGCGAAAGCAGAAGGCCGAAAGTTCTTCGCGGAGGCATCATGCGCCCTTGCCGCGATTCGATGCGTTTCTTCGCATCAGGCATATCATCGTCAACACTGTTCTGCATCATATCATAAATGGCCTTCGTGGCAGGTTCCATCTCCAGCATGCTCGTGGCCACCCGCATTCGTGCTGCCACCGCAGCGCCAGTCGCTTTGCCAGAATCACTAACCGAAACCCGGAAATCAAGGATCAGATTTCTCAACCATTGCTTGCCGCGACCGTCACTGCGATCGTAACTTACCTCCTGCACTGTATACGTTGTTCAAATCCGCGCCTATAGTTCATGGCTAACAACTGCTTCCTCAGAAGTCTCATTTTATGGCATGCTACCTCCGCATGCCACTCTAGTCTCCTCAACGTTGGCAGCGGATACGTTCGTGTCAAGCGACTGCAAGGCTGATCCTGGGAGATGGAAACGTTCCTACGATTAGCACAGCGTAGCACAACTGTCTTTGCCAAGATATTTGGATGCACTTCGGTTCGGACTCTGCCTGCTCGTGCAACAAGACGCAAGCCACGATCCTGTTGAACAAGTTGCGGCTGAATGGAAGACCTCGAGGAGTCTAGAGGAAGCCGTCGACGCAGGCCAAGACGCAACCTCTATCTTTGATGTAACGAGCTCGAGACGGGCGAAGTACGGAGTGTGGTCGTATCCTCGCTGTCGAGGTGGGTTAAGAGCCGATGGATTCTTTCCGCGTCGCGGTTCCAGGTAACAATGGATGGCAACACATCTTGGCTCTCGGTCGCTGAAGTAGTATCCCGGAACCGAGGAAGTAGTGCCAGAGAGCACAGAGAACTGGTCAAAATCTGGCAGGTCAAAAGTCTTCTAAGTTGTTGTTGTCGTTCAGAGTAATGCTAGGAATCAACACCCAAGTTGCTGGCGAATACGCCTGCTTGCGAGTCAGTGTGATCCAATTCCGTATACTGTGACTGGACCGCTCGTGCAAATTTCTGGGACTTACTTTGTCAATACCAACGACAATCCACCTCATGTATGCGTGTATATTGGATTGGCTGAGAACACACTGGACCAGAGGCCGCTGAGAGGTTTCTGTACTCTGTCCCAACTCTGGCCTCTTTCAAGAAGGCACTGAGCAGATCGCCAAACATCCTCCGCGGCAGGTCGTCCTAGACTCGTCAATCTTCATGTAGGCGCTCGATCGTAAGATTCAAAGAGCGATTATTCGCTAGCTAGGAGTAAGGGGAGAGTTCGATTTCGAATGCACCAAGGTCGAGCTTCTGGGTTATGAGCCCAAGGAGTGAAGCAGCTTCTTTCCGCCATTTGATTCTGTGGAATATCCTCAAATTGGGGCTCAATAATGTCCTCAAGTTGTGTTATACCTCAAAACTGATTCCAGTAGCAAGTTGACTCCAATGCGGCATGAGCAATGCGTTCGAGCGTCGGGCCTTTCACCGCAATATGTCGAGTACAAGGCTTACTGATTGATTTTGGGACGTCCGTCTAGAACAAGCAAGGATTCGCGAAGTGCGGGCAGGGTGCGAATAGGACATCTCAATTTGACCATGGAGTATTACGAACACTTTCGACCTCTCCGGCAAAGTATCTTGTACACGCTATGGTCTGTTTTGGCATGCCCGATGGACACTCAGCGAAGTCGAGCAAGACTTGCACTCTGTGCCAGTCAGCCAGTTTCGAGCATGGTGTATGCAACACTTGCCCCACCTGTTATTCGAGGCTGTATTGCCGACTCGAAGGGGACTGGACTTAGACATTGCCTGCCGGATGCAATCAGTGATTGTCCACTTGCATTCCTGGATTCATGACAACACAAGATCGACCAAGCTGTTCAATGTGGTATGTAGTCATCCAAAGAGCCCCAGGGTCTGTTTGTTGAACCAAGACTCCATGCGGACGTGCTTCGGCTATACTTTCATAGCTGGTGGTAGGCAAAGCGATGTCACTCGTCGATATATGAGCCTATGGCGTGCGGGCAGAGATGGAAGAAGACGGCAAAGAAGGGTCCAGAAGGAAGTCCCTGGAGTCGGACCGAACCTAGAATATTCTAATAATAAAGCTTCCCAGGCTGTCGGAAACGAAGCCTGTGTTCAATGTTGCTTGCTGTGCTCGTGGAGGAAAGTGCACAATCAACCACTTCTTCGTCGTGCGCACGCCAAATCGCATTTCTGCTCTTCGGAACACCGACCATGCGAAAATTGCCGACTCTTGGCTTCTCGCCCTGCAGATGTCGACGGCAGTGCGCATCGTCGACGATGCGCGTGCATTGGCGCGTTGAATGAGAGCGTCTGGAAAACACGAACATCAACTTCACAACGAGCGAATCTCGGCACGTCAGACCAGCCATGGCCGATGATCAAGACGACGACCTTTCCGACGTCATAGTCGTCAAGCATGTTCGCCGAAGGTCTCTGCCACGACCAGCGCCTCGCAAACGGAGCCACGTCCCCAGCAATGGCAATGCGAAACACTCGCCTCCGCATCGCAAAGCTCAACAAGACGATACTCAAGATGCGCCAAAACGTCGCAGGTACGGCTTGAGGCCACGCAACTTGAAGACAACACAAGATCATGGGCCTGCGCATATGCGTGGAGAAGAGGTGGTCGACAATACCTATACTGATCAGGCTGCCGTCGTGCATCACGGTCGCATGACAACGCCACCGGATGGCAGACGCCTGCACAACAAGCAAGACAAGACGGACTGTGACCAAAGTCAGCACCGACAAGCAGGTCTTGAGCAGGACGATCCCGAGTGCGCTTATTGTCTCGAGCCGCTTTCCTCGGCTGAGCGTCTCGTCTTGCGTGCTTGCAGTCATGAATTGCATCGCGCATGCTTCGACCTTTTCCCGGGCAACACCGCCACATGTTGTGTGTGGTGAGTGTCATTTGTGCTGTCACCTCCAAACTTGCGGTCCTTAACTGACATATGTCTTGCGTCTAGCAACCAGAAGAGCGAGGAACTTATTGTCATTGACTACCGTGGTGCTATGACAAGGTGATTCGTTCCAGGCTGAAGAGCGCGCCCACTGCAACAGGTCTCCTCTTTGCCTCGAGACTCGCCGATGAACAATTAGTGCCAGTCGTGTCGATCTCAAGGTTCTGTCTCCCTGGGTCGAGGAGACTCGTATCAGGCAATAAGGGCTCAGCCTAACCACCACTGCACTGCCCTGAACCCCACCGTCCGGTCCTAGGCCCACTGGTGAACCAGCAACATCGTCGTTAGGCCATGGTTTACATGCAAAGAGGAAGCAACATTTTGTAGTAATGAAATGGACTTGAGTCTTTGTGAAATACGATGAAAGCCTGCCCACAAATTCTTGCTTAACGAGATGACATTCACCTCATGGGAGTTTCTCTTCCATGCCGATACCAACAAGGCGACCGTTCAAGCCTGACAGTCTTCATCTTTACCCAATGTCTGTACACTGCTCGGCACGAGTCCTTTTAGCTAGTTACGACCTCGCACAGGAAGGAGAGTGAAAGTGGCCAAGGCTAGTCCTCTTATTCGTTGCAACCCCGAATCTAGCCCTCGCCACTTCCCCGAGCCCCAGCGACCCGCCCGAGCCCCAGTAGATTTAGAGATTACGAGATCGTCTATTCCTAACGGCAAATACTAGTTTGCAGGTACCTCCATGCTATTTTGTAGGTACTTATCCAAATATAGATAAGCCTACCGCCCTCGGCATAGTACGTTTAACACTATAGATTAGCTAGAAATAGCATAGCGTGCTAGGCGCTCGGCGCGTCGCGTTTTCGACTTCGTGAAATTCGTATGTTCTTCATTATTTAGTAGTATACTAATTTCTAGGTGTTATAACCTACATTACGCCCGTTATGTCTATGTCCGCTTCTTAGGCTCTTTATAACAGCGATTTCTTCTAGGATACTAAGCACCTCGGAGATCTAGAAATTACTAGCGAGACTCCCGCTAGAGATAGTAGCTTTAGTAAGGACAAAGACGAAGAGGTAGATTAGAACGACTTAAACGATAAAGAGCGTCGAGAGCTTAAATTAGAGCGATAGGCGCGGAAAGAGGACGAAGAGCGTAAGGTACGCGAGGGTAAGGTACGCGGCGAGGGTAGTAACCGCGGGGGTAAACGAGAGGTATAGACTACTTAGTAATTAGCCTCTTAAGTTGAGAATGGGGAAGTCGAAGTCGATGAAGAAGGTAATAAGGAGGGAGGTAATAAGGAGGTCGTAGCGCTACTAGACCTAGTACTAGTTAACACGTATAACTCTATAGCGGCGTACGAGTAAGAGGTTTACGCGTATACTACGAAGGCGCGTTATAACCTCTTCGTTAAGTCTACGACTAAATCGTAAGCGCTTAACCTATAGCTTCGTAATAAGGTTATTAGTCGCTAGATGTAGTGTTCGAGGGCCGGTAAGCCTACGGATCTAGGTACTAAAATAAAGAGGCTAGGCGCGGTATTAGCTCGTTATAGATGTCTAGTACGACTTACTATTAAAGCGGTAGATTTAGTAAAGCCTAAAGGTCGCTAGAAAGTTAAGAGGTAGGTTAGCTCGTATAACTACGGTCTAGCGGATTCTACTAGTAACTTTACGAGTTACCGTCGAAGATAGCGTAACGAGGCGATGCGGAAGGCTATTATCGACGACCTAAATGCTAACGCGAGTATATATACGACGTTATGTAGGTTTATAGAAAGCAAAGATTATAAGTCTCCTTACCGGCCGAGTTTTAGCCGGCTAACTTCACCCTTCTTAACTTAATACTCTTACTTATAATATACCCTCTATAGGCATACAAATCGCTAAGGACCTTTAGAATGTTAGGCTCTAGGCACGGAAAGCTCTATAGGGTAATTTAACGGCCCCTAAGGCCCTCTTTAAGTAGCTAACTAAGCTAGGTTTCTACTTTAAGACGGAGGTAGATTAAAGTAACGGGAAACTCGACAAACTACTCGTTATTAACCCTTAAATAGCCGAGTTGTATAAGCTCTATCCGGAGTACATTATTATCGATAATACCTATAAGATAAACAAGTATAATCGGCCATTACTTAATATCGTGTCTAGTACTAGAGCTAGAGATACAATCCCTCTTGGATACTATATTATTCGAGCGGAGCGACAGATCCAATAGGTACCTGGAACAACTCGAGGAGCTTGCGACGAGAGTTGTGGAAGGTGTCTATTAGATCTAGCGTGGAGCTCGAGAACGAATTAGATTTGTACATACATAGTGTACTTAGTCATACTTAGGGGCTAAATTTCAAAGATGCGCCCGCAAAATCCTGCGGCTTCTCTCATTGGTCCAAAATTCGTGTCATGATCACGTGCCAAGTTACGTGCTTAGTCACAAGTCACGTGTTTTGAAAAATCCCGTATTTAGAAAAGTCCCGTAATTGAAAAAATCATAGAAAAACTACGTATTTAGAAAAATCCCGTGCCTAGTAAAGAATCCCGTGCTTAGTAAAAAATCACGTGCCTAGGAAAATATCACGTGCTTAGTAGAAAATCACGTGCTTAATAGAAAATCACGTAATTCGTTAAAGATCACGTGCTTAGTAAGAAATCACGTGCTTAGTAAGAAATCACGTGCTTAGTAAGAAATCACGTGCTTAGTAAGAAATCACGTGCTTAGTAAGAAATCACGTGCTTAGTAAAAGATCACGTGCCTAGACAAAAATCACGTACCTAGTTAAAAATTACGTGCCGAGTTAAAAATTACGTACCTAGTTAAAATTTATATACTTAGTTAAAAATAAAGATTACGTGCTTAGTAAAAAACCACGTGCCTAGACAAAAATTACGTACCTAGTTAAAAAGTACGTACTAAGATAAATATTACGTACTAAGTTAAAAATCACGTGCCTAGTAAAAAGCTATATACTTAGTTAAAAATAAAAATCACGTACTTAGGAAAAAATCACGTACCTAGACAAAAATTACGTGCCTAGTTAAAAATTACGTGCCGAGTTAAAAATTACGTACCTAGTTGAAAATCACGTGCTTAGTTAAAAAGTTACGTACTTAGTTAAAAGTTATATGCGTAGTCATCGTTATAGGCTTAGTCATCGTTACGGGCTTAGTCATCGTTACGGGCTTAGTTATCGTTACGGGCTTAGTTATAGTTATATACTAAGCTATAGTTATTTATATGCTAAGCGGTCACGTACTAAGACATTACGTGCTAAGGCATTACCTACTAAGGCATCACGTGCTAGGGCATCACGTACTAAGGCATCACGTGCTAGGAGAGTAGTGCGCTAATCTGAATTCGTTCTCGAGCTCTACGCCGTCGCTCCGCTCGAATAGGACAAGCACTATAGGGCTTGAACGATACATTTTAGGTAACGAAGACGAACCCGCGTTTACCTAGTTTACCGAGAACTTTAAGTCTATATATAGTAAGCATGATCTACCTCCGCTAGGCCTTTAGGTTACTAATCGAGACCGTAGCTATATAAATGTACTAGACGTTATCTACCCTCGCATACCGGCTCTTATCTACGCCTAGCATGTCTTTAAGAATGTCTAGGCTTAGGTACGGAAGTTAATACTATAGAAGTAGGTTCTTAACGAAGAGACTAGTAAGAACGAGTAGTAAGACGACCCGGATTATACTACTTTCGTTAACAACTTCCGTGCCTATATCTATGCTAAGACTAAAGAAGAATTTAACGCTAAGGACTAATAGATAGTAAACTACGAGAACCCTTACTACGTTACCCTTTAAGCCTATATTCTACGTAAATACTAGCGCTATAAGCATAAGCTAGTACACTACTTCTAGTAGAAGAAGTTCCCTTTCTACGGATAATCGGTTACTTCGAGGGTAGAAGGTACGTACTTAACTATAAAGAGGTAGCTTACTAGTAAGAGGCATAACATTCTTATACTCTTTCTAAAGCTAAAGCCCTAGTAGTTAATCCGGTACTTAGAAATTAAGGCTCGAATAGGCCGTAAGCGGAAGGGTATTCCTCTTATACTCCGCCGCCCTAAGTTTACTAATGTTAATACGAAGATCTACCGTAAGGGCTTATAGAAGGGCCTTAAATAGCTAAAGTTAGCGTACGAGGAGATAGCCGAGCTTGCTAAGGAGCTAGGCAAATAATGCTCTTAATGCTTAGGCTACTTTCGCACTACCTAGGGTGTTACCTATAAGCATAAGATTATTAATGCTATCGAGTTATCCGGCTCGTTCGAATTTAATCCCTACACGGACTTCGATAGATACTAGATTATCGATAAGATAGCGGCTCCGCTACGAGCTATTATTAAAGTTAAGAGACCGGTTTAAGAGCCGTCGACATTGCTAAATAACCGCGGCCGCGGCCGCGGTAGTACGAGAAGGCACGTACGTACTAACTAGCGAGAACCCTCTAGCTTCGAGTACGTAGATTAGTTGAACCCGGCTTCTTAATAAGGACGAGGCCGAGGCCGAGGCCGTGGAAGGGCGAGGGCGAGGGCATTGACTTAGTAGCCTCGTACGGTAACACAACGACCGCTTATCTATACGCCGGTAGAGCGACACGGCTTTATCGGCAATAATCTAGCTAGCATTTAAAGAGCTACTATGGCACTCGGTCGATAGGCGGTAGTACTAGTAATGCCTTACTCTTAGCAGCATTAGCAATTTGTCTAGTTCTATAGTAGTCAACCTATACTAAGACAGGCTCTAGTAGGTCCGCTAGTAGCGACTTAACCTACTATGTTTAGAGCCGCTCCGCCGCCGCCATTAAATTAGTAGGTGTTTACTTAACAATCGTAGTAGCATATGCCGCAACAGCACGTGCCGCAATAGCACATGCCGTAATAGCACATGCTAGGTTCTATGGCTCCGCTAGCATCTACGGCTCCGCTCCGCGGAGGTTAGGTTCTTTAGTAGTAGTAGCTAGTACTATACCCTCGTAGCTACTAGTACGTAGGTTATAGTAATTAGTTCTAATAGTAATGCATCGTTCTTAACCCTAATCGTTACTATCGTTAGTAGTTCGAATTAGTAGGTAGTGCGATGCATATGTATGCTATATTAGGGTAAAGTACACTATAAATCGTCCGTGCACACACTTATCTACATTTAGATGAGTACCTGCAAAATAGCATGGAGGTACCTGCAAACTAGTATTTGCCATTCCTAACGAAATCGCGTGTAGAAGCGATAATCGGGTCTCCGCATTTACCTCCGACCGGGCAACTAATGCTACTAGCCTACCGCCGGAGATAAAGCTAAAGTTTGTTAGCAAAGCAATAGTATAGGCAAATCTAAGGTGTTGTTAGTTGTATAGGCTCTATCTACTGCGGACTAAGCGGATTACGACCTACTACCTTATAATTACGCGATGCTATATATGCTAGCTTGTACTAATCTCTCGACTGCTAACTAGCTTACTATTGGGACCCGTATTAAATACCGCATACGTAGTCGGCACGTACATACGGCGTCGGTGAATAAGTAGAGGTCCGGCCGATACCTTCTCTACGCGACGCGTTCCTTTATTTTTATCGCTACTTTCCGTGTCGCTACTCCCGGTATAGTAATCGTTATTATCGCTAAAATTATTAGCATTTATCGATATCGTTGCCCTACTATCCGATATACCTCTATCTTTATTAAACCTACTAACGCCGCTAGTAGAGGACTCGCTAGTAGAAGCCGCCTAGGGTAATTTCGCGCTCTAGGGCGACGACGATACGTGTCCGAAGAGGACGAAATCGACGATTCTAGTAAGGTTGCTAGTAATACGCCCTCCGAAACGCGTCCTCGGCGTAATACTTAATCCTATATCATTAAACCCGTCGGGGAGTCTATATTCGCGACCCTTCCTACCGTTAAGGACCTTCTTTATTAGCGGTAGCGGTATATACTACGCGATCTATCCGACTCTTTTACTTTTTTAGCGAAGGATTAGTACTTATTAAAGCCGTATATCGATAAGCTATAGGTAGTAGATAACGCGTTATACGTCGAGCGCGACGGTACCGAGACTTCGCGTTATAGGTATCGTTTCCGTAAGAAAGAAGGGTAGAAGGTAGATAAGTCGAAGAGTCGTTAGTTAAAAGAGAATAAGCGGAAGATAGAGCCGGCGCGTAGATATCCTATTACTACAAAGGTAGTTAGTTTATATAGCGAGAATAAGAAGACTAGCGAAGAAGAGGTTATATCCTATCGCATTTAACGCGTTAGCTATAAAGAATACTACCCGGACTATTAACTAGATAACCTTAATAACTTCCGCTAGTACGGCGTACTTCTTAGTACCGCTAGTTATAAGATCTACTATAGGTATCGCCCCTCTTCGGTTTACTATACCTTAAAGGTAAAGCATAATCCGGTCGCTTATAAGCGCTTTAAGGATACGGGCGGCGTATATTTACGTAAATACGATATACTAAACTCGGGACGGGCTTTTCGTAAGGCTAATAAGTCTAGTAGACTCGGCGGCGGCCTATTAGCATAGTAGTATATGAAAGAGATTTAGTAGCATAGTATAAAGTGTTTGTATTATTATCTAAGTTATAGTATAAAGTTAGAAACTACTCGGCGGTCCGTTACTCCCTCGTGTCCGGACTCCAATTAACTACTAGATCGATGCGAAATCTTACTTATATTATCCCCCAAATCGATAAAGATATTAGGCTCGATATCCTCCGAGTAGAGGACTAAAAGCTAGAATTTCAAAGAACCCCGAAAATTTTAAAGTTCTTCGCTTAACGCGCTAGGACCGTAGAGCGTTAGCGTCAAGCTAATATTGGCTAGTAGCCGAGGCATTTTTCAGCTTTCGGCTAGCTAGCGACTTAGCGACATAACATAACATCTACTAGACGAGAAAGGTTGTTTTTCATAACTTGGAATAGTTGTTTATAGCATTATAAATCTACCTACGACGAGAACGATATAGCCCTTCCTTCTACCGAGCCTACCGCGTACCCGCCGGGTCTATAAGACATACTTCTCCTTCGTTTTCTATCTACCGACTATAGTAGATTACCGCCGCCTTAACGACATAATAGTAAAGAACCGGTACCCGATTCTACTAGTTTAAGAGACGCTCTCTAGGCTCGGTAAAGCTAAGATCTTTAGCAAAATTAATATTATCTCCGCATTTAACCGCCTACGGGTCGTAGAAGGCTACGAGTAGAAGACTACTTTTAAAACCCGGTACGGGCTATACGAGTATTTAGTAATACCTTTCGGTTTAGCTAACGCTCCGTTATCGTTTTAGAACTATATTAACGATGCGCTATCGCCCTATCTAGATATCTTCTACATAGTATACCTAGAAGACGTACTTATCTACTCGGATTCGATAGAGGAATATAAAGCGCACGTTCGTAAAGTACTAGAAGCCCTACGTAAAGCTAGGCTCTACGCGGACATCTCGAAGTTAGAATTTAAAGTTACGGAGGTTAAATATCTCGGCCTAATTATTACGATAGACGGTATTAAGATAGATACCGAGAAAGTTAACGTAGTATAGAACTAGCCTATCCTATAGAATGTAAAGGACGTATAGGCGTGCCTCGGATTTACTAGATTCTATCGCAGATTTATCGCCGCCTACTTACGCATCTATAACCCCCTTACGGACCTTACTAAGAAGGTTAACGGTCGCTATAAGTTCGCTTAGACACCCGACTATCGCCGTACTTTCGACGCGCTAAAGGTAGCCTTTACTTAAGAACTAGTACTCGCTTTATATAACCCGGACCTACCGATTATAGTAGAGACTAACGCATCTTATTACGTGACGGCTAGAGTATTATCTTAGCTACACCCGAATAAGCTCTAGCGACCGGTTATATACTTCTCTTCTAAGATGTTACCTACTAAGTATAACTACGAGATCTACGACAAAGAACTACTCGCTATTATTAATGTATTTAAAACCTAGAGGCCGGAGTTAGAAGGGTACCCCGAGCCGATTAGAGTTATTACCGACTATAAGAACCTCGAATACTACATGTCTACGAAGTAGCTTAGTAGGAGGTAAGCACGCTAGTCCGAATTCCTTAGTCGCTTTAACTTTTAGATTACCTACCGGCTTAGTAAGTAAGGCGTAAAACCTAACTCGTTAATACGACGCTCCGCCGACCTCCCTTACGATTCTAACGACCCTCGTTTCCTCGCTTAGAACTAATAAGTCCTTAAATACTACAACGTCGATCTAGCTCTTCGTCTCGTAGCCTTACACATAAACGTAGAAGCCTTAGTACGACGCATTACTAAGGCTAGTAAAGCATGCAAATTAATATAAGAGGTAAATTCTCACTTAGATAACGGTACTACGCCCTATAAGGGCGATACTACGTATACTATGTTACCTTCGGAGTATGTCATTAAATAAGACAGTACCCTACGTTACCGAGGATACTTATTCGTACCTAAACACGAAGATAATCTCCGTATAGAAGTACTTCGTTTATGTTATAATAGCCTAGTTACGGGCTACGTAGGCCGTAATACTACCTTCGAATTAGTGAGCTAGTAGTACTATTAGCTAACTATTAGAGTAGACGTCGCTACTTATGTCTCCTACTATTATACTTGTATCCGGACTAAGCCTAGCCGTTAAGTAAAACAAGGACTCCTTCGACCACTGCCGGTGCCTACGCATCGTTAGTAATATATTACTATAGACTTTATTACTAGCCTACCTATTCCTACCTCCGGAATAGGCTATAACGCTATTATAGTCGTAGTTAATCGCTTAACTAAAATGCGGCACCTTATTCCGATGGTCTACTAGGACAACCCTACGAATGCCGCGATAATCGCACGACTATTCTACGAGCATATATAGAGGCTCTACGGTCCGCCTTAGTCTATTACATCCGATCGGGGACCGCAGTTTATATCTAATTTCTAGCGTTACTTCTATGACTTATTAGGTATCGATACTTACCTATCGAAAAAAATCAAAAATGGCGACGACGACGGCGACAACGACGAGGCCCCCGGGCGAAGGAAACGAGTAGAGGGAGACGTACGAGAGGGCGCGCGAGATAGCGATAGTAGCCGATAGGGAGGTCCCGGAAAGAGCGCTAAAGATGATAATTATAGAACTCTTAGGAGGTCTAAAAGTACTAAAGAACGACACGAAGATAATAGTCGATAAAGTAGTAGGAACGGCTATAGTAAAAGTATAGAAGGGAGCTCTTTTAGCCCTAAGAACTAACTAAGATATATAGGTAAAGATAGCTAGTCTTAAGGAGAAGAAGATAGCTATTAAGGTCTACATTATAGACCCCTAGGAATAAGAAGACCTCGATAAGATAATAGGGAAAGAAATAGTCTAAAATATAGGAATAAAAGAGATTATAGGGGTAAGGAAAGATAGGCGTAGAGTAGTTAAGCTCTATATAGTAGCGGAGGGAGATACTAAGAAGCTAGAAACCTAGAAGGAATAGACGACGAAGATTAGAAAGATAGTAGAAGTATCGCGCTAGTAATTTATAGTTATAGCCTACGGCATAACTAGAATATTTAAAGTATAAGATAATATTACCTAACTTTAAAAGGAAAACTAATATATAAGCCTAGGGATCTAAATTACTAAGGTAGCATAGTGTTACGGATTGCAGCTACCAAGCAGGCATCGACCTGAGCAGGGGTCACGTGATTGCTGCCTTAGGCATCCACAGCTTCCTCTTTCACGCGGCTTCTCGATAGAACTTCGTCCCTTACGCTTCGTCTTATCTATATAGCGACGTTATCTATTCACTTACGGTCGTTCCTTAACATTACGAAGCGTTACATTCGGCAGCATCATTATTAGCGTTTTCTATAGCGCTATGCTATCGACGCCGCCGCCTACTTGTCTCGTTTTAGCTATCTATAGGCCGATCTACTCGCTAGCAAGGTTTATCGGTTCTACTACGTTATACCTCCTTACATTAGATCTACCGCTAAAGGACGGTCCTTTATAACTCGCTAGGCGAGCTAAACGTGACTAGAATAGACGATAGTAGCGTCTCGCCGAGGACCTAGCACCTTTAGCAAACGTAGTACTAATATATAATTAGGGACCTAAATATTCTACTACCCTTTATTAACGACCGCCGAGCCTCTACGAATACGATCTCCATTATCCCTACTACTTCTAAAGAGCTAGTCGAAGCGCTAGGAGATAACGCCTTTATATAGGTCTATAGATACCTACTTAGCTACGAGCGACAACTTAATAAGCTCGAGCAATAGCGACGAGCTAAGTCCGAGGCTCGAAAAATCGCGGAGAACATTATTAGAGATACGTAAGATAAATGCTAGCGTACTATCGATACGGTTAACACCCGTCTAGGCTAATCTTAGAAGTAGCTTTAAGACACGTAAGAGGAGGTTATTAAGAAGAACTTAGAACTACTAGATAGGGGAACAGAGGTCCTAAACTACTAGTAATAGGTTATAAACCTCTAGTTATAGCTATCGATAGTAGGACCGCGACCGCGTTCGCGCTCGCGTAGTAATAGCCGTAGCCGTACTCGCATGTCGGACCCGGAGGTCTACGAGGGTAATAGTAAAGAGAAGTTAAAGACTTAGCATATAGTAATAGGCTTGTTCTTCTTATACTAGCTAAACCGCTATAATACCTAGCATAAGAAAATAGCCTATGCCTATAGCCGCTTAGGCGGTAAGGCTCGCGATGTAATACTCCCCTACTATACATAGGCGGACGACGACACCGTCGTATTCGAAGGTATTAGCACGTTCAAGGAAATGCGAGAGATCCTAGACTCGGGCTTTAGAGAAGTTAACGAGTTAGACGCGGCTATAGATAAGTTAGAGAAACTAAAATAGAATAATACCGAGTTCTCGCATTACCGGGCCGAGTTTAACCGCCTAAATACTACGGTTAAGCTAGATAGCGAATAGCGCCGCGAGAGGCTCCGTAAGTTACTTAGTATAGAACTATAGGACTAGTATACTACTTAGTAAGATGTTACTACGATCTTATAGAAGGACCTTCTCGACCGGATCGAGAAGATCGATTATAACATTCGCCGCCGTCGTAACGAGGCCGCCGCCGCCGCTAACGGCATAAGTAATAAGAGCATTTAGTCGTAAACCTCGTATAACAACTTAGCGAATAATACTAAGGCTAGTAGTGCGAATAACGCGAACGCCGGAGCTAGTACCTCCGGTTCTTAGTAACTACGCCCTACCTTAGCTCTAGTAGCTAACTCGTAGCCTTAGCGCCGCCCGTTAACCGCGCCTACTACTAGTTCATTATCTACCCCGGCTACTACGACTACGTTATAAGGTGGAGATGCGATGGACCTCTTAAACATTAATAAGGGCTTAGGGCCGCGTGCTACGCTTACTAAAGAAGAGCGTAATGCCCGCGTTGCCGCTAGGGTCTACGTCTACTACTAGTAACTAGGTTATTAGAAGCGCGATTGCCCTAGCATTAAGAATAAGGAAGCCCGTAACCGACAACTTTAGCTTAATGCTATAGCCGTAGGTACCGACGCTACCTCTACCGTAGGAGTTACCCCTATATAGGGAAACTCCTAGACTCTAAATAAAGCCGCGTTTAGAGTCCTATTCTCGATAGTCTACTATCGATATAGCTAACTACCTAGCATTACTAACTATACTATAGTACGCATAAACCTAATAATTTCACTTCTTAAGATAAAGGTACTCTTCGAATTAGCTCGACCGCTCTCCGCAGTACTACCGACCTAGTTTCTAATAAGGAACACCTTATTCTTCCCTATATGTTATCTTTAGCATCGGTAGAAATTCAATCTTAGAGCATACTTAACTATAGTTATACGGGGCATGCTTTTAGGGATGCCGACTTCGCGTATAACTCTTAGTTCCTAATATTTAGTATCCTACTACGGGCCTTAGAGGCCTTCGACGGCTCTGCGGTAGACGATATTACCTAGGTCGCGCGCGCTACGATAGACATTAACGGACATCGTGAGTACATTCATTTCTATCTTACTAAGCTTAGACAATATCTAGTTATTCTTAGAATGCCCTAGTTTAAGTAGCACTACCCGCGACCCCTATAGAGGGACAATGGCAGCAGCTATCCTATTCGACTTAGACTATTGTAGAACTACGTGCAACCTACACTATTAGCTTATTCGAGCTATTAGCGCTACTAATACTAATAACCCGGTTAACCCTTAGACTCTACCGCCACCGCTCTAGCCGCCGAATATACCTTCGTTACCGAAACTACTACTATTAGAGTTAGAGTTGTCGATGCGAAACTACTAGTATATACGTAATACGCGTACGCCTCGTAGCCTACGATTACCGTCGACGCCGCTAATACCTACTCTCGCAACCTTATACCCGAAGACTTAGATACTCGCGTTATAGCGAAATAACGAAGAGAACTCTAAAGCTAAACTATCGCCGCCGCCACTACCCCCGAATAAAACTACGACTATCGCTATAATAAAGAGAGTATAGAAGCTCGGCATCTACGCTATAGGCGCCGCGCCGTTTAATACTCTCTACTACTAGCGAGGATCGAAGATATTTATAGCATCTCTACGAGACGTAGAATAGGCTATCGCGGCGAAGAAAGACGTCGACCTACGATCGAAGTTACCGACTAAGTAGCACGAATACCTTAATGTTTTCTTAAAGGAAGACGTAGCGAAACTACTATTATACCGTACCTACGACTATAAGATTAAACTTACTAGAGAGCCGCGCTATAGACTACTATATTAGATGTCCCTCGAGGAGCTAGAGGTCCTTCGTAACTACCTACGTAACAACTTAGAGAAAGGATTTATCCGCGCTTCTAGCTCCCTTACTTCGTCGCTAGTCCTATTCGTAAAGAAGCCCGGGGGAGGGTTACGTTTCTACGTAGACTACCGCCGGCTTAACGATTTAACTATAAAGAATAGGTACCCTATTCTACTAGTCTAAGAGACCTTATCTCGTCTAAGTAAGGTAAAGATATTTAGTAAGATCGACATTATCTTAGCCTTTAACCGACTCCGTATAGCGGAAGGGCACGAATAGAAGACTACCTTTAAGACCCGCTATAGTTTATATAAGTATCTAGTAATGCCCTTCGGATTAGCTAACGCTCCCTCATCGTTTTAGAACTATATTAACGACGCCCTATTACCGTTCCTAGATATCTTCTATACCGCCTATCTAGACGACGTCCTAATCTACTCCGACTCTATCGAGGAATACGAAGCTTATGTTCGCTAAGTCCTAGAAGCACTACGGAAAGTAGGGCTATACGCTAACATCTCTAAATCGGAATTTAAAGTTACGGAAGTAAAGTACCTTAGGCTTATCGTTACTACCGACGGCATTCGAATAGACCCGGAAAAGGTCGACGCGGTACAGAACTAGCCGACACCTAGGAACGTTAAAGACGTTTAGGCGTTCTTAGGCTTCGCTAGGTTCTATCGTAGATTTATCGAGGCATACTCCCGTATCTATAAGCTACTAACCGACTTAACGAAGAAAGGCCCGAACGGCCTATATAACTTCTAATAGACTACTAAATGCTAAGCGGCGTTTAACCTCCTAAAGACTACGTTCGCTAAGTAACCGGTCCTCGCGCTATATAACCCTAACCTACCGATCATAGTTAAAACCGACGCCTCCGATTTCGTTATAGTAGGGATCTTATTATAATTATACTCCGATCGTGAATAGAAGCCTATCGCGTACTTCTCGTCGAAGATAACTCTAGCTAAGTGCAACTACGAGATTTACGATAAGGAATTATTAGCTATTATTAACGCTTTCGAGACCTAGCGCCCTAAGCTAGAAGGCTACGCTAAACCCGTACGAGTTATTATAGATTACCGCAACCTCGAATACTATATGTCTACTAAGCAACTAAGTAGGAGACAAGCTAGGTAGTCGGAGTTCTTAAGCCGATTTAACTTCTAGATTACCTATAGACCCGGTAAGTAGGGTATTAAACCTAACTCGCTAATACGCCGCTCCGCTAACCTACTACACGAGCCTAGCGACCCTCGAATACTAGCTTAGAGCTAACGTGTATTAAAGACGCATAACATCGACCTAGCCCTCCGCCTTATAGCTAGTTCGACACCGATTAACGCTATAACGCTATTTAGAAAGATCGTAGACGCTAGTAAGAACGATAAGGTAGTACGAGAAATGAAGATACATCTAGATAATAGTACGGCGCCGCATAAGGACTAAGATACCTACTATATGTCCCCGTCGGATTACGAAATGAGAGATAGAGCGCTATATTATCGGTAACACCTCTTCGTACCTAATACCGAGAGCCTACGTACCGAAGTTCTACGCATGTACTATAATTCACCGGTCGTTAGCTACTCGGGGAGGAATACTACCTACGAGTTAGTAAGTAACTAGTACTATTAGCCTACCCTCCGCAATAACGTTGCCGCCTACCTCGCCTACTACTACACCTATATACGTACTAAACCTTCTCGCTAAATTAAGTAGGGACTCCTTCGACTATTGCCGGTGCCCGCGCATCGTTAGTAGCACGTTACTATAGACTTCATTAGTAGACTTCTAGTTAGCTAAGCTAGCTTTAACGCCCTAATAGTCGTAGTAGATCGCTTAACTAAAATGCGGCATATTATTCCGATAGTCTACCGGGATAACTAAGCTAATACTTAAACCGTCGCTCGCCTATTCTATAATTATATCTAGAAACTATACGGACTACTATAGTCCATTATATCGGACCGTAGCCCTTAATTCGTCTTAGCTTTTTAGCGTTACTTCTACGGCATCTTAGGCATAGACGTAAGCTTATTAACCGCTCGATACCCTTAATCCGATGGCTAGACCGAAAGATTTAACTCGGTAATCGAGTGCTACCTACGAGCATTCGTTAACTACGTAGGTAACGACTAGGATCGATAGATCCCTATAGCGGAGTATTCCGGTAACTACTAGTAATCGAGTAGTACTAGAACGTTACCTTTCTTCGCATGCTACAGCTATTAACCGCGCTTAGGTATTGAACTACCGGCATATAAAGACTTAGGGGAAGACGACGCCTCTAGTTACCTATACGACTAAGATGCTTAAGCCTTCGCTTAGCACATCTAAGACATAGAACGCACCGCTATACAGACTATGAAATAGACTTAATCAATTATAGAAGACTTAGCGAATAAGTATAGGCGACCTGTACTAGCGTTTAAAGAGGGCGACGAGGTGTTCCTATCTCTCTAAGGCATTAATACTAGGCGAAGTAAGAAGATAGAGGTTAAACGATTAGGCCCCTATAAGATTACGGAGGTCGTCTTACCGTACGCGTACCGGCTAGCGCTACCCTTAACGATAAAGATTTACGACGTGTTCTATGTCGCCTTACTAATACCGCTAAACCGTGAGTTATTACTACTTATAGGCTAACGAGAATTTAACGCGCCGCCTCTACCGGTGGAGGTCGACGGAGATAAGGAGTACGAGATCGAAGGAATTGTAGACTCGCGGTACTTTAAGTCCGTATTTAAGTATAAAGTATTATAGACCGGGTATAACTAAGTAGAATGGGTAAACCTAGACGACGTTGCTAACGCGACTAAAGCGGTTGCTAAGTACTACGCCCGCTACCCGAAGAAGCTACGACCGTAGAGACCGACTATAGATAGACGGTAGATAGCACTATAGGTCGCTACTATTAGTAACATTATAACGGTAGCTAACTTAACGAAGGCGTAGACGCCTCTATCGTTTAAGGAGGGGGGTATTATTACGGATTGTAGCTACTAAGTAGGCATCGACCTAAGTAGGGGTCACGTAATTGCTACCTTAGGCATCTATAGCTTCCTCTTTCACGCGGCTTCTCGATAGAACTTCGTCCCTTACGCTTCGTCTTATCTATATAGCGACGTTATCTATTCACTTACGGTCGTTCCTTGACACATAGGTTAAAAGAAAGATCAACGAAATAAAGACGAGGTCCTTACTTATCCTATAGGTAGGGAGTATAGAATAGGCTAACATGCTCCTAGAAAGGGGACTCTCCTAGGACTTCGAGAGGATAGATACGGAAATCTATATAAATACCTATAGGATCCTATAATACTTTAAGTACTAGTAATACGGATACTTAGTAGTAAGGTACCTAAAGACTATAAACATATGCTCCTACTATGCATAAGGGTATTAGGTTAAGGAGTATATAGAAACGAAAGGAAACGCTAGATACGTAAACTACGGGAGGAAATACCTATCCTAGGCTAAAGAATACCTAATAAGAATTAGAGCGTAAGAGAAAGCGAGGGAGGCGAGAACGACCTTACCGTAGAGGTACTATACGCCCGACTAGGATAAGTAAAACCGATAAAGACTATATAACCTGAATAAGAGATAAAGGGAGGAGGAAACTACCCCCCCTACCTTAAGGAGCTACCCCTAGGTAGGAAGACTAAGACACATCGACTAGGTAGGGAGAGACCCTAACTAAAGGAAACTTAACTAAATAGTCTCTTAGACGAATAAGGACACCCCCTAAGAGGAAACCCGAAGTTAGGAAGAGGCCTAATAAGACTAAATAGACGAATCTTAATAAACAATATAACGACATTAACGATTATATAGTATAACGTTAATAAGAGTAAAGATAAAGTATAAAGAAGTTTCCTCTAAGCCCTCTAACCGAAATACTACTATATCGTCGCGGTCTAGGAACTATAGCTAAACCTACACTCCTCGAAACTAATGACGGTAAAGGATCTGAGATACTATATAATTATGCATAATAAGGGAACGCTAAGGACCTACATCTACATAAGTAAGGAGATCTCCTTAGACTCGTAGGAATCTTTAGACTAAGAGGACGGAGACTCGACTATAATAAGGATATATACCGCCTAAGGCCCGCTAAAAATCTACTACATATACAACCTACCGCCGGAATTAAGAAGTAGTACCTAACTTAATACCCTAGTAAGGATTCTAACTATAATATAGAACGATAGATAATAGATAATAGTAGGAAACTTTAACCTCTACTACCTACTCTAGGGATCCGACTTTATACCGGCATACTACTTCCTCGCGGGAAGATTAATCGATACTATAGAGAGGGAAGGAATAGAGATCGTTACCCTAAAGGGCCTTACTACGTAGGAAGCGAGATTAAGTAAAAGCATAATCGACCTATGCTTCGTAACCTAGATAATTAGAGAAAGGGTTAGAAAATGCACCGTAAATATAGACATCGAATCCTCGTTAGACTACCTACCGATATAAACCGAGCTCGACCTATAGGCTACCTAGGAACGGGAAATCGAGCCTAAGCCTAACTAGAAGAGGGCTAACTAGGGAGAGACTAACCGGATACTAGAACTAAGGGCCTAGGAGATAGCGGCTAGAGACCTTAGGAACCGGGACGATATCGAGAGAGTAGTAGAACACCTAATCCGAGCTATATAAAACGCTACGGAAGCTATAGTACCCTCGAGTAGACCGTCTAAGTACTAATAGCTATACTAGATAGAGGAATGTATAGAGAAAGTAAAAGAAGCGAGAAAGGTAAGAAGGAAGTAGACTACTACGTACTCCTAAGAGGATTAGGAAGTATACTATAGAGCTACTTAGGAAAAGAAGAACTAGATTAAGAGGGATAAAAGGTAGGAATAGAGATCTACTATCGGAATACTTATAAAAAAACCCGAAGACATATAGAGGATAGCTAAATAGGTAAGGTAACCGACCTAGGAAAGAGATTAACTACCCTAGTTCCCCGACATAAAGGATAAGTAAGGAAATATCTATACTATAAACGAGGGTAAAGTAGGGGCCCTAGGACGATACTTCTACGGAGGCTAAGTAGAAGTAGACCTAACGGACATCTAAGGAGTAGGAGTAGAGCCGCTAGAGGAAGGAACTAAATAGAACCCGGAAACAAATATAAAGGAAGTAATAGCGACTATAGCGAAGCTCCTAGGTAAGAAAGCCCTAGGGCTAGACCGAGTATATAACGTAATACTTAAAGTATGTAAAAAGACGCTAGCCCCGGCTATAGTAAACATCTTTATAGCCTATATAAAATATAGATACTACCTAAAACGGTTTAGGGAATCCCTTACTATAGTACTAAGAAAACCGTAAAAAGAAGACTACCCCTAACTTAAGTTATACCGACCGATTACGCTCCTAAACATAATAGGTAAACTCCTAGAAAAATTAGTCGCTCGGAGGCTTACGGAGTTTATAGAGGAACATAGAGTCCTACCGGAGGAGTAAATAGGAGGGAGGGTAAAGAGATCTACCCTTATAGTAGTAGAGCTTATAATAGAATAGATTAAACATATATAGTACTACGGTAAGAATAAAGTAGCGTTACTCCTCTTACTCGACATCTCGGGAGCTTTCGACAACGTCTCCTATAAAAGACTAATATATATCCTAAAGGTAAAAGAGAATACTAGCATAGATAGTCGAATTCGTCTAGTCGTTCCTAAAAGAGAGGACAACCTAACTACTCCTAGGGAGATATAAGTTAGCCCCTATTTAAATAAATATAGGAATACCCTAAGGATTAACCCTCTTACCGATACTCTTCCTTATATTCGTCGCGGATCTCCTACCGAAGCTTAAATTAAATAAGATATTAGCATTAGGATTCGTAGACGATACGAACATCCTAGTATAGTTAGACTCTACGGAGGAAAACTATAGGATCCTAGAAGAGTAATATACGGAGTATAAAGTATAGGTACGAAAACACGGAGCTAAATTCGCGCTAGAGAAGTACTAACTAATTTACTTTAGTAAAGCGAAGACGAAATATAATATAAAAGCGCCGATTACTATCTAAGGGTACCTAACTAAACCGACCTTAGAACTACGAGTTCTAGGAATATAGCTTAACCTAAAACTAAGCTAGGGCCTATAGGTTAAAAAAGTATAGATAAGAGCTAACGCGAATAGGTAGTCTATCGAAAGACTTACGGCATTAATATAGGGAGCGACATTCAATAAAGTAAAGACTATATATAAGGCAATTATGAAGCTAGCGATACTATACGGAGCGTAGGTCTAGGTAGCTTAAGATAAAATACCGAAGAGAGTTATAGAACCGATTAATAGAGTCTAGGCCTAATACCTAAGAAGAGTTATAGGAGCATATAAGTCGATACTAACTAGGGTATTAGAAATAGAGACGGGATCGCTACTAATATACTAGTACTTAAGGGGTATAAGATACTAATACGCTATTAAAATAACTCTATACCTAGTATAGAAAACCGTAAAGGAAGCGCTCGAGAGGATTTAGAATTAAGTACCGCTAAGAAGGAGAAGGACCTATAGGCCCGAGAGGAAGGTATAAAAAGAAGAAGACCTAGCCCGAGGAACGGAGACCCTCTATAAAGTACTCTAAGCTATCGAAAAAAGGGAGGGAAGAAGAGGCTAAAGTATAGCGGAAGAAATAGTAAGGATACTCTAGGAGGAAGAATAGGAGGAAATACCGAGAAGAAATAGTATACCGAAAGCCTTAACTACCTTCGGGAGCTATAACGCCCCGATTTATAAAGACCTTAAAAGGGCGGAAGTAAGTATAGCTATATAACTACGCTCCGAGTACATCGGTCTTAGAGCCTACCTATACTAGAGAAGAGTCCTAGGGATAGAAAATAAAGCTTACCTATACGGCTACCTATCTTAAAACCCTAAATATATACTACTCGTATATAAACGATAGAGGAAAGGGAGGAGCGAGTAGAGATACTAGGTAGAAGAGAGGGAGTACGATAAGATTATTATAAGTAAAGAAGATATAAGAAGGATTATAAGATGGATTATTAGGGAGGGGTACCTTAAATAGTACGCCCTAGCCTAAGAAATAGAGGAGTAGATAGAGAGAAGGTAGGCGGAGAGGAAGGGAATAGAAGAGGAGGGAGTATTAGGGTAGTAGGCAAGGTAGTTAGAGGGTAATACTATAATACTAGTGCACCTTAGAGGAAGTAAAACCGAAAACTAAGGAAGGAGTAGGGTCATCGAGGGCAAGGGAGAAAGGTTTTTACTAGTAAGTCTAGTTTCCTTTCTATAGAATACATAGCATTAGACCTGCATGGGCCGATAGGCACTAAAACAAACAAATGAAAGATCTATCTATCTATCTATCTACTTACCTATCGACAGCCCGTTACCCGTAAACAGATGGCTAAACCGAGAGATTTAACTCGGTTATTAAGTGTTACCTCCGAGCGTTCGTTAACTACGCTAGGGATGACTAGGATCGATGGATACCTATAGCCGAATATACTAGTAACTACTAATAAAGTACTACTACTAGAATGTTACCCTTTTACGCCTATTATAGTTATTAGCCTCGACTCGGTATCGAGCTACTAGCACATAGAGACCCCGACGAGACCGTAGACCCTAGCTAACCGTTTAATGAAGACGCTCTTACGTTCGCGTAATATGTGCAAGACATTAAAAGAGTCGCCGCTTAAATAATAAAGTAGTCGTAATCGCTTATAGAAAGCGCTACTAACTAGTATCGACGCCCTACGCCGGCACTACGCGAAGGGGATAAAGTATTCTTATCTCTTTAAGGAATTAATACCCGCCGTAATAAGAAACTAGAACTCCGGAAGTTAGGCCTATATAAGATTACGGAGATTATCTCGCCGTACGCTTATCGGCTCGCTCTACTACCCTTAATAAAGGTTTATAATGTCTTCTACGTCGCTCTACTAACGCCCGCTACGCGAGATACGAACGCTTTACCTAGACAAAGTAATGAACCGCCGCTACCGGTCGAAATTAATAGCGAAGAGGAGTACGAAGTAGAGGCTATCGTCGACGTAAGGTTCTTTAAGGAGACATTTAAGTATAAAGTCCTATAGAAGGGTTATAATTATGTATAAGCTTAGTAGGTTAGACTTAATAACGTAAGGAATGTAACCGAAATAATCGCTAAGTTCTACGCCCGGTACCCGAGGAAGCTACGGCCGCCGCGACTAACGAATGTAACCACGATAATACGAATAGCTATAATTACTTACATTATAAATAACGTAAAGGCGTAGACGCCTAACCGTCCCGTTAAGGAGGGGGGTAATGTTACGGATTATAGCTAGGTGTGCGTGGACCTAACTAGAAGTCTAACTAGAAGCCTAACTAGGGATCACGTGATTGCTACCTTAGGCACTACTCGCGGCTATATCTTTCACGCGGCTTCTCGATAGAACTTCGTTCTCTACGCTTCGTCTTATCTATATAGCGACGATATCTATTCGCTCATAGTCGTTCCTTGACAATACTAACCTCCTAACGCCGCTACCGAGAGACTCTACCCTTACCGGTTAAAGTAACGAAGCTCTACCGCTATAAATCATCGAAGGAGAAGAGGAATACGAGGTAGAAGAGATCGTCGATACTAGATATAGAGGCCGCGGAAGGAATAAGGAATTCAAGTATAGGGTAAAGTAGATTAGATACGAGAAGCTAACATAGTAAGTAATAGACGAAGTAGAAAACGCTACGGAGTTAGTAGCTACTTTCTATAAGCGCTACCTACATAAACCACTACCGCCTACAACACTATCGCTATTATCGATAGGTACTTATACCGAGCTCGCAATACGCGAAGTAACGCTGCTACCGCTATATGAGCCGTAGACGGCTCTTACGGAGGGAGGGCGTACTATTACGATCTCGGGCTAATCAGATTAGGTTAGGGTCACGTGTCGACTGCCTTAGTTATTCGCCGGGGGTATACCTCGTTTAAAGCCTCTATAAGAGACTTCTTCCTTTCTTTCTATCAACTCTTTAACCTAGATAGTTGCCTACTACTTCGATATCTTAACAGCCTATTCGGCGGTAGTAGGGGCGGTAAAGGTTCAGCTTAATCTTTATAGTCGGCGTTTGTATTAGTCGTCGGCGGCAGGATCTTAGGGTATACTAAGGCTAGCGCTAGTAGCGGCGGTAGTAACTAGGAACGGGAGCTACGAGGGGTACGCGTATTACGCATGTACTAATAATTCCGCATCGAAAACTCTAGGTCTAATAGCTAAGGTTTCGATAGAAGGGACTATGTCTAAGGCTAGGTCTAAGTAATAGGATCGGCATCGGCGGTAGTATTAGTATTATCTACGCTAGCAGCTCGCACGAGCTAATAATGTGAGTTACAAGTATTCCGGCAGTAGTCTAAGTCGAAGAGTATAGCGTTGTCTTTCTACAATGGTTAGACCCCCCGTTGGGTTGGGTTGGGTTGGGTTAGGTTGGAAAACCTAACCCAGCCCGACTAGTCGGTTTCCCCTACTAAGAAACCGACCGCTCGACGGTTTCTTAGTAGGGGGAACCCGAGTAGCTCGACGGTTTCTCGACATAGACATAGAACAAGGGGGAAATGAGCCCTAATTTCCCCCGCAAAGGCTATTATAGGCCCCTAGGCGAAAAATGTAGCTACTAATGTAGCTACCCTTTAGCGATCTTTTCGGTAAGTCGTGTTTTGAAGTTCGATCCCTATGCTAAGAAACCGTCGAGCTACTCGGTTTTCCCCGCTAAGAAACCGTCCTTAGCGTCGGGTTTTAAAACCTAACCTAACCCGACCGGTCGGGTTACTCCAAAAAAACCCAACCTAACCTAACCCATTCGGTTTCAACCCAACCCAACGGGGGGTCTAATAATGGTCGAGGGCAGTACTACTTGAACCATGGCATTCCGAGGATTATAGGATAATGCCCGAGCTTATTAAGACTAACGTAAGGAAGTATAGTGTAGAACTAGAGAACCTTATCGGCGCTTAAGCGTATAGAGCTATTCCTATAGCGAGAGACTAAAACGAGTAGGTAAGACCCGGACACTAGCCTATCGATATAAGAACCGCTAGTAATAATAAAATGTGCTTGTAGGCGGCTGCGCGTGCCTACCAAGTGCGAGCGAAGCTTTCGCACTACGCGGAGCCGCCATCGTTATCGTATTAATTACTTTTACTAGCGCGCTATAACGAAAACTATACTAATAAATAGGTTATTTTAGTATCCACGAAGCAACTCATGCTAAATAGGCTTATTAAAAGCGACGTCGGACTAACTACATACTCTCGCTATAAGCGATCGCGATCATAAGCGGCTAGCCGCTTATAATCGCGATATATGCTTATAGCTGTGTAGTAGTTAGTTAGAGTGTTATAATATAGGTATGTATAGGATACTATTTATGCTATTACCTAACGCTATAATCAACTATTATCTACTACCGAAGTCATCTTTATCCTTATCGCTATTAAGGAAGTCCTATAAACCTATTAACGCATCTAGATTATTTAAGGCTAGTACGGCTAGCATGCGGCCGTACTAGCGTTAGAAAGCCTCGAGAGTAGCCTTACGCTACATCTACTCTTCTACCTCCTACTAGTTTCGCCTACGATCGAGAGCGTCTTAACGGTCGGCTTCAATCTTAGCATGCCTATCCCGAAGGCCTTACTAGAAAGTAGCTAGGAAGTCGTTAGGCCGTAGGAGCTACTTTATCTATACTTAGCGTAATTGAAGGTAGACCTTATTATCGATACTATCGTAGATAATGCGGAGATATCGATAGCGGAGACCCATATAATACTAATCTAAGTTCTACGTCGTCGGGAATAATATCCTACTTTCGAGAGAGAAGATAATGTACTAGATAGTAAGCGGACTATAGCTATAAGGATTAGGCTACTATATTACATCGTTATCTAGAGTTTCTACGTGTCTCTAAGTACCTAGTTATAGCTAACTAGCATACTATGTATGCAGAAAGTAAGATAGTAGATCGGTAAGCGTAATAATGAATTAACCTCCGAGAGGTCCGATAGTTCGCTTACTATCGAGACCGCCTTCTATATTCTATGTGCGTGTAATGCCTATATTAGGATTAGCCTCTATAGCGATTAAGTGAGAAGCTAAGTAGGATATAGTAGAGATAGGACCGGTTACTATAAAGCTAAGTTGCCTAAGATGTGAAAGCAGCATATTGGTATTAAGCTAGTACTACTACCGAGTGTTATCGACCTAATTAGCATTCTACTACTCCCTAGAGATAGGCTTATTGTCTACCGTAACTAGGAAACCGAAGTGTTAAATAACACGAGTCGCTATTCGGAGCATCGCGATTACCTGCTTCGTACTATAGTTAATCTCGTCGTACTATACTATCTCTTAATCTTTATGCATTGGGGATATGAACTAGTAACCTAGAAGAGGGTAGGCGTTTAATCGGATGATTCTATCGATGTCTTATACGAAGTACTAGGAATTATTATAGTCCTTATCGCCTAGTTTAGGGTATAGAGCTATGCGTATATAGGACTTAAATAAGATAGGAGGTACCGCCCGCTACTTGAACGGGAACTAGACATCCGGATTAACGCTTAAAGGATAGGTGCTATAAACCCGCTCTTTACTAAATTCTATAGTAAGCTCTATAATGTCGTATAGCGGATCTTTATAAGAGTACTTCTACATAATATTAAGATACTACTTGCGATTAATAGTTGCTTCTCGCTCGGAGCGATAAAGTACCTATGTTCTAAAGACCTACTAGAAGATATCCTCTACTTCTTCATTATTATTAAAGATGCTAGAGCGATAAAGTTGAGAATAGAACGACTTAGTAAGGCTAAGTACCTCGGTAGAGCGATTATCTAGGTCCTTCTCTAGAAGTGCTAGTTCGACGTTGGTACGACGATAAGCACGAGTTACTAATTCGAGGTCGTTAAGGCCTGTTCGGAGAGATGGAACTGCTACTAGACCTACTAATAGAGGCCCTATCGAAGCTACGAGTGTAGCTAATAATGGATCGTAGATAGAACGTAGCGAAGATCTAGCGGCGCGAAGCTAGCGCTATGCTTCTCGCTCTTAATCCTATAATCGGAGAATAAATAGTTAATTATTAATTGTAGCCTATCGCTCGCGTTAGACATACGAAGACTATTGAGCTATAGGTAGTGCTAGACTAACATCGGAAGCGAGAAAGACATAGCTAGACCCTAGAGGGTAACCCTAGACCTCTCGCTCTAGGTTACTTAGCCCATCGGCGGGATCGATGTCGATATTATTAGAGTTAGGAAGATCTATACTATCCGCCGTAGGTAGTAGATCGGATGCTATGTTTAAGTAATTACGGCTAATACTAGGTATAGGAGTTATGCCTAGCATATTAAGGATAGCATTAGAGAAGCCGCTAAAGTCGAACATGCGAGAGCTAGGTACTAGTAAGGCGAGAGGCTTAGGTAGGATCTAGTTGCGACGTCGCTCCTTATCCATAGCCCGCATTCGAGGTATAACCCCCTTAGTTAGTTCTTTTGTAAGCTAGTTATAATCGAATGCGCCCTTAATTATAAGTCCGCGATAGTCTTTAACGCGTAAGAAGGCTACATAAGTTAGTCTAGAAGAGAACTCTAGGCTAGTCTTTATTACTACCTTATCGAGTGTTATACCCTAAGCCTTATAGACTATTAATACATAAGAGATAGTTATAGGAAATTGTAGACGCTAGTCGTTCTCGCTACCGTCGACGTTACGCTAGACACGGAAGATCGGGAGAACTTTGCGGTTATTAATTCTAAAGAGCTCCGGAGCATTATCTTTAAGCCTATTCAACGCGACTAAGAGGCATAGAGGTAGCTCTTCGCGAAGGTTCTTTCCTATCGCATCCTAGGCCTACACGATGTCGTATAAAATGCCTTAACGACTATTAATAAGACTAAACTCGGTCTATAAGTTAGTTAGTAGCATTAATTTATAACCGATGCTAATCTTCAATTTGCTCTCGAGGTTATAAATTAGCTTCGAGCCGACTAAGGCGACCTCTAGACGGCTATAAGAGGTAGATACTAGAAGAATAGTATTCCTAATGTTACGAAGACGCTAATAATTTAACTCATTAACGTCGGCATTAGTAAAGAAGAGCCGAGTAGCATCGTCGAAAGAGGTAACCTTAGTAATGTCGAGGTTCGAACTAGCCCGCTTAATAAGAGTTTGCTAGTAGTGCTTACTAAATCGGCTAACACGTAATGCCGTAAGTGCCTCGCGGAAAGCGACCTAACCCGGATTAGCGCATTCTTATCGCATATTAGCCTTAAGGACGAGAGTCTACGTAAAAGTATAGTACATAGCTTATGCGGAGATGCCCTTAACGCCCTTAGGCCGACTCTAGAATAATAGTTATATAAAGACCGGGGCAAGTTAATAAAAGTCGCTAAACATAACGATAGACATGCCCCCGAACGGGAGATCCTAGTTAGGAGGGAAAAGCTAGCGTAGGCGTGCATCGAGGAAATGTAGAAGCTTAAGGCCGATTATAGACTTCTTATCGATAATAAGGTACTATACATGCCGGAGTTAGTTTTATAAGTAGGTTAGACGTATACCTTAAAGCTTATTAAGGGACCCTCGTATAGGAAGCTTAAAAGCCGAATGCATTATTAAGCTATTAATATTGCTCGCCGTAGTACTAGTTAGAGCGACGCGCATAATAGGATTACCCTAATAATTAGTAGCCTTTACGTTACTCTAAAGTCGTATATAGAGCATTTGAATTAGAAACGATTTTCTAGTTCCGCCTACGCTATCGACATTAAGAAGGAGCTATGCCGGTGTAGTATCGATAGTTTTATCTCGATAGCGGAGAAGGTAGTTAAAGTAATTAACTACGATGTCGAAGCCCTAGCGTTAGTATCGGTTAAGCTGCTCGAACTACGTTATAGACTGAGATTGAACCTCTATCTCTACCGTACTATATACTCGCTTCTTAGCCTACTACTAGTCCTCCGAGGTATCGTAGATTTCGGGATATATATCTATATACTTGCCGATTCGTGGTTCCCAATGTGCGGCTCTATCGACGTCGCGATTACTAAGGTTGTTAGGATCTTCGTCCTAGATACTAGGGTTCTATAAAGGGCCGTAGAGTACATCGAAATTAGTAGGTTCCCTAAGATTCTAGAGTTCTAGATTAATGAACTAGTCGTCGTCTTAGCGGTCGATGTCTTAGAGGTAGTCGTTAGGGTGTAGCGAATGTCTATACTTATCGACGTAATGCTAATAACAATGCTATAAAGCAGCTAACTAAGACGTAAACTAGATATTAGGCTTATTAGGGAATGAATACGGTACTTCGTTTAAGCACTATAGTAGCTCCCGGGATGGATAATATGCCTAGATCTTTATACGCTAATAGTTAGTATATCTAGGCTTCGTAGGATCGGATGTATACCGTAGAAAGTAGTTAAGGAGGCGGCGATCTCGAGCTATATTCCGAAGCTTGCGAGGCTCTCCCCGACGCTATAAGTTCTATTTAGATAGATACGTGAATAGGTTCTCTTACTCGGCTAATTTAGGGCGCTACATATACTTCTAAATAGAGGTCCGAGGAGCTACTCGTCTCTACGGCTAGCCTTCCTCGTCGAGTTTAGCGGCGTTATCGGATATGGGATCTTACTCCTTATTATCGATTTCTACTACTATAGTCTACTCTATCGGTAGCCGATAATCTATATTAAGTACGGTCCGGCTACCTTTCTATAAAGGAAGATGTAAGTTAAGGTAAGCAACTTACTAAGTAGGCTAGTCCCGCTCGGTAATTAGGATGTTAAGAAGCTTAGCTACTATAGATAGAAGCGGCTTATTATTATTAATAAGTAGAAGTAGGCCTTTCATAATGTCGTCGTATAATCGACTCTTAACCTCTATCTTGCTATAGTACTTTAAGATGTACTACATAATAGCGTAAAGGGTAGTATAAGGTATAATATCGCAATTCGCACGCTAAGCCATCGACATAAGGCGGTTATAGTAATTTAGGAAGGAGTTATTATAAGCCGCGGTAAAGCTAAGATACCGATTATTATGTTTATAGTTAACATTAGCCTTATCGCGGTACTTCCGTAGAAAGTGGAAACGATAGGATAGCTCTCCGTTCGGGTTATCCTTACGCTTTGCCTAGTAGTAATTATTATATACATAACGCTATACGCGATTAATAATATCGGCGAGATCTTCTTACGTATTCATTAGCTCGGCAGTACTATACTAAATAGTCGCTCCTTATCCGAGATCGCGCCCCGGCTTAGGATTAAGTATAGTAATGTAGATACCCTATTAGCGTGCGAATACTTAACGGCTATCTAGAGTCGATACTTCATGCTTTAGAAGATCGTACTAGAGGAAGAAGTAGACATAATAACTTCTACGGTTCTACTACTCGAAACGATACTAGTAGTCTATTACATTAAACTTCGGCTTTATTACTTTCTTAAGCAGATGTTAAAAGCGTCGAACGATGTAGGCATCTATAATATGTAGGTATTTGCGAAGGTTCTCGCGTACTATCTTAATACGCTCGAGTAGTATAAGCTATCTCTACTAAGAATATCTAGGCATTAGGCGTGTAAGTGAGTCCTATTATAAATTAGTAGCGCTAATAGTATAGAATAATGCCGGCTTTTTAAGAGCACGCACATACGTCTCTAAGTTGATACGACGCCCGTTCTAATAAGGACGAGTACTACGTATTTATCCGCCTACCTTAACGATAGAGTTAATTAGCTTCTAGGCTTCTTAATCTCTAGAGTCGGCGGCAAGTGTAGCCTCGATTGTCTCTACGGTAACCTTAGTACTATCCTTTTAAAAGCGATTTGCGAAGAAGGCGGTAGCGTTTAGTACGTAGTAACGTATACTCTTATTAAATACGAAGTATAGCTAACGTTTATGAGATGCGAATCGGTTGTCCTAATACCGCATATAGTGGTTAATAGCATCCTTATACGACATAGTCCTTAGACGCGGCTAATTAGGATCTCCCTTGCCCTATAGGAGCAATGTCGGAAACGCTATTACTATAAGTAGGTATGTACGATTAAGCTCATTAATCGGGATTTTAGAGTAATCGGGCTAGGTAATGTGTAACAATTATAGAGGTTACTAGGGACCTTGTTCGGGTACTTAGCCATGTCGATTACGGAGACGATCTCGTAGTTACTCTATCGTACAATGCTGAGGGTAGAGATTAGGGATAGCGGCGTACTCGTGTCCTAGGTTGTCATCTAGGTCTAGAATGCTAGCGCCCTAAGTAGGACCTTAATCGATACGTTAAGGTATTACGTCTGTAGTAGGAGTAGGAGCGACAATAGTTAGCTAAGCATAGACGTGATTAATGTAGTTAGCGCGGTTGCATATTCTACTATTATCGAACTGCTAGATAGGTACGAGTTACGGTCCGTATTAACTACCGATGTATAAGAACTAGTTACGAGTATTAACATAGTCTCTAACAATATAGTATCGCTACTCTATATCCTAATTATCGTTAAGAGTACCTGTTTCGTAATACTAATAGTCTATAGTATTCTAACTACGAGCTACGTTTAGCCGAGGGTAGTAGTAACCATTATACACGAAGTACTTTAGAGCGGGCGGTAATATAGGTAGTAGATAATTATTCGTAGGTACTACGGTCTCGATATACTCCGTAGACTCTAACTACTCCTTAATCGTATTATCGTCTAGTAGCTGCGATAGTACTACTTAATCGATAGCAATCTCTCGATAGTATGGATTATTCGCCTTTAACTAGTCGAGTGCGTCGAGTACCTTCGATCGTCGGACACGAAAGTCTTATTAGAATTGCCGCCGCTTTCGCTATTAATCTTAAGCGGCGGTAGTATCTATCTCTACTCTCTAAGTCTATACTTACTCTGAAATAGGCTACTTTAGGCGAAGAACTACGAGATCTAGCTCCTTTAGAATACGTAGAAGCTTATAGTAGATAGTAACGACATCCTTTAAGAAGTTATAGATATGGCCCCGATACTACTACTACTACCTACGCACATAGAAGATAGACATCTATATATAAACTCGGGTAATTAGTAACTCTTCCGCTATAGTAAGGCCTATAAGCTCCTTAGGTATACGGCTAGGATCTATGTTGTTACTATTACTAAATAGGAATGGATCTTTAGGTTCTATGTTCCTGTCGCGATTAATACATCTGCTATAGACGCCATTATTTTTAGCAATGTGCATGCTAAACCATCGCTTAGAACAGCGATTACAAGTTTCGAGTATATCCTCGTTAATAGCCTAATAGAAGTCGTATATTAACTACTCGTCCTAAAGGTCTAGCGCATCGGTTACTACTTACTAATTAACTATAACGAGAGCTAGTTCCTAATAATTAAGGAAACGGTCTCGTCGACTCTAGAGTATTCTATCGGCGCGAGAAGCTACGTTACGAAGTAGGCGAGTAGCCTACTAAGCTTTAGAGGATGTAGAGTACTACGTGCTATCGAATAGCGGCAAGTTAGATAGCGTCGAGCCTAGAAGGAAAGAACTGCTACTACTTAGTTATGCGCCCTAGCTTCCCGAACCGCCCTAGCCTAGCGTTATAGGACTACGACCTAAGGTAGTAGCCTACCGAGGGAAGTATTATAAGTAAGTAGTCTTTAGTTCGGGAAGCGGTAGGCGCTAGAAACTAAAGCGATTGCTATTATGCTTTCCGTCGATATACTACTTATTCTCGGCAATTAGATCCTCGTCGAGAAGGTAACTATTACACTAGAAGCATAGGTCTTCTTAAGACTCGCTTTAATCTCCTTATAGTCGCGGGTATCTATATTTAACGCATATAAACCACGGCTATGCTTATTATAACTAGTTAGGATGCTAATATTCAATCTATTACCGAGATAGCTACTCTACTTCCGCTTAACGGGTAGCGCGTGCGTCGTATCGTACCTATCGACTAGTAACTATAGCCGTGTATTAGGCATGCGACGTCTATGAACTAGGCTAGCTTAAAGGATAGTAGGGACGCGGTAGTAGAGCTATAGGCGTGCTACTAACTCTAAGAAGGGTAGCCGGAGTAGGCCTAGCTAGTACGATCGGTCGATTTCCGATTGTAGGCGCAAGAGTACGTAGAGGGCGAGATAATAGATCTACGGCGGAAGGCCTACTTACTACTATAGCTATTCACTTAGTAATCTTCGTAATCTACTAGTTACTATTACTATCCTTACTAACGACTATAGCACGATAAGTAGCGCACCTCTTAACCGGAGGGCCGCCCTTCTTTCTAGCGTTAAGGAACTAGATCGTATCCTTAACTTATACGTAGATTATATACTTCAATATAGGCGCCTAAGTGCGATCGGCCGGAAAGGGTAGGTTTAGCTCATAATAACTAGACGCCTACTAACTAGACGGCGGCGGTGTCACGAGTTGAGTGTTCTGGACCCTTGTTGATGCCTAAGGCATCAACTCTTAGCGATGCGATACTTCTTCGCACGCTTCCTTAGACCTCTTTATAGACTCGTATTACGACCTCGTCTTCACACTACTATCTACCTCTTACTATTTAACACTTCGTAATACTACCTATCGACACGACATCGCATTACCTACTACGATACTATGCTAGAGCGAGCGCTTAACTACGTTCGCGGTAGGCTCTCGTTAACTAGCAACCGTCGCACAGTAAACGACGAAGTCTTAATCTTAGTCGCCTAGCTAAAATTAGTAGGTGTATTCTCTACAGCTAACTATTTAGTAGTCTTTATATATCGGTCGTCATTTCCTAGTGGATCTGTTATTTCTAGCGTTATTAGCAGTCCCTATAAGTTCATCTTAAGTAATACTAGAATAGCGTCTTAGACTTAGTGCTTAACTCGAAGAAGCTAAAGCTAAAGCTAAAGCGGCAATCGAAGCTAAGCGTGTAGTAGATAGAGCTAAAGCAGTAGTATCTCTAGAAGAAGAAGGCGATATCGCTTTCCTTATAGGCGACGATAGCCTAGAAGCACCTCCTCTACCGCCCGCACGCTAAACCTTCGCGAACACGCCGTTTAAGACTAAGGGTACTAAGAATATCCCTACGAAGGGACCTGCCCGAGCGACTATTAAAGACGATAATAACATAGAGGATTTATTTAGTTAGACCTAGATTAATAACTCCTTCGCCCCTACGACTAAGCACGCTAGAATTACTCTACCGCGCTATCCCCGTACGACAACCGGTAGCCTACTTAACCCTAGCCTCTTCATAGGAGGTAGTCTAAGACACAATCTGTTTCCTACGGTTATCCCGGGACAGACTTACGACACTAGCACTACTAGCCTAAACAACCTAACTAGCGGGTTCTTAGGTAGAGTTAGTAGAGAGGGAGGTCCATCGAAATTCGGATCTCTACATAATCGCCGCATGCTACCCTCCGAAGATTAGAGTAATATAGGGGGAGATAGAGGAAAGAAGCCTAAGACAAACCTATCGGCTATAGAGCGTATTAAGGCTCGCCGTAAGGACAAGGCTAATAAGGAAGCTACTACGGCTACTACTATAGCTATAGCTACTATAGAGGCACATATAGGAAGTGTAGCCTAGACTTAAGGGACAGAGATATAAGGGCGTTCTTAGTAGATCCCTAGTACGTATCTAGAAGACCTTACCACGATAATTAACAACATCGATAGCATTATTCCGGAATAGGAGCGCATTAGCGTTCTATACTCTAAGCTACTATACCCTAAGTACAAGGACTAGGTTATGCCTAATAATAGCTCTTAAGACCTAGACGAAGACGATCCTAAGCATCCACCTAAACGCATTAATCTTATACTATTCCTCTAACACCGACCTAAGTTCGACTAGATCGACCGGCTATCCGGCACTACATACGAAGCTAATAACTACCGTGTATATAATCCGAACGATCTTATATAGAAAGTAACCGTACGCCCGAAGTTTTAGTTCGCCGGTATATCTTACGTCCTCGACGCCTACACCCTCTTAAAGATAGAGTAGTCCGATTTAAGCTATAAGGTAAAGAGATAGATATCGGAAGTAGTAGCTTAGAAGATAAAGTATAAGGAACTTAATAAGAAGTATTAGGAGGCTTAGGCTAAGGTGCTAAAGGTAGACATAGTCGAGAAGAAGATCTATAACGATCTGTTATAGAAGACTAACTAGCTCGTCGGTAAGGCTAATTAGCGCATTAATATAGTAAACGTAAAGAAGCGAGAGCTAGAAGAGGAAATCGAGATCTTAGAGACCTAGCTTAATTAGAAGTAGAACGACATCGACGCCCTCTAGGTGTAGGTCGATAAGTACGAGGCCGCACCGTAAGATCTACTACCGATATAGCTAGTACTTCCTAGTTTATAACCGCTCTCTTCTATCGATTAGAGTAATAGACGCACCCGTAACCTAGTACCTCTAGCACCTCCGGTTCCTCGACTAGCCCTACTACGCGGTAATGCCGCTCCTCCTCCTACATTACCTATGCTAACATAAGTACTAGCGCAATTAAATATGCGAGCTAGTACAGTACCGACGACTACGTCTCGCTTCTATAAGCATAATAACAACATTAAGTAGCTAGACCCCCTAATGTTTAGCGGAGATCGGAAGTAATATAAGGCATAGAAGGACAAGTGTTAATCTAAGATCTATAACACCTTCGACGAAGATGCCGTCGACTTAATCTTCGACTATATTCGCAACCGTGTCGAAGGTGCCTCCGAACCGTAGGACTTTCTATACCTTAACATAGTAGAGTACTATACGTTTACTACGTTAGATGAACTATAGGCTACTATGGATATCGAGTATAGTTAAGATTTAGAAGAGGAAATGTTAAAGGTATAATCCGACCTAGAGACCTGTAAGTAAGCTACTAGAGAGCCCTTCTCTACTTTTATTACTAAATACCGCACCCTACTTACTCGAGTACGTAAAGCCCCGAACACCTTTAAGCTATGGAACCGCCTTCTACGGCGTTATAAGGAAGAGCTTATCGCATATCGACGTAGTAATTTCTACGAGTTCTATCGCTAAGCCCGTAATCGAGAGTAAGGTTAGACGACTATAAAAGAAGCGGGAGAGGCCTAAGTTAGTAACAATTAGGGTAGTAGCTCTCGCGGCGGAGGTGCCGGTCGAGGCCGAGGAGGAGGTAGTGCCGGAAGTATAGGAGGCCGTAGTAATAGTAGCGCTATAACCGGAGGACGTAACTCCTCTAATAAGATTATAAGAGTTATTCCGATAAAGTATAAGAAGACCTAGGGTCGGCTAGATAATGCTTAGAAGACTAAGTTTAAGAACGAGAACCGATGCTAGAGCTACTACGAGATTAGCTATTAGTCCTCCGACCCTATCTACATTAAACATAAGAGTAAGGGCCGATTCGAGTATAGCTATGTATAGAAGGAGACTCCTTATAAGGAATACTACCGAAGCATAGAGCTACATATAATAGGTACTAGAGATTAGCCATCGTAATTACTACTTACTCATAGCTCTAAGTAGTAAGGAAACGAGTTACCTTAGGACTAAGTCGCGTCTCTAAGGTCTCGAGGAACGAAGAATTAAATATAATAGGAACTTTGGATATAGGATAGATAGACGAGGACTTATATAATTTAAGTAACCTCGCGGAGGATAAGGAAGCTTTGCTAAGTACCTCTATCTAAATAGGAGGGATGTTAACTAACGGTAAAACCTTAGTATAGCCCTAGCATAGACGACATATAGTATACACCGCTAAAATAAATAACACCGCTTCTTACTCGAAACAAAGAAGTACCTATAAAACTCCTATACGTCCTACCTCTACGACCGCTCGTAGTTTAATCGACTATAGAGCGACTACCCTATTCTTACATCCTAATTTCGTTCGCGTATACAAAATACCTATCTTTAAGCTAGCACATACGAAGACCCTTAAACTCGCCGACGGCCGTAGATCTAAGCTTACCTATGCTACTATAATTAATATAACGATTAGCGATTATACTAGCGAAGAGCTATTCTATATTACCGACCTAGATTAATATAATTTAGTATTCGGCATGTCGTAGCTAGAAGCTTACGATCCTACTATCTCCTAGAAGAATCGTACTATCTACTTCGATAAGGTAGACTACTACGTTAACTATTACCGAAGGGGCCTCCTATGCCTCGTAGCTATCGATACGCGCTTAACGAAGCCGCACGTAGTAGCTACTAGGTCCGCCGAAGATAAAGAGCTCGACATTTACATAGTTAGTACCGAAGCCTTTACTAAGCTTACGAAACGAGAGAACTATACCGTATTTATACTATAGCCCGATAGCTTCGATCTATACGATGAATACGTTAACAATCTAGAGATCGCCGACGAAATAGTACATAGCGACGAAGCGGCGCTAAATGTAATGTCTCCTAATAACTACGAGAGCTTTATGAACCCTAAAGGTAAGACTAACCCTAAGAGTAAACTCCCTAAGGTATACTAGGAATTACTCGAAGTATTCAAGTATAAAGAAGACTTTACCCTACCTCTACACGATCCTTAAAGGGATTACGTAATCAACCTTCGGCTAGATATATAACCTCCGTACTAGAAAGGATATCCGATGAATACTAAACAACTAGCAGCTATTAAGAAGTATATAGATAAGGAACTAGCGAAGGGCACGATCGAGAAATTATTATCGTCCTATGCTAGTCCGGTGTTGCTAGTACGGAAGCCGAATAGTGGCCTCCGTTTCTACGTTAATTACCGTGCTCTTAACGCTCTTACTATTAAAGATAGGTACCCTATACCTCTTATTAGAGAGACTCTCGATCGCCTCTACCTCGCTAAGTAGTTTACGAAGCTCGACATTATAGCTACTTTTAACAATTTACGGATGCGTAAAGGCGACGAATAGATAATAGCATTTATTACTCGCTACGGCCTATATTAGTATAAGGTCCTCCTATTCGGCTTATACAATAGACTAAGTAGTTTCTAGCGATACATAAATCACGCCCTACGTGAATTCCTAGACGACTTCGTTATAGTTTATCTTAATAACGTCCTCATCTACTTAAGTAGTAACACTCTTAAAGAGTACTAAGAGCATGTAAAGAAGGTACTACGTAAGCTTATAGAAGCGGGATTACTAGTAGATATCGATAAGAGTGAATTCTACGTTAGACGAGTTAAATATTTAGGCCTTATCCTTACAACTAATAGGATTAAGATAGATCCTATAAAGATTAAGGCTATTAAATACTAGTAGCGACTAAAGAACGCTAAAGATATTCTCGCGTTCCTCGGGTTCGTAGGCTTCTATAGGAGATTTATTTATAGATTCTTAAGAACGGTTGTACGGCTTATAGCACTTACTAAGAAGGGTATTACCTTCAATTAGTTATCGGAATGCGAAGATGCCTTTTAAGGCTTAAAAGCTAGGTTCACCGCTACCCTAGTGCTACACTACTTTATACTATAGGAGCCTATGTGGGTCGAGACCGACGCTTCGGATTAGGTGACTACTAGTGTCTTATTACAGATGCGTAACGAAGTCCTTATGCCGATCGTATACTTCTCTAAGAAAATAACCCCCGCGGAGATTAACTATAACATCTACGATAAGAACTCTTAGTAATTATTAAATGCTTCGAGGAATAGGAACCTAAGCTAATAATAGGTAATAATAATCCCGTTCGAGTTATCTCGGATTATAAGAACTTAGAGTACTTTATAACTACTAAGCGGCTAAATAGGAGGTAAGTAAGATAGGCTAAGTTCCTTAGCTAGTTCAACTTTAAGATATCGTATAGGCTAGGCCGGCAAGGCACTAAGCTAGATAGTCTTACTAGGCGCTTATAAGACCTCCTAGCGAGCGTAGAAGACCCGAGACTATAGTACTAGGAAAGAACTATCCTACAGCCCGATAACATCGATCTAGTTACGCAGTATATACTACGGCTTAATGAAGAACAATACTAAGTCATTACGGACAACGACTCCGATAAGGGAGGGGGTAAGTCTACGAATTTACCCGAAACTGGACTAGTTAAGCCCTCGCTAGAGAAAACCGAGATTAATATAGAGTTAGCTATTAATGAGATGTTTAATTAGGCGTACCTATAAGACTCTATAAAGCACTTTATTAAAGAATAAAAGGCTTATTTATTAACGGGTCGGGTATTAGCCTTCATGCGGAACAATAAGATTTCTCTAGTAGACTGCCGTATCGACTAGAATAGACTAGTTGTTAACGACCGCCTATACGTTCCTACATTTAAGAACCTTCGAATAAGATCGATCTATCGCTTCTATAATAGTCTAGTAGTAGGGCATTAAGGCATAGCTCGCACCTTAGAACTAATCTAGCGTAATAACCTCTAGTAGCCTAAGATATTAGCTAATATAGCTTCCTATACCCGAAACTATAAGAGCTATAGGTAGTCCGCGCCCTCGCGACTCTAGAAGTAAGGTACCCTCTTACTACTTCCGACGCCCTCCGAACCCTAGAAGCATATTACTATCGATTACGTTGTGGAGCTACCGCCTTCTAAAGATGAGTACCTTAGTAAGAAGACGGTCCGACATATACTTACGGTAACCGATTGCCTTACTAAGTAAGTACGACTTCTACTAATAGATAGCCTCGAGGTAGAGTACGCCTTATAGCTTTTTACACATTACATCTTTCTACTATACGGGCTACTAGCTATTATCTTTAGTAATAGAGGGAGTTAGTAGGTTAGTACTCTTTTCTAGCGTCTATGCGTAAATCTTAGCATCGCATAGAACATATCTTCTACCTTCTATCTAGAAATAGATAGTTAATCCGAGCGTACTAACTAAATACTCGAATAGTATTTACGCGTCTTCTATAGCTAGTAGTAGGATAACTAGGCCTCCTAGTTGCCTATAGCCGAATTCGCCCTTAATAACTATGTCGCTATAAGTACTAGTATAACGCCTTTCTTCGCTAACACTAGCCGACACCTACGAATAGGTTTCGAGGAGAGCTTACCTAAGCCTATAGTTGCTAAGGAATAGATACTAGATGCTAAAGCGGCCGACGCATTCGCGTAAAGAATGCGCGCGATCCTAGACGAATGCCGAGCGGCATACTTACTAACGTAGATAAAGAATACTAACTTAGCTAACCGTAAGCGAGTACCTACTCTAGACTATTAACTAGGCAAAGATAGGGTGTAGCTCGACACGCGATACCTTAAGACTAATAGACCTAGTAAGAAACTTAACTATAGGTATCTAGGTCTATTTAAAGTCGAGAAGCGCATCGGACGAAGATTATATAAGTTAATTCTACCGGATTCTATAAAGCGCGTCTACCCGGTCTTCTATACTAGCATACTACGACTCGCGTATAGCGATGCTCTACCTAGTTAAGAGTTAATCGATAATCTACCGCTAGTCATCGTAGTTAGAGAGGACAATAAAGAAGAAGAGTAGGAACTAATATAGATCTACGGTTCTCGTAAGATTAATAGAGAAGTCTAGTATAAGGCTAAATAGAAGAACGGAGATAAGACGGAATAGCATTAGAGTAACTTCTTACCTAGAGTAGAAGAATTAGTAGCGGAGTACTACGCTAAATACCCTCGTAGAGCGAAACCTAACGTAGCGAAGGACTTACTACCGCTAAAGTAGTACGGACTATTAGTAATATAAAAGGGCTATGCCTTTCTACCGTAGATGTAAGTGCTAGAGTTTATGCTAGCCGTTTCCGACCCTAAAAGGACTCGCTACCGAGTAGTTAAGATAGGGACCGGCGCTTTAACCGCACGCTTATACCCGCCGTTACGGACTAACCTCCTATTGTAGTATCGACGGCCGCCGTGCGATGAAGCTGTAGAGAGAGAAAGAGCATACCTATGGAACATAGTTATAGAGTATAGATATATTAAGGCCTATTTATACGGCACTAAGTCGTCGTAGGAGCTCCTTATTAAAGGAGGGGAGTAATGTCACGAGTTGAGTGTTCTAGACCCTTGTTGATGCCTAAGGCATTAACTCTTAGCGATGCGATACTTCTTCGCACGCTTCCTTAGACCTCTTTATAGACTCGTATTACGACCTCGTCTTCACACTGCTATCTACCTCTTGCTATTTGATAGGCGGTTATGAAGAAGGATTAGGCTACCGAGCCGGCGGTAGTAGTATGTCTCTAAAGCTACTAAGTCGCATTGCCTAAAGTCGACTACTACCTATAAAACGTAGTAGGTCTAGGGTAGCGATACGGGCAATAGGAATAGTATCTCCTACGTCGCGAGGCGTCGAGTCGGCGAAGGCGGCATAGTAGACGCGGCTATTCGTATATTAATGGTTATACTCTATGTTATCGGCTTAGTATCGAGTGTATTCGGGATCGCGGTGTAATGTAGTATGTAGAAGCACGGAAAGCGTAGGTATTAGAATGTAGGAAGGGTCGAGGTACGGAAAGCGGAAGTAGATAGAAGGAAAGAGATAATCGCGAAAAGAAGGTACGAGGTAGCGGAAGAGCCTACCTAATATTGCCTCGAAACTACACAAACACTAGAGCGGGTATTGTGCGGAATGAGGTAGTAGCAGAGTAATTCGATTAGGTACTCTGCTATGCTCGGTAGGTAGAAGACGAAGGAAATTCGTATCTTACATACCCGGCGGGTACGTAGTAGGCTCGGTAGAAGAAAGGACCGTATCGTTCTCGTCGTAGGTAGGTTTATAATGCTATAAACAACTATTCTAAGTTATAAAAAATAATCTTTTTCCTCTAGTAGATATTATATTACATGTCTAAGTTACTAGCTAGCCGAAAGCTAAAAAATGCCTCGGCTACTAGCTAATAACCCTCCCTTACTTAAAAGTCGGAGCACGACTTTTTATGCTATAGCTTATGTTAAATGCCTCCTTCTAAGATGCTGTAGCTATATCCGCTTTTATAATTAGTACGCCTAAATTAAACATTAATGAAATCCGTAATCTTCTCCTCTACTATGCCCGCTTTCCTAATTAATTTTTTATTCTTATCTCTATAAATACTAGCTACCCCCCCCCCCCCCNNGGGGGGTAACTCCCTACTCTAATTCTTCTTCTACTATCCCTCTATCCTCGTACATATCCGGCTCCCTATTAAGTATATTTAGCGGAGGATAAAGGTCGGCGTTGCCTCCGTTCGCGAAGAAGCTATACTTCCGTCTAAAGAATTCCTTTTCGAGGTCTCTAACTATAATAGATTTTCGCTCGAATTCTAGGGCGGCCGCCTTACGCTACTCCTTTAAGTATACTTTCTACTAATCCTTAGTTATTACTAACACCTTCTTAACTTTATTAGCTATAATAGGATCGTCCTACCTTAGTCGACTAACTAGAGCGCGAGAGATTAGATTCTAGATGTCTAATATTATAGCTACCGGGAACTTATACGGCATAGTACTATAGTAGTTAGTATATCCCGATAGAGAGTTCGGCCTAGGTACTATGTCTACGTAAGCGGCTCGTAGATTATTAAAAGTACTAGACTTAGGTACTTCTAGATTACCGTTCTCTTATACCTTAACAAACTACGGAAGGATCGTTCGACGAGTCCCCTATCCTCTAGGCGCGCCGTGTAGAAGTATGGGACTAGTAATTCGAATGCTATTCTTACGGCATAGAACCGGCGTCTACCTACTACTAACCGCCGTAAGATCTTCGTCGGTTAGAACCTTAGGCGTAATCTTATAAATGTTACTATTTAATAGTATATCGCGAGCCCGAAGTCGCTCGAACTAAACCTCGAAGTTTTCCTTCTTATATATGCTAGGCACTACGTAGGTATAGTTAGTATTACTCTTAGTATCGAGCGAGACGCTACCCTAGATTATGGAGATCCCTAAGCCGTTACGTATGTTAGTAATATTTAGATCGATGTGCTTAAATCTAGCCTAACTCACGTTCTCCTTAATTTCCCTATCCGCCTAATGTTAGTACTTAGTATAATACGGATATAAGATAAGATACGTAGCCTAGTCCGGCCGTAAGTAAGCATATATTAGCTAATAAAGCGGATCTATACGTACTATTTGCTAACTTAGGCTATAGAACATGTTTCTTATCTACCCGTAGTTTAATTTTCTACTAATACGGCGTTAGTGCTATTAGTACATGTCGAACTCCTAGAGCATAAGTATCTTTAGTTCGGCCCTACCGGTCGAGAAGGTAATAGTTTCCTACTAATCTATAGCCCCCTTTACGATTAGGTTCCTATCCCGAAGCTATTTCTTCGCATCGTCCTCCCCGAGAAAGAGGAAATCTTTAGCCTTACTAGCTACCTAGCCTTAAGGTAGGCGGCGTATAGCTAGGTCTCGGCTCTTTACGGTTCGAAACCGATATAGTCTAAGGGCTCGCCCCTATACTCCTCGCGGGTATACTATAGTAATAAAAAGATAACTATTATTAGCCCTATATTACTCGAACTATGCCGTCTTCTCGAAACTAGTAATCTTTATAACCGTGCGGTATAGCCTATTATCTTTTACCGGGCTAACAATTATACTAAAGACTATAATAGTAAATCTTCGGAGATGCTACGAGTATAAGGCTTATTCCCCGCTAGAGTTTTTAGTACTAGCCTTATATTTCTTAGCGGCTTTTAGTTAGTACTCCTAGTCGAAATTGTAGTAGCTACCTTTTAGTAAGAGCTATATAATCCTAATAATGCTAAGTTCCGCCGTCTCTAGGCACTTCGGGTAGAACTTGCGGATCTCTTCTAACGTANTTAGCCTTACTAGCTACCTAGCCTTAAGGTAGGCGGCGTATAGCTAGGTCTCGGCTCTTTACGGTTCGAAACCGATATAGTCTAAGGGCTCGCCCCTATACTCCTCGCGGGTATACTATAGTAATAAAAAGATAACTATTATTAGCCCTATATTGCTCGAACTATGCCGTCTTCTCGAAACTAGTAATCTTTATAACCGTGCGGTATAGTCTATTATCTTTTACTAGGCTAACAATTATGTTAAAGACTATAATAGTAAATCTTCGGAGATACTACGAATATAAGGCTTATTCCCCGCTAGAGTTTTTAGTACTAGCCTTATACTTTTTAGCGGCTTTTAGTTAGTACTCCTAGTCGAAATTATAGTAGCTACCTTTTAGTAAAAGTTATATAATTCTAATAATGCTAAGCTCCGCCGTCTCTAGATACTTTAGATAGAACTTACGGATCTCCTTAGATATAGTCGTTATTAGCGTGCCCTCGCGGCTGCCCCGCATAATAAGGCTATTACCTAAGCTAGACTACGGTAGGTTTCTAGAACTAGAACGAGGCATGTTACCTAACCCTACGCGTAGCAAATTTCCGGATCTAGATCTTAGTAGGTTTATACTCGATCTAGACCGAGGTAGGCTAGAAGTAGTCTATAGATCGGAGATGTTTCTCGAACTTACCCGCTTATGCCCGGCTCTAGGAGGTGCTTATCCGCTAGATCTAGATTCCTTAGTAACTAGCGGTAAAATAGGCTTCTTACTTCGTATCCTCTCCGACTATCTAGTAGGCGGTACCGCTATAGACGGTTCGGAGGAGGTAGGATCTAGAGTAGAGCGGCTACTAGTCGGTCTAGTACTCGGCTATCTACTTATACT
>LFZN01000584.1:0-16902 GCA_001578235.1 Pseudocercospora eumusae
CGACCTTACCGGCATTATCCCTCCCTATTCGGAATATAACTATACTATTAACCTAGAACTAGGTAAGACTCTACCTTAACTCCCTATCTATAACCTCTCGTAGGAGGAGTTAAAGATCCTTTATAAATACCTAGATAACGCCCTCGCTAAAGGATAGATTAAGCTAAGTAAGTCCCCTTACGGTATACCTATCCTCTTTATTCTAAAGAAGGACGGTACTATACGGCTATACGTTAACTATAGAGGTCTTAATAAGATTACGGTAAAGAACCGCTACCCGCTACTACTTATTAGTAAGCTACTAAACCGCTTTAGCAATATTAAGATCTTCTCTAAGTTAGACCTAAAGGACGCCTATTATCGGCTCTATATTCGCGAAGGGGATAAGTAGAAGACCGCTTTTAAGACTTAGTATAGCCTCTTCGAGTATCTAGTTATACCGTTCGGCCTCTCTAACGCCCCTACTACGTTCTAGTCGTATATTAATAAAGCGCTAGTAGGCCTCGTCGATAATATCTATATAGTATACCTAGACGATATCCTTATCTACTCGTAGAGTAAGGAGGAGTACGAGAAGTATGTTCGTATAGTCCTAGAGCGCTTACGTTAGTAGAAGCTATATACTAAACCGTTAAAGTACGAGTTCTATATAAATACCGTCGAGTTCCTTAGGTTTATAGTAACTCCGGACGGTATAGTAATAGATAGTAAGAGGGTAGAAGCTATTTAGAACTAGCCTATACCTCGCTACTACCGAGACATTTAAGTATTCCTAGGCTTCGCGAATTTCTACCGTCGCTTTATTTAGGGGTATTCGAAGATCGCTAGGCCTCTTAATAAGATGCTAGCGGGAGGTACCTTAATAGTAACTCTAAAGAGAAAGAAGAGGGTCGTTAGGGGCCCCTTTTAGTAGACCCCTAAAGCGGAGGAATCCTTTTAGGCGTTAAAGAAAGCCTTCTAAGAAGCGCTAGTATTACGGCATTTCGATCTAGCGTTACCTATTATAGTAATTACTAATATATTAGACGCTACGTACGCTAGTATCCTTCTCTAGCTTAACGACTCTAATACTAAGTAAAAGTATTAGCATCCTATCGCGTACTACTCTAAGAGTTTTACTAGGCCTTAGGTCCGGTACGGTACTCCTAATAAAGAGCTTATAGCTATCTCGGAATACTTTAAGGTATAGCGGCACTACCTTAAAGGTACCTCGTACCCTATTCGAGTACTAACTAACTATTATAACCTAAAGTACTTTATAACGACCTAGGAGCTTAGTAGTAGATAGGCCCGTATTACTAAACGCCTTATAGCGTACGACTTTATTATTAAATATAAGAAGGGCTCGGTAAACCCTTTAGACGGGCTATCTCGACGGCCGAACTACTTTAACGGCTTTAAGGACTAAGTTAAGAGAAAAGAGCTAAGGGATCTTTTACCTAACCTTTAGCGATAGTTAGGAGTTACCCCGGACCTAGTAGCTACTATAGAAGTACCTACTAGGTACCTAGGAGTAATAAGGCTAAGGATGGGTACCTAGCCTAATAGCTTACTAACGGGTAACTAAGAGGAATACTTAGTATTAGCTAGCCTAGCCTTCCTAGAAGAAGAGCCGGCATAGTAGAACGATACTCTCGACGACGTACCTATACTATACCTTACTAGGGTAGGAGTAGGTACTAGTAACGGAACTCGCAACGTCCTAATGCCTCGCTCGACGGTAGCTATAACCGCCTAGGGCGAAACGGCTTATAGCGGAGAACTAGCGGCGTCGCTTATCGACTTTATTCGGGACGCCTAGTAAAAGGACGCTTTTATTTAGGACGTTCGAACCGGAGCTACTCCCCCTACTAGAGAAAGTATAGAGGATGTACCTTAGAGCGACGCTATAGGCGCCTTATAGGTACCTACCCGGGCCCCGTTAGGCGGTCCGTAGGAGTTCGATTCGGAGGGGCTCTTACGTTACGGCGGAAAGGTATACGTACCTAACTTCGCTCTACTACGTTAAGAAATCCTCCGCCGTAACTACGACGACCCCGTAGCTAGGCATTACGGCGTCTATAAGACTATATAGGTTATCTTATCTAAGTACTATTAGCCTAGCATTACCGCTAATATTAATAAGTATATCGGCGAATATAATATGTGCTAGAGGACTAAGACGAAGCATTATAAACCCTACGGCTATCTACGGCCCTTATAGGTACCTACGAGGCCCTAGATAAGCCTATTAATAGACTTTATTATAGGCTTACCTCCCTCTATTAGGTTTAATAGGAAGGTTTACGACTCTATCCTAGTTATCGTCGACCGCTTCTCGAAGATAGTAAAGTATATTCCGTGTACTAAGAATATCGATGCCGCCTCCCTTACTAAGCTATTCTATAATAAGGTAGTCTACTACACGGGTTAGCCTAAAGAGCTAATATCCGACCGCGGGTCGATCTTTACGAGCGCTTACTAGAGTACCTTCTATTACTATCTCGCGGTTAAACGACGACTTAGTACTACCTTCTATCCCTAATCGGATAGGTAGACCGAACGGATAAATTAGGAGTTAGAAAACTATCTTCGCATCTACTATAACTAGGATTAGGATAATTAGGCCCGTCTCCTCTATACTACCGCTTTCGCTTATAATAGTAAGCCTTATAATAGGCTAAACGGTAAATCCCCGATAGAGATTAGGCTAGGTATCCCGCTAAATATCCCTAATAGTATTCGGATTACTTCCGCCTACGAATACCTACTTAACGGGTACCTCGAGGGTATCGGTAAAGTGCCCCCGCGGTCTCGGAAGCTAGCCGAGGAAGCGCATGTATTCCTAATAGATCGGTAGGAGGCCTTCGAGAAGGCCCGTAAGTCCCTACTATATGCCTAAGAACTCTAGAAGAGGTACTACGACCGGATAACGGAGGAAAAATACTTCGCTATCGGTAACCTCGTCCTTCTATCGGTAAAGAATATTCGTACTAAGAGGCCTTATCGTAAGCTAGATAATAAATACTTAGGGCTATTTACGGTAATAGGGCGTTACGGCACCTAGGCGTATAAGTTAAACCTACCGCCGTCTATAAAGCGCCTATACCCTATGTTCTACGTATTACTACTTAAGAAGTATAAGGCTAAGGAGGGCTATTAGCCCCTACCTATAGAGGACTTAGACGAGAGCGATGTAGGGTTAGGGGATAAGTATAAGGTAGAAGCTATCGTGTCCTACGAGGATACGAAGGAGGGAAGGTTATATCGGGTAAGATGGAAGGGATAGTTACTAGAGTACGATAACATAATGTTAGAAGAAGACCTTATCTATACGAAAATACTAGTAAAGGAATATAATCGGAGGCTATAGGAGAAAGAGGGCCTCTAAGGCCCTTCTTAGGTACCTCGAAGATAGTTAAAGAGGCTCCGTAGGAGTAAGAAAGAGTAGAAGGGGTTCGTAGGAATTACTAGCTAGTATAACTTAGTTAAATATATACCGGAAGATAGTAAATTTCTTATACTATTTACTCGCTCGTTCCCTTCTACGCCGCCCTAGGAAGAAGGCTAATGCTCGTAAAGTATGCGTCGTAGAAGCAAGATAGACTAGTACTATATAATAATAACCTCGCTCCCCTTTAATACCGCCTAGATACCCTAGAAGTACTATTAAGCCGTGTTAGAGCCTATAAACACTAGACGCTATAGACGAGGAGTTTCCTTAAAGGCCCGGTACTACTTATACTCGGTCTCCTTATTAGCGGTAATGTTTAACGTCGGGTCGTTAGGGTCGGTGCCGGTACCCGCCTTAAAGGACTAAGTATTACGGATCTAAGAATTCTTCGCCTTAGTACGAAAGGCGGCCTACTTAGCGTTAGTCGGCTCGTTCTTATACTTACTAAGAGGGTTAACGCCGCCGTTACGGTACGTCTTAATAATGTGCTACTTAAGGACGTTATACTCGCGCTAGATATTATCGGCGTAGGAACGCTAATTATCGATCGCCTTTATAGCGATAGGATCGTCGGCGCCTACCGAGCTAACCTTAGTAACGGCGCGCGCGCGAAGGATTTCGAGAAGGTTAGCGTAGCGATATAACTCCGGGATTAGCTAGAAAACGTTAGCGGTAGCCTAGAGGGACCTACGAGGTACCTCGGGGGCACTTACTAAGGGGTATAGAACGCCCTTCTTAGGCACGTAGTTATTATACTTACTATCCTTATTAATCTCGTACTTTTCGTACGGCGCTAACTATATAGCCTACGTTATCTTATTAGTACCTAACTTCTAAGCCCGACGGATATACTCTAAGTAGATCTCTACCTTTATACGAACGTTAGGACGAGGATAGACCTACTAGCCGAGGTAGTACCTAAGTTTTAATAGGTTATTACTATACTTTATCTCTATCTCGTTATAGTACGAGCTAGAGGGCGGTATACCGGTCGGAGTACTACGCCCTATAGCGTTAAGCTAACGATCGAAGGAGTTATTAGAGCCGGAGGCTAGAAGACTACTAGCGCCGCTACTACTACCGCCGTCGTAGTTACCGCCTTAGTTAATAGGGTTCTAAGTTAACATAGTATTAACTAGAGGGTTAGAAGACGCTAAGGATAAGGGTAAGGGATGCTATTTAAAGGGACTAAGGGACCTATCTATAGAGGTAGATGTTAATATTAGTATATAGAAGAAGGAGTTAATAAGCGGAAGTAGCCTCTTAAAAGGACCCGCGAAGCGCCGTATAGACCCTTCTAAGATACCTTACTTACCGCGCCTTTATACGTAAACTAAGACCTAGTTTACTTACCTTCCTTAATAGTTCGCTAAGGTAGGAAGTAACGAGAAACGCGCGTCGAGCTACTTCTCGGTAATACCTACCTACTATGAAAGGTATCCTCGTTCTACGGCTCTATAATAATACTACTAGAAAAAAGAGCGTTAAGGTTAGAAGATAAATGTTTAGTAAAAGACTAGAAGGAATGTTTACTACTATCGCCGAGGTGCCTAAGAGATACCTATAAGGTATTAGAAATAGGTCGGTAGTGAAATAATATACGCGCGGCTAATACTAAGTCGCGTATATAATTAAAAGTAACGTACGAGCACTTAGTACTATCGGCGTACGTAATAAATGCTACTATTAACGCCCTAGGGTAGGGCGTTTTAGGAGGGGGGGATAATGTAAGGGAATCTACCCTTACACCCCCTCCGAGGTACCTTAGAGGTACCCTTACGCTACCCCGCTAGTACCTATTAGGTAACCCGGATGCACCGGCGCCTTAGCGCTATAGGATAAACTACCCTCTCCTACTCGATCTACTTTCTAGTTCCTTAGGTAATATCGATAGTTATCGAATACACTACTTAGTCGTATTGTTACACCCTGTGCACCAAACGCCTCACAGAACGGCTATAGTAAAGGTATAGAAGGAGGCTCTTCTAGCCCCGGGAACTAACTAAGGTATATAGGCGAAGGTAGCTAGTCTAAAGGAGAAGAAGATAGCCGTTAAGGTCTACATTATAGACCCCTAAGAATAAGAGGACCTCGATAAGATAATAGGGAAAGAAATCGTTTAAAAGATAGGGAAGAAAGAGATTATAAGGGTAAAGAAAGATAGACGAGGAGTAATTAAGCTCTATACGGTAACGGAAGGGGATATAAAGAAGCTTAAAACTTAGAAGGAGTAGATAATAAAGATTAAAAAGATAGCGAAGGTCTCGTACTAGTAGTTTATAGTTATAGCCTACGGTATAACTAGAATATTTAAAATATAAGATAATATTACTTAGCTTTAGAAGGAAAATTAATATATATACCTAGGGATCTAAATTATTAAGGTAGTATAGGTTAAAAGAAAGATCGAGGATAAGAAGACGAGGTTATTACTTATCGTATAGGTAAGAAGTATAGAATAGGCTAATATACTCCTAGAAAGGGGACTCTTCTAGGACTACGAAAGGATAGATACGGAAATCTATATAAATACCTATAGGATCCTATAGTACTATAAGTACTAGTAATACGGATACTTAGTAGTAAGGTACCTAAAGATTATAAATACGTACTCCTACTATATATAAGGATACTAGGTAAAGGAGTATAAGGAACCGAAAGAAAATACGAGGTATGTAAACTACGGAAGAAAGTACCCCTCTTAGGCTAAGGAATACCTAGCGAGAATTAGAGCCTAAGAGAGAGCGAGGGAGGCTAGAACGACCTCGCCGTAGAGGTACTATACCCCCGAATAGGACGAGCTAAACCGATAAAGAACATATAACTCGAATAAGAGGTAAAGGGAGGAGGAGACTACCCCCCCTACCGTAAGGAACTACCCCTAGATAGGAAGACCGCGACACATCGACTAAGTAGGGAGAGACCCTAACTAAAGGAAACTTAACTAAATAGTACCTTAAATAAATAAGGATACCCCCTAGGAGGAGATCCTTAGTTAAGGGGAAAACTAATAGGACTAGATAGACTAATCCTAATAAATAATACGACGATATTAACGATTATATAGTATAACGTTAATAAGAGTAAAGATAAAGTATAGCGAAGCTTCCTCTAAGCCCTCTAACCGAAATACTACTACGTTATAGCGATCTAGGAACTATAGCTAAACCTATACTCCTCGAAACCTATAACGGTAAAGGATCTACGATACTATATAATTATATATAAGACGGGAAAGCTAAGAACCTATATCTATATTAGTAAGGAGATCTCTATAGATTCATAGGAACCTATAGACTAAGAGGACAGAGACTCGACTACGATAAGAATATATACCGCCTAAGGCCCGATAAAGATCTATTACATCTATAACCTACCGCCGGAATTAAGAAGTAGTACCTAACTCTATACCCTAGTAAGGATCCTAACTATAATATAGAACGACCGGTAGTAGATAGTCGTAGGAGATTTTAACCTCTACTACCTACTCTAGGGTTCCGACTTTATACCGGCATACTATTTTCTAGTAGGAAGATTAATCGATATAATAGAAAGGGAAGGTATAGAGATAGTAACTCTAAAGGGACTTACTACGTAGGAGGCGAGATTAAGTAAAAGTATAATTAACCTTTACTTCGTAACCTAAGTAATTAGGGAAAGGGTTAGAAAATATATAGTAAATATAGATATAGAATCCTCGTTAGACTACCTACCGATATAGACCGAACTCGACCTATAGGCTACCTAGGAATAGGAACTCGAAGCTAAACCGAACTAGAAGAGGGCTAACTAGGAAGAGGCTAACCGGATACTAGAACTAAGGGCCTAAGAGATAGCGGCTAGAGACATTAGGAGCTAAAACGATATCGAGAGAGCGGTAGAGTAACTAATCCGGGCTATATAAGACGCTATAAAAGCTATAATACTCTCGAGTAGACCGTCTAAATACTAATAACTATACTAGACGGAGGAATATATAGAGAAGGTAAAGGAAGTAAGGAAGGTAAGGAGGAAGTAGACTACTATATACTCCTAAGAGGATTAGGACGCCTACTATAGAGCTACTTAAGAAAAGAAGAAATAGATTAAGAGAGATAAAATATAGGAATAGAGATCTATAGTAGGGATACTTATAAAAAAACCCGAGGATATATAGAGGATAGCGAAATAGGCGAGGTAACCGACTTAGGATAGAGACTAACTACCCTAGTTCCCTAATATAAAGGATAGGTAAGGAAATACCTATACTATAAATAAGGGAAAAGCGGGGGCCCTAGGATAATACTTCTTCGGCGGCCGCGTAGAAGCCGACTTAATAGATATCCGAGGGGTAAGAGTAGAACCGCTAATAGATAGAACTAAATAGAAGCTAGGAACGGATACGAAGGAGGTTATAGCGACTATAGCGAAACTTCTAGGTAAAAAAGCGCTAGGGCCGGATAGAGTATATAACATTATACTTAAAGTATATAAAAAGACGCTAGCCCCGGCTATAGCTAATATCTTTATAGCCTATATAGAATAAGGGTACTACCTAAAACGGTTTAAGGAATCCCTTACTATCGTACTTAGGAAGCTATAGAAAGAGGACTACTCCTAACTTAAGTTATACCGACTAATTATACTTCTAAATATAATAGGTAAGCTCCTAGAAAAAATAGTAGTAAGAAGGCTTATAGAGTTCGNGCCTATATAGAATAAGGGTACTACCTAAAACGGTTTAAGGAATCCCTTACTATCGTACTTAGGAAGCTATAGAAAGAGGACTACTCCTAACTTAAGTTATACCGACTAATTATACTTCTAAATATAATAGGTAAGCTCCTAAAAAAAATAGTAGTAAGAAGGCTTATAGAGTTCGCGAAAGAATATAAAGTCCTACTAGAGGAGTAAATAGGAGGGAGGGTAAAGAGATCTACCCTTATAGCGGTAGAGCTTATTATAGAATAGATTAAGTATATATAGTACTACGGAAAGAATAAAGTAGCGTTACTCCTCTTACTCGATATCTTAGGAGTATTCGATAACGTCTTATACGAGAGACTAATATATATCCTAAAGTAAAAGAGAATACTAATATAGATAGTTAAATTTACCTAGTCGTTCCTAAAAGAGAGGACGACCTAACTACTCCTAGGGAGATATAAGTTAGCCCCTATCTAGATAAATATAGGAATACCCTAAGGATTAACCCTCTTACCGATACTCTTCCTTATATTCGTTACGGATCTCTTACCGAAGCTTAAATCGGATAAGACATTAGTATCGGGATTTATCGACGATACTAATATCCTAGTATAGTTAGACTCTATAGAAGAGAACTATAGAATCCTAGAAACGTAATATAAGGAGTATAAAATATAGGTACGGAAATATAGAGCTAAATTTACGCCGGAGAAGTACTAACTAATCTACTTTAGTAAAGTAAAGACGAAATATAATATAAAAGCGCCGATTATAATCTAGGGATACCTTACTAAACCTACCTCGGAATTACGGGTCCTAGGAATATAGCTAGACCCGAAACTAAGCTAGGGCCTATAGGTTAAGAAAGTATAGATAAGAGCTAACGCGAATAGGTAGTCTATCGAAAGACTAATAGTATTAATATAGGGAGTAATATTCGATAAAGCGAAGACTATATATAAAGTAATTATAAAGCCGGCTATACTATACGGGGCCTAAGTCTAGGTAGTATAAGATAAGACCCTAAAGAGGGTTACGGAACCGATTAATAGAGTCTAAGCTTAATGCCTAAGAAGAGTTACGGGAGTATATAAATCTACCCCGACTAAGGTATTAGAAATAGAGACGGGATCGCTACTAATATACTAATACCTAAAAGGAATAAGGTACTAATACGCTATTAAGACGACTCTATACCCGGCTTAAGAAATTATTAAGGAAGCGCTCGGGAAGATCTATAACTAAGTACTACCGAGAAGGAGAAGGGTTTATAGACCTAAGAGAAAGGTATAAAAGGAAGAAGATCTAGCCTAAGGAATAGAGACCCTATATAAAGTATTTTAAGCTATAGAGAAGAGGGAGGGAAGAAAAGGGTAAAGTATAGCGGAGGAGATAGCGAGAATACTCTAGGAAGAAGAATAGAGAGAAATACCGAGAAGAAGAGGGATACTAAAAGTATTAACGACCTTCGGAAGTAATAATAACCGGATCTATAAAGACCTAAAAAGGGCGGAAGTAAGTATAGCGATATAACTACGCTCCGAGCATATCGGTCTTAGAGCTTACCTATACTAGAGAAGAGTCCTAGGGATAGAAAGTAAAGCTTACCTATATAGCTACCCGTCCTAAAACCCTAAGTATATACTACTAGTATATAAACGATAGAGGAAAGGGAGGAGCGAGTAGAGGTACTAGATAAAAGAGAGGGAATACGATAAGATTATTATAAATAAAGAAGATATTAGAAGAATTATAAAGTAGATTATTAGAGAGGGATACCTCGAATAATACGTACTAGCCTAGGAGATAGAGGAGTAGATAGAGAGAAGGGGGGAGGAGAAGGAGGGGAGTAAAGAGGAGGGAGTATTAAGGTAGTAGGTAAGGTAGTTAGAGGGTAAACTCTATAATACTAGTATACCCTAGAGGAAGTTAAACCGAAGGACGAAGGAAGGAAAGAAGTAACGAGGGTAAGGAGGAGAGGTTTTTACTAGCGAGCCTAGTTTCCTTTTTATAGAACATATAGCGTTAGACCTATATGGGCCGATAGGCACTAAAATAGGTAAATGAGAGATCTATCTATCTATATAGCATTCTCGTCGCTTAGAAGTCGTGTAACTAATAAGTTTATAGTATAGTAATAGCTGCCGCCGGCGGGCTCGAATAATAAGAGGTATTATCGCTCGTAGAAGGGTAGTAGGCCGCACCTAATTCTAACCCTAATTGTTACTCTAAATACTACTCTAAATACTACTATTTCTAGCTCTTTCTAATAGCTCTAATCGCTAGCTCTTTAAAAGGTCGTAGTAGTCTATAGAAGAAGTAGAAGATACGGTAAAGAGCGCTGTTTCGAGAGGGCTTCGTCGAAGAGCCGGAAGTCGTACGTAGGCCGAAGAGTAGCGTTTTAGTACCTACTAACGTAAGTAAGGTAGCTTAGGTTATGCCGACTCGTCGTCGTCTAGGTCCGGCGCCTCGCGCTATCGAGTATTACGGTAAGGTTATTCGCGGCGGCGGAGGGAGTAGAAAGGGTAAGAAGCGCTAGATTAATAAAGTTAATGTCGTAGGTAATGAGGTAAGGCGCCTACTAATAGATTAGTAATGAACCTAATACTAACATTAATGTAGGAGGGAGAGCTTAAATAGAGTAAGGCCGTTAATAGCGACACGAAATACGGCCGCTACTATAAATTATATAGCCGCGAGTTTAAGTTAAGGGTAGTTAACTATAAGCTAAACAAGCGTGTAAAGTAGACTATAGCTAATAATAAGGTAGTTAAGTAGCCTATCTCGTAGCATACCGCTACCGCGCATTTTAGTATTACTCGCGCGATGTTAAAGAACTAGGTTAGGTCGTTAGCGAAGCTTCTATCGTTAAAGAGTCGTACTTACAAATAGTATACTAGAGTCGCTAAGGAGCCGAAAATAGAGGGCATATTATATACTACCCTACTAGAAGCACGTAAGGCTAGTTTACCTATAAACCGGAGGTTCTTAGAGCGCTTAGTAAAGGAGATATATAGATATCTCTACCTATAGCGTATAGTTAATGTCCGGAGTAAGAAGTACTTTATTAGCTTTAAGTTCTTAACCGCCTAGTTTAATGCCTTTAAGCGACGATATTCTATCTCTTAGCGAGTAGGTACGAAGAAGGTATAGAAGCCTCCTACTAAGTTAGAGCCTATTATTTAAGCCTAGTTACAATTTAATCGTAGAGTTAGTTAACTACGCGAGGGTAAAGTACTATACTCGCTTACCTACGGCCGGTATAGACCTTCTTAGTTTACTAACCTAGATTAAACTCCGCTAGTATTTAATTACCTATCGTCTCGTACGTACGAGCCGATAGGCTCCTCGACCGTCCGCATTATCTCCGGCCGCTCTAGATAGGAGTATCGATAATGTACTATCTAACTAGCTATCAATAGTAATAGAGTCCTTCGCTATAAAGTACTTATTATCTTTAAAGGTAAGCCTAGGTTTCTCGAGAAAGGAGGTAAGAAGGAGCGGCTTTAGTACTATCTAGACGTTACTATTAAGTTTAATAAGAAAGCATAGGCTAACTACGAGATTATAACCTATTAAGCGAAGCATAAATAGTAATAGTCTTATAATCGTTTACTTAGAAAGCATGTACTACGCCTACTTATAATAGACGTATTCTCGGGTTAGAAGTAATAAGAGACTCTTAATAAGTTTAAGCGGTAGAAGACTATCGTTGTGAGGGAATCTACCCTCATACCCCCTCCGAGATACCCTAGAGGCACCCTTACGCTACCCCGCTAGTGCCTATTAGGTGACCCGGATGCACCGGCGCCTTAGCGCTATAGGATAAGCTACCCTCTCCTACTCGATCTACTTTCTAGTTCCTTAGGTAATATCGATAGTTATCGAATATACTACTTAGTCGTATTATTATACCCTATATACTAAACGCCTTATAGTATATTGCCTCTTAATCCTATAGGAGCATAGCCGTACTAAGTACGACTATCCTCGTAGTATTACCGCCGGCGCCCTATAGGTCCCTCCTAGGTACCTCGCCGCTACTATAAGCCGTACTAATTAGTAGACCTACCTTTACGGTTCCGTTCTAAGAATAGGCCCGAAAAATACTAGTTCCGGCGATATAGCCGTAGGGAAACGCTTTATCCGCTCCGCTACCGCCTCCGCTACCTCCTCTAAGGTATAATAGGAGGGTAGTAAAGGACCCGGCTTAGGTACCCTAGAGGAGCCTAAGGAGTAGCCGCTAGGTCCTAACGATTAGTTTAACGATAAGGACCCTCCTCCTCCGCCCCCGGCGCTACCGTAGGATACTATCCGTCTTCGTATCTAGTAACTAGATGCCGACTTTAGTACTATAGTAACGGACGATACTACTCTAGAGTAGTACTTAGCTAAGCGCTAGCGCCTAACTAACGTACTCGCTATCTTCGACCCTCTAGATAAGAAGCGGAAGAGGGTAATTACGGTTAATAATAATTTAAGTACTATCGATAATACCTCCGAGGTACCTCGTTCGTACTAGCGAGACCTATTAATCGAACTATTTAAGAGGGACCCTCCTAAACTCGCTACTTTCTCCTTCTAATCGTACCTTACGTAAGCTAACGAGTACGAGAATCGCTTCGTTATCTATAACTACTAGGACCTAGATAATACTAGGAGGACGCTATAGTCTATTTCTAAGATTAAACTATAGGATATTATCGCCGCTATCGAGCGACGTACCGTAGTACTAACGGAGAGCGGCGAAGTATTTAACTAGGGTAACTTAAAAGAGCTTATTTATAATACTATTCGATCCCCTACCGCTTAGCGCGCCGAGAATGCTATATCCTTTTAGGCTATAACCTTTTATAGCGGCTAAGCTATTATAAAGTTCTACGCTTATATACGTAAATAGGAAGACTAGCTAGAAGTAGGGTTTCCGCTTAATCGATCGTACGAATCTACTCGTATCGATTTCTACTTCTCTAAACTCCTAGCTAATATTCGTACTAAGATTAGACGGTTAAATAAGCTCCTTACTTTTACTATAGTCGACGAGCTATTCGATAAGGCCTACTATATCGAGGATGCCGAGGCTACGTCTAAGAAGGCGAAGGGCGATTCTTCGTCTTCTTAAGGTTCTAAGAACCCGACGACGTCGGATAAGAATATATCGGCGGGCTCTTAGGAGTAATCGCTAAGCGCCTTATAAGCCCCTTCGAAGGGCCTATATAGACGTAGGAGATAGTAGAAAGGTAGACGTAGTCGCGGCGGAGGTACGCCGGATAGAGTATTAAGTACTAATACTACCTTACCCCCTAGAGCCGAAGCTTCTACTAGTATAGCCGTAGGGTAGTCGGAAAATAAGAAGTCCTAGCTATATCTCTTTCCTCTCTATAACTAGGACTAAATACTAGAGGAAAAGAACGATAGATTAAGGTTACCGTTAAGGTACTCTATACCGACGGTATAAGGTACCTTACTACCCTCGTTAACTACGGAGCTTAGCTTAATCTATATTCGTAGTACGTTATAAAGATCCTAAATCTTCCCCCTCTCGACCTAGAGCCTCTAAGAGTTACCTTCCTAGATTAGAATAGGATAACTATCTATAAGGCTTACTTATTTACGCTAATAGTTTAGGACTATAACGGAAAAGCCCGTATAGTTACTTAGACGTTCTAGGCTAGTACCTTTATAGGATATAATTTAGTCCTTAGGTAGGACTAGCTCGCGGAGACTAACCCGCTTATCTCTTTTCGACGAGGAACCTTTATATAGAACCCTTAGACGGAACCTACTATAGGTCGGTTACCCTCCCTAACGGAGTACTAATAAGGTCCCTTATAGGCGCCTCCCCCTTACCGGATATCCCTCCTAGTCTCCGCTATTATCGATAGGTCCGTCTCGGTTTAGCTTAAAGATAGATCTTTCTTTATAAAAAGCTAACTAAAGGAAGATAACGACTCCGATTACGACGAGGACCTACCCGGTACCTCTATAGTACCTAGAGACCCCCCTAAGGTTACCTTCGTAGAGACTATATCGTCCCTAAACCCTACTAGCGACGTCGACCTAACGACTATTAATCCGAACGCCGAAGTACTATAGTAGATCGGTATAGTCCTTATATACTATCGCTACGAGACCCTTTACGCTCCCTACTCTAAACTCGCTAACCTACCTCGCTAGGTCTATAAATATACTATTACCGTAGCTAAGGCTATATACCTTAACATCCTAGACGCCTTTCGCGACTATGTTAACGTATTTAATATCGACCTTACCGGCATTATCCCTCCTTATTCGGAATATAACTATACTATTAACCTAGAACTAGATAAGACTCTACCTTAACTCCCTATCTATAACCTCTCGTAGGAGGAGTTAAAGATCCTTCGTAAATACCTAGATAACGCCCTCGCTAAAGGATAGATTAGGCTAAGTAAATCCCCTTACGGTGTACCTATCCTCTTTATTCTAAAGAAGGACGGTACTATACGGCTATACGTTAACTATAGAGGTCTTAATAAGATTACGGTAAAGAACCGTTACCCGCTACTACTTATTAGTAAGCTACTAGACCGCTTTAGTAATACTAAGATCTTCTCTAAGTTAGACCTAAAGGACGTCTATTATCGGCTCTATATTCGCGAAGGGGATAAGTAGAAGACCGCTTTTAAGACTTAATATAGCCTCTTCGAGTATCTAGTTATGCCGTTCGGCCTCTCTAACGCCCCTACTACGTTCTAGTCGTACATTAATAAAGCGTTAGTAAGCCTCGTCGATAATATCTATATAGTATACCTAAACGATATCCTTATCTACTCGTAGAGTAAGGAGGAGTACGAGAAGCATATTCGTATAGTCCTAAAGCGCTTACGTTAGTAGAAGCTATATACTAAACTATTAAGGTACGAGTTCTATATAAATACCGTCGAGTTCCTTAGGTTTATAGTAACTCCGGACGGTATAGTAATAGATACTAAGAGGGTAGAAGCTATTTAGAACTAGCCTATACCTCGCTACTACCGAGACATTTAAGTATTCCTAGGCTTCGCGAACTTCTACCGTCGCTTTATTTAGGGGTATTCGAAGATCGCTAGGCCTCTTAATAAGATGCTAGTAGGAGGTACCTTAATAGTAACTCTAAAGAGAAAGAAGAGGGTCGTTAGGGGCCCCTTTTAGTAGACCCCTAAAGCGGAGGAATCCTTTCGGACGTTAAAGAAAGCCTTCTAAGAAGCGCTAGTATTACGGCATTTCGATCTAGCGTTACCTATTATAGTAATTACTAATGTATTAGACGCTACGTACGCTAGCATCCTTCTCTAGCCTAACGACTTTAATGCTAAGTAAAAGTATTAGCATCCTATCGCGTACTACTCTAAGAGTTTTACTAGGCCTTAGGTCTAGTACGGTACTCCCGATAAAGAGCTTATAGCTATCTCGGAATACTTTAAGGTATAGCGGTACTACCTCGAAGGTACCTCGCACCCTATTCGAGTACTAACTAATTATTATAACCTAAAGTACTTTATAACGACCTAGGAGCTTAGTAGTAGATAGGCCCGTATTACCGAACGCCTCGTAGCGTACGACTTTATTATTAAATATAAGAAGGGCTCGGTAAACCCTTCGGACAGGCTATCTCGACGGCCGGACTACTTTAACGGCTTTAAGGACTAAGTTAAGAGAAAAGAGCTAAGGGATCTTTTACCTAACCTTTAGCGATAGTTAGGAGTTACCCCGGACCTAGTAGCTACTATAGAGGTACCTACTAGGTACCTAGGAGTAATAAGGCTAAGGATAGGTACCTAGCCTAATAGCTCGCTAATAGGTAACTAAGAGGAATACTTAGTATTAGCTAGCTTAGCCTTCCTAGAAGAAGAGCCGGCATAGTAGAACGACGCTCTCGACGACGTACCTATACTATACCTTACTAAGGTAGGAGTAGGTACTAGTAACGGAACCCGTAACGTCCTAATACCTCGCTCGATAGTAGCTATAGCCGCCTAGGGCGAAACGGCTTATAGCGGAGAACTACCGGCGTCGCTTATCGACTTTATTCGGGACGCCTAGTAAAAGGACGCTTTTATTTAGGACGTTCGAACCGGAGCTACTCCCCCTACCGGAGAAAGTATAGAGGATGTACCTTAGAGCGACGCTATAGGCGCCTTATAGGTACCTACCCGGGCCCCGTTAGGCGGTCCGTAGGAATTCGATTCGGAGGGGCTCTTACGTTACGGCGGAAAGGTATATATACCTAACTTCGCTCTACTACGTTAAGAAATCCTCCGCCGTAACTACGACGACCCCGCGGCCGGGTATTACGGCGTCTATAAGACTATATAGGTTATCGTATCTAAGTACTATTAGCCTAGTATTACCGCTAATGTTAATAAGTATATCGGCGAATATAATATATACTAGAGGACTAAGACGAAGTATTATAAACCCTATAGCCGTCTACGGCCCTTATAGGTACCTACGAGGCCCTAGATAAGCCTATTAATAGACTTTATTATAGGCTTACCTCCCTCCGTTAGGTTTAATAGGAAGGTTTACGACTCTATCCTAGTTATCGTCGACCGCTTCTCGAAGATAGTAAAGTATATTCCGTATACTAAGAACATCGATACCGCCTCCCTTACTAAGCTATTCTATAATAAGGTAGTCTACTATATAGGTTAGCCTAAAGAGCTAATATCCGACCGCGGATCGATCTTTACGAGCGCTTACTAGAGTACCTTCTATTACTATCTCGCGGTTAAACGACGACTTAGTACTACCTTCTATCC
>LFZN01000586.1:0-15324 GCA_001578235.1 Pseudocercospora eumusae
TAATATTAAGGACGGGTAAGGAAATACCTATACTACTAACGAGGATAAAGCGGGAGCCTTAGGACGATACTTCTTCGGCGGCTACGTAGAAGCCGACCTAACGGATATTCGAGGGGTAGAAGTAGAACCGCCGATAGATAGGACTAAATAGAAGCTAGAAACGGATACGAAGGAGGTTATAGTAACTATAGCGAAACTTCTAGGTAAGAAAGCCCTAGGCCTAGATAGGGTATATAATATTATACTTAAAGCCTATAATAAGACGCTAGCCCCGGCGATAGCTAACATCTTTATAGCCTATATAGAATAAGGATACTACCTAAAACGGTTTAAGGAATCCCTTACTATAGTACTTAGGAAGCTATAGAAAGAGGACTACTCTTAACTTAAGTTATACCGACTAATTATACTCCTAAATATAATAGGTAAGCTCCTAGAAAAAGTAGTAGTAAGGAGGCTTATAGAGTTCGCGAAAGAGTATAAAGTACTACCGGAGGAATAAATAGAGGGGAGAGTAAAGAGATCTACCTTAATAGCGGTTAAACTTATTATAGAGTAGATTAAATATATATAGTACTACGGAAAGAATAAAGTAGCGTTACTCCTCTTACTCGACATCTCCGGAGTATTCGATAACGTCTTATACGAGAGACTAATATATATCCTAAGGTAAAAGAGAATACTAATATAAATAGTCGAATTTATCTAATCGTTCTTAAAAGAGAGGACGACCTAACTACTCTTAGGAAGATATAAGTTAGCCCTAATCTAGATAAATATAGGAATACCCTAAGGATTAACTCTCTTACCGATTCTCTTCCTTATATTCGTCGCGGATCTCCTACCGAAGCTTAGAACGGATAGGACATTAGTATTAGGATTCGTCGATAATACTAACATCCTAGCTTAGTTAGACTTAATAGAAGAGAACTATAGAATCCTAGAAACGTAATACGAGGAGTACGAAATATAGGTATAGAAATATAGAGCTAAATTCGCGCCGAAGAAGTACTAACTAATCTACTTTAGTAAAGCGAAGACTAAATATAATATAAAAGCGCCGATTATAATCTAGGGACACCTTACTAAGCCTACCCTAGAACTACGAGTCCTAGGTATATAGCTAGACCCGAAACTAAGTTAGGGCCTATAGGTTAAGAAGGTATAGATAAGAGCTAACGCGAATAGGTAATCTATCGAAAGACTAACGGCCTTAATATAGGGAGTAACATTCGATAAAGCGAAGACTATATATAAAGCGATTATAAAGCCGGCTATACTATACGGGGCCTAAGTCTAGATAGTATAGGATAAGACCCCGAAGAGAATTATAAAACTACTTAATAGAGTCTAAGCCTAATGCCTAAGACGAGTTACGGGAGTATATAAATCTACCCTTATTAAGGTATTAGAAATAGAGACGGGATCGCTACTAATATACTAATACCTAAAAGGAATAAGGTACTAATACGCTATTAAAACGACCCTATACCCGGTCTAGGAAACTATTAAGGAGGCGCTTAAGAAGATCTATAATTAAGTACCGTAGAAAAGGAAAAGGGTTTATAGGCCCGAGAGGAAGGTTTAAAAGGAAGTAAACCTAGCCCGAGGAATAGAAACCTAATATAAGGTATTTTAAGCTATAGAGAAAAGGGAGGGAAGAAGAGGCTAAAGTATAGCGGAGGAGATAGCGAGAATACTTTAGGAAGAAGAATAGAGAGAAATACCGAGGAGAAATAGGATACTAAAAGCGTTAACGACCTTCGGGAGTAATAATAACCGGATCTATAAAGACCTAAAGAGGGCGGAAGTAAGTATAGTAATATAACTACGCTCCGAGTACATCGGTCTTAGAGCCTACCTATACTAGAGAAGAGTCCTAGGAATAGAAAGTAAAGCTTACCTATATAGCTACCCGTCTTAAAACCCTAAGTATATACTACTAGTATATAAACGATAGAGGAAAGGGAGGAGCGAGTAGAGATACTAGATAAAAGAGAGAGAATACGATAAGATTATTATAAATAAAGAAGATATAAGAAGAATTACGAAATAGATTATTAGAGAGGGATACCTTAAATAATACGTACTAGCTTAGGAGATAGAGGAGTAGATAGAGAGAAGGGGGGAGAAGAAGGAGGGGAGTAAAGAGGAGGGAGTATTAGGGTAGTAAGTAAGGTAGTTAGAGGGTAAACGCTATAATACTAATATACCTTAGAGGAAGTTAAACCGAAGGATAAGGGAAGGAAAGATATAACGAAGGTAAGGAGGAAAGGTTTTTACTAGCGAGCCTAGTTTCCTTTTTATAGAACATATAGCGTTAGACCTATATAGGCCGATAGGCACTAAAACAGGCAAATGAAAGATCTATCTATCTATCTATATATTATACTTATCTAGCTAACCTACCTACCTTATAAGGTAGTACGCCTTTCCTCTTCGCATCTTCTTCTTTACGATCTTCTCTATACGCTACTTATCCGCTTCCTCTACGATAGGTATACTCTTATCCGGCTCCTCGCCTTCTCGACCCTTCTAGGGCTCGAGTAGGGATATATAGAATACGTTATAGATGTTCGTATTTAAAGGTAACGCTAGGCGATACGCCTACGTACCAATTACGTCGATAATACGGAAAGGTCCTAGGTATTTTAGCCCGAGCTTCTTCTTTAGTACGTCTAGCTTAACGTTCTTAGAGGATAGTAGGACTAAATCGCCTATACTATACTACTTTACCTTATAGTACGCGTTATAGTACTTTACTTAGTACTCGGCTACGTTCTTCTAGCGCTTTACTAGCGTCTCGTGTACTATTCTTAGGCGTTCTATAGCGTTAATTACCGCGGGTACCCTCTCCTTAGAAAGCTCGTCCCGAGCTTATAGTATATTAGTTATAACATTCGGGTTATAACTATATAGTATCCGGAAGGGGCTTATACTTAGAGTAGGGTATACGCTATTATTATACGCGAACTCCGCTTACGATAACTAAGACGCCTAGTCTTCCTAGTTTTCCGAATAATAATACCGTAAGTATTACTCTAACGTCTAGTTTATACGCTCCGTCTAACCGTCGGTCTACGGATAGAAGGCTATACTTAGCTTACGCTTTATATACGTTTCGTAGTAGAAGTTACTCTAAAACTAACTAGTAAATAGTAACCCTCGATTACTAATAATTCTAGCCGGGACCCTAAACCTTCTAATTACCTCCCTCTATAGGATATCCGTAAGCTCTACTACTATATACTTCTTCGTCGTTACGATAAAGAGGCTTATCTTTGTATATCGATCTACGATTACGAGTACCGTAGTATAGACGCGTTTACCGAGCTTACTCGGTAGGAGATCNACTAACTAGTAAATAGTAACCCTCGATTACTAATAATTCTAGCCGGGACCCCGAACCTTCTAATTACCTCCCTCTATAGGATATCCGTAAGCTCTACTACTATATACTTCTTCGTCGTTACGATAAAGAGGCTTATCTTTGTATATCGATCTACGATTACGAGTACCGTAGTATAGACGCGTTTACCGAGCTTACTCGGCGGGAGATCGGTTATAAAGTCTATTATTAATTCCTACTACGGCCTATCTAGCATCGGTAGCGTAGATAACTCGCCGTATAGCCGATAGCGCCTCGCCTTCGACTTCTAGTAGATCTTATAGGTCGAAACATACTCGGTAATATCCTTTAACATTCTAGGCTAGAAGTACTTCCTACGAATTAACTCGATCGTCTTATCTTTACCGAAATGCCTTACGAGGACGTCGTCGTAGTATATACGTATTACTTACGTCCGTAATGCTTTATCCTTAGGGATAAAGAGCGTATCGCCTTTATATAGGGTATCGTTACGAAGAGTATAGTCCTCGTAGGCGTTATTATTATTCTTCGCCGCGTCGTATAACTCTTTAGACGAGGGCTCTAACTTCTATAACGCTTATACGAACCCGAGTAATAGGGATAGAACATTATAGTATAGACTATCGTCTTTTACGACCGTAGTAGTAACTCTCGCTAGACTTAGCCTAAACTCGGGGCTCCCCTATATACCGCTCGCGCTACGTATACGTATATATATAACTTCGACTCTCTTAACGACCGGTTCCTCGCTTAGACCTAGGTCNGAGAGTATAGTCCTCGTAGGCGTTATTATTATTCTTCGCCGCGTCGTATAACTCTTTAGACGAGGGCTCTAACTTCTATAACGCTTATACGAACCCGAGTAATAGGGATAGAACATTATAGTATAGACTATCGTCTTTTACGACCGTAGTAGTAACTCTCGCTAGACTTAGCCTAAACTCGGGGCTCCCCTATATACCGCTCGCGCTACGTATACGTATATACATAACTTCGACTCTCTTAACGACCGGTTCCTCGCTTAGACCTAGGTCTAACTAAACCGCTAGTTTAGCCTATAGCGTTAGTAGTAGATTACTTACCGCTTACGTCTCGCCTTCGTAGTCGCTACGCCGCGACGGTATATCGGTAAGGTTCTTCTTACCCGCCTAATACTTAATAACGAAGTCGAAAGGCGTAAGGAAGGTTACCTAGCGGGCCTACCTACTATTTAGCTACTTTATAGTTATAAAACCTTTTAGGTTAGCGTAGTCGACGAGTATACGTACCGTATACTATAAGCTATCGAAGTAGTACCTCTAATACTTAAAGGACTCGATTACCGCTAAGAGCTCCTAATCGTAGGTTTCGTAGTTAGTCTCCGCGGGAATTATTTTATAGGACTAGAAAGCGATCGGATACTAGTTCTAATCGTCTCCTTACTAAGAGAGGATCCCGGCTAACGCGAACGTAGAGGCATCGGTTTCTAACCGTAGGGGGTTCGTAGGGTTAAAGTACCTTAGCATAGTTACTATATAGAAGGCATCTTTAAGCGTCTAGAACGCTTACTCCTCGCCTTCGTCCTACTTAATCTACCCTAGCTTCCGGCCGTTCTTAGCTCCTTTCGAAAGCGCTATTAGGGGCGTTATAATCCGTAAATAGTTAGGGATAAACCTACGGTAGAAGTTATAAAATCCGAGGAAGGACTAAACCTCTATTAAAGTCTTCGGGCGCGGCTATTTAGTAACTACGGTAACCCTACTTAGATCTATCAATACGCCTTCGGTACTTACGATAAATCCTAGGAACTCGACCTTCTTCTTCTAGAAAGTATACTTCTTTCGGTTAGCGTATAAGCCGAACCGCCTAAGCCTCTTAAGTACCGCGCGCACGTCCCGCACGTAGTCCTCTCGTATCCTACTATAGATTAGGATATCGTCGAGGTATACTATATAGTAGGTATCTACGAGCCCTACTAGGGTACGATTAATGTACCCCTAGAACGTCGCTAGTATATTAGTTAACCCGAAGGGCATAACCCGGTACTCGAAGTACCTATACCGCGTACGGAAAGTAGTCTTCTACTCGTCGCCGCGCTTAATCCGAATACGATAATAGGTATCCGTAAGGTCTAAAGACGTATACTATACGGCGTCCTTAAGCCGATTAAGCGTTTCGCTAATAAGGGGTAGAGGGTAGCGATTTTTAATCGTAACCTCGTTTAGTCCCCTATAATCGACGTAGAGTCTTAGAGTACCGTCCTTCTTCGGTACGAATAGGATAGGCGTACCCGCCTCGCTTATACTAAGCCTAATCTACTAGTTATCTAATACCTTAATTAGATATGCTCGGAGCTCCTTAAGTTCTCGCTCTAACTAATAATATAGAGCCCTATATAGCGGCTTCTTACCGGTAATTAGGTCGATCGTATACTCTATATCTACGTAGAGCTTACGACGGTCTTCCTAAGACATACTAAAGATGTCTATAAAGTCCTTAAACTCCTCTAGTAGCTCCTCGTTCTCGGAAGCGTATACGGCGCTTAAGCTAACCGCATAGATATAAGGGGTACCCTTCATCTCTCTAAAGAATTACTATAGCTCTAATACCGTAACCTTAGGTATAGCGCCGTCTAATCCGTAGGTCTACGTATCCGTCGCGCTATCGACGATTACCCGTTAATCCCTTCGCGATAGCCTACCTAGAATAATCTCTAGACTCGGTATCTCGAAGGTATAGAAGGTACCGGTAGTCTCTTTCTCTATACCGTTAGAATCTACGATCTATAGGCGTAGAGTATACGCTTTATAGTAGTAGCCCCGTTCTCCTTAAAAACTATCCGCCTAAGGTATCGTCGCCCCCTAGATCTCTAGATAGTAATGCTATAGGACGAATTCTCGGGATACTACGTTAATATCCGCTATATCGTTAAGTAAGTATATAACTCGTACGCCTTCCGCCTTCGTTACTAAAGTACCCTATACTCGCTTTAAAGGTATATATACTAATAAGCTACTAGAACTAGCCTCTATATTTGCCCTTAGCTCTTAGTCGATACTTTAGCTTTTCCCTTAGCGCTCTCGCTAGCGTCTACCTTACGGACCGATTACGTATCCTTCTCCTCGGACTTCTAGAGGTAGCGATTTAGATAGTTAGGCTTTAAGTAGCCTCTTCTCTCGTAGCCGTAGCATATAACCTTCGAGAGGTAGTCTTTATCCTTCTTATCGCTATCCTTCCGGTCGCGCCTTAAGTACTTATCGCGTACTCTCTTATCGCGCGACGTAGGCTTTTCCTCGGTACTTCTACTTCCGTAGTTATTAAATTAGCGACGTCGCTTCTTCTTATCTTTCCTATCCTCGCTACTTACGCGCTCTCGACGCTTTCCTAACGGCTTATTAGGGGTCTTAATACGCGACGTAAGCTATACGAGGTCTTACCGTAACTCGGGTACTACGTAGTACTTAACGATTATACTACGTAACGTAGGCTAAAGCTTAGCGAGTAGATAGCGTACTCGCTACGCCTCGGTATAATCGCTTAGCTAATCTTCTAGTACTACGAGTTCGAGGGTAAAGTTCTAAACCGACTAGTTCTCGCGCTACCGCGCTACCTTATACTCGAGGGTTACGTCGAGTATACGGTTTATAGGATCCCCGACATAATCTACGTAGAACTTCTTAAAGTCTAAGTACGTATAGCTACCGAGAGACTCTAGATCGTAGTTATTATACTACTTCTTATACGTATCGCCTACGAGGTATATAACCCTATATAGCGTCTTACTATAGTCGGTCTTATATGCGCTAATAGATAACGTAAAGATTAGAGAGAGTTCCCTTAGGAACCTCCGTACCTCTTTAATAGTATCCCCTTTAAAAGGTTTAGGCTCCTTTAGTCGTAGCTTATTAGTAATAAACCTAATATTCGTACCTATAACTACGCCCGCGCCTACGCCGAGTACGCTACTCTTACCTATTTCGCTTAGGGTCTCTATAGGTATAGTAAGGGATAGCCTTCCCCTCGGAATAGGTACGTTTCGGATAATATCCTTAACGTCCGACTCGTCTTCGGAGGAACTACTAGACTCGCTCGGAACTAGCGTATCGCCTACGTCCCGCTAAGCCTATAAACGCGTATTCTCGCGTTCTAGCTCTCGAGCTTCGACCTCCTATTTTAAGATCTTTCGCTCGGCCTTCTCGCGCTCTAAGCGCGCCGTAAGCGTACTACGCCTTATATCTAGGGAGGCTTCCTACTAGATCCGTTCCTCTTCGGTAGGTTAGGCCTAGTCGTCGTTATTATTACTATTATTATTTATGCCGCTATTACTAGTAGCTATCGGTTCGCTTACTTCTATAGTACGGGTCCTATAGGCCGCTACGATTAGTAGACTAATTAGAACTATAAGAGAGAGGTATATAGTAACGTATAGAATACTAAACACTCCTATAGGTTAGGAGGTAGGAGAACTAATTAGTACCCTTTACTAAGTGTTTTAGGCTAGGCTAATAAATACCGCTACGCGGATCCCTACGGGTACTCCGCATACGGGGAGCCTACTTACTAACTACTAACTATAGTCGTACCGCTAGTTCATAATAACTATTAGCGTAATTACGGAAACCCTAGCGCATTACATCCGTAATACCTATACACGTAACCCGCATAGTATGCGCCCGCGGGCCGCATCTTACTATGCATGCTAAGCTAGGCTTAGCTCGAGACTTCACCTCCTCGAGGCTCTTACATCGGCCTCTTAAAAAGCTATTACTATAGGGAAGTTGCGGCCTATGTTCGTTACTCTAGATACTATAGAGAGTAGTAGGTACTTATTATTAGTGTTAAATGTAGCATCTATAACTATAATGTAGCTACTAGCAAACCTACGTGCGAATTTAATCTAGTCGGCTATTAAGAACATAAGTTACCTTAACTACTTACTAAGCGGCTCTCGAGTCTATAGGTCTAGCCTTATGTAGTAACTATCGTCGATAGCATAGTCTAAGTCGTGTAGCATAGCATAGACCTTCTCGAAGCGCTCTATAGGAGTAAGCTAAGCCTTCTTAAACTTACGTAGCATGTTCTAATATTAGCGTTTATCGACCTCTAGAAGACCTTTCACAACGTTAAGTCGATTAATGTCTCTACCCTTAATACTAGCTTATTTTACTACTATAGCCTTAGTAATAGCCTCTATGTATCTAGGCTTACGCTCATTATATTTATAGTAAACCTACGGGTTACGCTAAGCGATATAGGTATAGCTCTTATATTTAGAACTAGTGCTATGTAGAATAACCTACTTCTTACTATTACTCCGAGTCGGCTACGGCTTATATATAACATTAATTTAATACTAGCATTCTTAACGGTTATAATAAGTATTTAGTCGGTTAATGTGCCGCCCTTTATCGTCTACTACGTACCTATATTCGTCGTCTAGTTTACGCTAGTTACGAGTATTAGAAAAGTAGTATTTATAACGAAGTCGTAATTTGCCGGGTTTAGTTATCTTACGGATAACCGTATATCCACGCGAGAAGTACTAGTTTCTAATGCGTAATTCACCTTCTTCCATAGTATTAAAGAAAAGGGTCTGTGCACTAAGGGCGTTATCCGAGGTTCCAGCACGGCTGGACCTCTCTCTCTACACACAACTCTCGCCCTTAGCTAGCGGCAATAGTAACTATTTATTTCATCGTTTTATACATATAATCTATAAGCTCTTATCGAGTCCTACTCACGGCAAAAAAATCTAGCATAATAGTACGCGCGTTAGAGAAGAAACACGCGTTTAGTTTGTATAGAGAAACGATAGCTAATAACCTAAGGTACTAATAGCCGGGCTAAGCTCCTTACCGACTAACGCACTCGACAATTCGACCTCCCCTACTAGTAATAGACGCCTTCGTAACCGATTAGTAACTCCTAGACGAACTATAGCCTCTACGCGTACTACTAAACGTACCTAACTAACGACCTAGCTAACCTAGATGTCTTAACTAACCTAGGTATCTTAGATAGCCCCGGCGTCTTCCTCGGCTATAGCATAGCCGGAAAGGACCTAGATAGCCCGCCCGTAAGTATTATCGGATAAAGAATTTAAGGCCTTAAAGTAATAAGAAGAACTCGAGCTTATACGCTTACGGAAGGCTAATAAGTAACGCATCGTAGACGCGGAGGTAGCGAGGATTACGGGTAATACTATACATAGTACTAGCTCTAGAAGTATAGGGTAGGTACTAAAGGATAAAGGTGAGCCGGATCTCCCTACAAAATACGCCTCGTTCCTCGAAGAGATAGCCGAGGTACTATAGTTGCACCTTAAATAGATACATAATAATACTTTCGACCTAGCTAATATAGTAAAACTAAAGACTAGTGTAGCTATCGCCCCTCGGAAGGACGACCTAAATAATAAAGAAGCGGCGTTAATAAACCTCGTACGAGGTAAGCCGGTAGTCTCGTTAAGTACCGTTAAAATCGTAGACATTCCGAATACGGCCTACTTCGCCGAGATATTCGCTAACTATACGCGAGTAATAAGTACCTTCTATAGTAATGTGCTAGGCCTAACCTCTACGATAATCTCCTTCGGCGCGTACGTCTTTAGGCACGTTAACGAGAGCTACCGATAGGGCGTCGTCCGTATATACGTAGCTAATACTTTCGATAGGATAATAGATAGTAATAGAGCGAAGTCTCTAGCGGCCTAGCTCTAGCTTTAGACTCCCGAGTACTACTATAGGCACATTATCTACTAAGCCTTTCTAGACCGCTCGAAAAGCGACTATACGGTAAACGGTAAGAGAGGCCGCTCCGACACGTTATATAACTATAACGATAAGGCTAATAACGATAAGGCTAATTTTCGTATCCGGGGAGTAGCGACTAGCGCTAACGCCGTTAACGTTAGAATATACTTCGCCTTTAATAATAGTAGCTATATAAGGGCCGACTACCGTTTCTAGTATAAGTATATTATATGCTCTAGTAACTACGTAGATTATAGTAGAATAAAGGGCGAATAGGGACGGCAATGATTACGCTATATAACGAGTATACGGGGACGGTACGAGACCTAATACGATATTACCCTTCGACGTCGGCGTATACTATGAACGACTAGAACGAGGAGTATCCCCTCTATAAGTACCTACCTAGAAGTTCATACTACGTAACTACCTATATAAATCGTTGCTACGACTTATATAGTATATACTAACGTACGGTACCTCTATCGGTTACGAAGGTAAGGGCCTTCTACGCCTATCTAAGAACTATAGCTCTACGAGAGGCGACCCCGAAGATATCTTATCGAAGATTACCTTAGACCTTTAGCGTAGCCGCATTATAGTAGTCGAGCTAGGAGACATCGTTTTAGCACCGCTTAGCTAGGTTCTAAAGTAGGACGGAGGCTTTCGCCGTATATACGACTTATTATATAACGGTAGCATTAATAACTCTATTCTAGCCGAGTACGGTGCGATCTAGTACGTACCTTTCGACACAATCCTCGCGCGGATCGTTCTTAAAGGGTAAGGAGCGATTATCGTTAAGCGCGACATAAAGGACGCCTTTAGAATAGTGCCTATCGCGCCCTCTTAAAGGAGACTCCTATGTTTCGAATAGTAGGGCTAGTACTATAGCGAGAATTACCTCCCTTTCGGCCTCCGTACGGTACTAGTTATCTTTAACCTCTTCGTAGAAGTACTATACTAGATGTTATAATAGTAGCTAAATAGGGAGCTAGACTACTACCTCGATAACTTTATCTTTATACTACCGCTAGCTACCCCTACGGAGGGAGTAGCGCGGGCTTAGATTAATGTTACTAATAAGCTCGGTATACCGCGTAACGATAAGAAAGACGTATAAGGTATAACGGTCGAAATACTCGGCATAGAAGTAGACACGCTCGTAATAGTAGCGAGGCTATCCGACGAGAAGAGGGCACGGTTAATAGCTAACCTATAGGATGTACTATCGGCTCTAATGTCCTTAGACTAAGCTAAAGAACTAGCTAGCCGCCTTTCGTAGGTAGTACGCGTTATCGACGTCGGCCGAGCCTTTAACGTTAACCTATTTAGCTTTATCGCTACCTTTCTAAGAAAGAATATTAAGCGGCGCGTATTTACGGTACTACGAGAGGACCTCGAATAGTAGATATAGGCCCTCCGATATAGTAATAGCGTACGCATACTTGTTAAACCGTTAATAAGGTAGATCCACCTATTTATAGACGCCTCTAACGTCGGATTAAGTGCGGTTTAGTACGAAAGCGATAATAGCGATTAGCGAGAGAACTTACATATTATCTAATACTTCTTCGTAATCCCTCGCTTTAAGAACGCACACATTAACGTCGCCGAGATCGTTACGATATAGCTAGCCTTTAAGTAATAGTACGTAGTATAGTAAGGGGTAAGGGTAATAGTATACATAGATAATACGACGGCGTGTAACGGTCTATTAAAGTAGAGGGTACGAGGAGAGGGTAATAGGCCGCTACGAGAGGCTCTACTTATTATAGTATAATATAACATCCGGATATAGGCTACGTAGATCTTAATAAAGGATAACACGCTCGCGGATATACTCTTACGCTTCGATGTACGTATAGTAGCTAACTTACTCCCCTAGTAGACGATGCTAGCGACGAGTACGAGCACGGCGATAATACCGAGCCGGATAGAGAGTAGCTCGAGGTAATTAATACTCCGCTAGACTAAGCGCGCCTACTCTAGTCGGCACTAAAACCCTCTACGAGAGTAGTCTACGGCTCTACCGTACGCTAATAGCGTAAGTAGGTAGTACTTCGTAGCCGACTAGGAGAATAGGCGTAGCTACCGCGAGCCGAGCTACTCTACGAGTATATTACGCACCGATTCTAGTATTATATAGAGCTATTTAGAAGACTAAAGGGCGTGTTAATCGAGGCTAATATTACTATACTATCCTCGCATTATATAGACCTAGGTCTAGACGATAGCGCCCTCGAGGTCTTTAATACGCGTTACATTAAGCGCCTCGTCTACGGCGCGAAGGCACGACGAATAGAGCCTAAGAAGCTACGCCTTCCGGTGCTACTATTAATAGTAAACGAGCTAGTATAATACGGTAATAACGACGTCTACGGCGATAATAGCGTCTAGGCGGTTAGGCTAAAGGCCGTAACGTATATAGGCTTCGGAGGGTTTATGCGAATAGGAGAGTTTACTATAAAGAAGAGACCGAAGACCTACTCTAGGAAATAGGCGGCTTCTAATCTAATAAGGTTAGACGTAAAGATAGCGCCTAACGGCGACTATATGTTAGTACGGCTAAAGTACTCTAAGAACGATATATATAACGAAGGCACGACGATTATTATCGCCGCGACCCGCGTAGCAACCTACCCGGTATAGTAGATAAAAAGGCTCCTTACCTTAGACCCGTAGCCGCTAGACGTACCCCTATTCGACATTACTAGGAACGAGTTTATCGCCTTCTTAAAGACCGGGCTAGAGAGGTAAGGCCTAGACTCGTCGCTATATAGTAGATACTCTCTACGAAAGGGTGTAGTATAGTAGGTAAAGGATAATAGTATAACCGACGGCGAGGTGTAACTACTTAGAAGGTAGAAGTCCGACGCCTTCCGCCTATATTATAACACTAGCGTAGATACCCTCTTTAGGCTTAACTACCGCTTCTAATGCGGCGTCTCTCTACCTCTACTACTACCGGGGGTTATAGGCTACGAGCTAAGTATTAGCTATAAGCCTATACCGGGCTACGTGCCGTAAATACGCTATAAGCGGATACCTTGCGGCCTTATCGTTATCGTATTAAGTACTTTTACTAGCGCCGTAACCCGTTTACGAAGACGGCGCTAATCGACTTTCTCCTACCCTACGGCTTAGGGCTACCTTATAGGCTTAGTTAGGCCTATCGGTAGAGCGGCTACATTATATGCTAAGAGCCGCTTACGTGTAGAGCCTAGATACCCCTAAGTACTATTAGTTATTTACTACGTATTATGTTACCGCGAAGAAAAGCATAGAAGAAAAGGGTCTATATACTAAGGGCGTTATCCGAGGTTCTAGTACGGCTAGACCTCTCTCTCTACATATAACTCTCGCCCTTAGCTAGCGGTAATAGCAACTATTTACCTACCTACCTACGCCGTTTATTACATGCATTATGTATATAGCTTATATAGATAGAGCGTAAATTGTAGCGCTAGGCCTATCGGTAGAGCGGCTACATTACATGCTAAGAGCCGCTTACGTGTAGAGCCTAGACACCCTTAAGCACTATTAGTCATTTACTACGTGTTATGTTGCCGCGAAGAAAAGCACAGAAGACCTCTCCGTCGTATATATCTATTAGGTAGGTATGTAGAAATGCTAGAATAGCGGTACGAAAGTTATGCTTTATATTCTTAGGTAGGTCTAGGTATAGCTACTATCCGTAGTATAGCATTAGATCGACTAAGTTATCCGACATGGTGAAAATGGTAAAAGTACTTTAATACCTACTAATTGCGATAGGAAAGCGTTTAAGCTAATGCGAGGCCGTAGTATTAATGTTTATAGTAAAGAAGCTAAAAAAAGCTAAGATTGGTATAGAAAGCGGTGTAGAAGCCCGAAGCCGGCTAGGGACTAGGTGTTCTTAGCGGGTGTCCCCGATCCGCTTTGCAAGATTGCAAAAGACGCTATCAATGGAGTCAAGCCTACTCCAGATCCTGCTACTTTGTTCACGCCGGAGACGCATGGCTGCGATGCGATGTGGTAGCGAGTGACGATGAGGCTAGATTGAAGCTGAAATCAAGAATGACTTGGATGTGTTCATGTAGAATGCGACTGCTTCGAGAGCTAGAGTGTGATTACTGCAGGCTTGAGGCGTTTCAGGGACAGAGTGATGTTTCTTTCTAGAGTTGCGAATCAAGAGATTAGAACGAAATTGTGATTGATGGCTATGAGGACGTCCGCTCTCTATATCGTGAATCAGAATTCATGCCGATGGCGACTGCTTGGCATCAGCGCCATATACAAACATTAGACTCACAGCAACTAGTTAGAAGCCCGTAGCTTCATTGCGGAGAGGCATCGGACGACCAGCACCCAAGCAAACCTGGGTTGCAATTCTGGACCTTTCACGACGGGGCCTTCGCCGACGAGGAACGCCATAATTCCGAGTTTTAAGTTGTAACAAAAAGGTGTCTACCATCTAGGCGTGACTAGTACAATAGAAAAAAAAGCGGAGCTGCTCCGACTCTGTCTAAGCCGGCTATGGAGGCGCTGCGGCATTTCCTGAAAATTGTGTGGTTCAAACCAGGATCTCTCCGGTGTACGTTTCGTGAACTTGACCCATTGGTGAGAAGCCATTGGCTACGGGCCTCAGAGCTAGGGAGGTACAATGTGTCACGCAGGTGCACGGACAGTGAGACTCATTTCAGAAGGCGATTTTCTTAGCAGAAACAAGTCTAATTTTTCTACGTACTCGACCCTAACGTATATATACTAGTCGATAATAATAAATACCTAAAACATCCTCGGCCTAAAATAACTCGTAGAGGACGTTACTAACTTATGTAGCATATTATAGCTACATTAGTATATCTAGTAACATACCCCCGAAAATGGGATGTAAGGATAAGAATACTACCGAGCACCTATTTTCTCGCTCTTACAACTCGTCGTCGGTATTAATCTCGATAGGCTCGTCGATAGGTTCTAGCTTTATAAGACGAGCTATAGCCTTCTTACTCTTAGTCTTCTTTATGTTCTTTACCGCGTTCTATTTCTTCTTACGGCTCTCGATCTATTCGAGCTATTTCCGGATATAGTCTTCGTACCCTAGGTTATTAATTATTTCCTATAACTTAGATAGGGTCGATACGCTAGCCTTACGTTTTACTAGAGTAGTACGCTTACGAGATTTCTAGATGTACGGCTCGTCTTCTAACGGAGTTTCTTAACGAGAACGCTAGTTTT
>LFZN01000589.1:0-10168 GCA_001578235.1 Pseudocercospora eumusae
TTCCTTATGTCCCCTTCCGCTACCGTATATAGCTTAACTACTCCTCGTCTATTCTTCTTTACCCCTATAATCTCCTTTATCCCTATCTTTTAGACGATTTCTTTCCCTATTATCTTATCGATATCCTCTTATTCTTAGGGGTCTATAATGTAGACCTTAACCGCTATCTTCTTCTCCTTTAGGCTAGCTACCTAGGCCTACGTGCCTTAGTTAGTTCTTAGGGCTAGGAGAGCCCCCTTCTATACCTTTACCGTAGCCGTTCCTACTACCTTATCGACTATTATCCTTATATCGTTCTTTAGTACTTTTAACCCTCTAAGGAGTTTTACTATTATTATCTTTAGTACTCTTTCCGGGACCTCCCTATCGGCCGCTATCGCCATCTCCTACGCCCTCTTATACGTGTCCTTCTACTCGCTTCCCTCGCCCGGGGGCCTCGCCGTCGTCGCCGTCGTCGTCGTCGCCATTTGACGATAATGGGTAGTCCTAGATGTATAACTAGTAGTTGGTATTGTCTTAAAGCATAGTAGTTTCCGTAATAATAGCCGCGAGGCCTTTAAGACCAAGGTTATCCGTGCATCGATCGAATTAATACTACGTATATCTTTAAGATTGTTTAATGGCTAGTACATAGCGATACCTCGTTGTCTACGGGCTATCCTAAACGAGCGATACTAGGAACACCTTCGCCTATAGGATCCCGAGGACACTATAGACCCTAAGGACTATTATAACATTATCTATAACTATAATCTAAATTTAGTCTTCTAGTAGGATGGTATAGATGTCCCTCGTCTACTAAAAACCCTAGTCGCGCTATAGAAGGGGTCTAAGTAGTACTTTATGTTACTATATCTATAGGAGTTCTTCGATCGTAAGGCTAATAAAGCTAGTAGTCGAGTTAATATATACCTATTCGATCTCCTATCTAACACGCTTATCGAGGACCGCTATATCTAGGAGCTCTATAATATAATGCGATACTTAGTACTTAGTAATGCCGATAACCCGTCTATAGGTATAGATAGGGTAGAAATGCTCGAGAGTACGCTAAATTTCGATACGTAGTATCGAGCTAGCGGCGCTAATCTTCGTTAGAAGCTCGGCCTCGGTAACATCCTTAGATAGGTTAATCGTAACTTTATAAAGGCGTTCGAAGACTAGTAGAAATACTACGATAAGCGGAAGCGAAAGAAGGCGGAGCGAGAGAAGGTAGTAGAGGTAGGAGACGGCCTATCTACTACATAGTCTATGCCGCCGCCGCCGCCGCCGCTTACTATATAGGACCGGTTACGGTAACTACGGTAGGACTTAGATAAGTCTCGCGATACTAATATATCGCTAGTAAAGAAGGCTATCGCGGGTAATCGTAAAGCTTAGAGGTAGTCGTAGTCGCAGTCGTAGTCGTAGTCGTAGCTAGCTACTAGTATTAGAGATAAGCGTATAGGAGAACCTATCTAGGGTAGTACTACGAAGTAGCGGATACTACGTCGCTAGCGCTAGCGTAATAATAAGGATAGCGATTATAGTACTCCGATCTCGGTTACTAAGTCTACTCTTCGCGAGGCTTCGAGTTAGCTACGCCGTAGCCGCTCGTTAACTATTAAGGTACGTAAGAACTTAGCTCTCGCTAGCGAAGACATTCCGGAAGAGAACTTACTCGAAGACGAATAGGAAGAGAGTCTAACCCGTAGGTATAAGAGATAAGCCGTAGTATAGAAGGACGTAGTAGAAGTATAGATCATAATAATTCTAGTATAAGCGTAATATAATCCTTAAGTTCCTAAATCCGTGTCTCTATAAGGGCGTAGTAAGAGCCGGCCCTAATCCTTAAACTCCTCTAGCGCGTCTACGAGCTTATCTCGCTATCTACATTAATACGAGGATATAGTCCTTAAACTCCTCTAGTATAGATGTGTTCCTTAAACTCCCTTAGCGTATAATAATCTTAATAGCGGTAACGCGATCTTCGTCCTTACTTTTCGTATACTATACTAATCCGTGTGTTCGGCTAGCTTTTACTTTTCGTGTACTATAGTGTACTAATAATTAATCCGTGTGTTCGGCTAGCTTTTACTTTTCGTGCACTACTTTTCGTGTACTACTTTTCGTGTACTACTTTTCGTGCACTACTTTTCGTGCACTACTTTTCGTGCACTACTTTTCGTGCACTACTTTTCGTGCACTACTTTTCGTGCACTACTTTTGCTTTTCGTGCACTACTTCGTTCCTATGTCGCTAGGGATATTGTTATTAGTATTCAGTAGGTTATAAGGGTTTACTTCGCACGCCCTTTACCCTTCGACCTATTCCCTTACTACTATTAAAGAATTATATGCTATAGGGTATCTACGGCTCTTCGTACTATCGAGTTAAACTCTTCGATAGCATCCTAAATAATCGTTGCTACTAGTCCTACTAGTCCTACTAGTCCTACTAGTCCTACTAGTAGTCCTACTTCTACAACATCCTACTTAACCTTAATCTTAACATTTGCCTCTTCCTCTTCCTCCTCCTCTTCCTCTATATCTACCTCTACTACATACTTCCGAGCGAGCCGATGAACGTATTAGGCTATCGCTTACTAACTCTTAGGTAGCTATCTAGGCTTCCTCGATGCCGAGACATTATATAGATCCGTAATCTACTTCTATGTCATACTACTATTACGCTTTAATCCGAGTATAGTAGTAGCCTACATCTTATCGCTTATTATCTTATCCTCTTCATTTTTCATCTTATTCGCTAGTCTAGATGCTATGCTTAGTATAAATATCGTAAAAGTCGTAGTCGTAAAAGCCGTAGTCGTGAAAGCCGTAGTCGTAAAAGCCGTAGTCGTGAAAGTCGTAATCGTTATAAAGTCGCGAAAGTATACTCGAGGAAGCGATAAAGATTCGAATCCCGCTAAGACCCCGGATTTACTATAGTAAGACGCGTAATTAGCGGGGATAAATATCGCGACTACTTTGCTTCGCGTATTACGTTAACTTTCACGATTTTTATAACTTCTACAACATAATATAGCGTAGTACCGACACCGATACCGATAGTACGATACCGATAGTACGATACCGATAGTACCGTACGAGATACGTCGATTAAGCACATTTCTAGTAAACGGCGCTAACAAAAGTGTCTAACACGATAACGACGGTCGCCTTAGGTACACCGAACGCGAAGTCGCATTATCGCATTTCGAGAAGGCTAATACTAGCGCTAACGCTATACTTATTACACTATAGCTATTAGTAATATAATATGTACGGTAAGGATAGATACGTAGGGCGATAACGTAACGACTATACTCTAATCGCCTATTAACGCCCTCTATGCTTAGACGACTCTCCCTAAGATGCGATCTACTAGAAGACCTTAGTTACTACTAGAAGGTAGAGAGGAAAGAACACTTACGTCCGGGATCTAATTGACTAGCGGCATTAAGAAGCTTCTAAGAGAAGTACTACTCGAAGTATACTAGAAGCACATATTACCTATAGACTATACTCGAGCGAGCCGAAGTAAGCCGTTATTATAAAAGCCCTTAACGTAGTCCATTACTAACTATAGCACGTATGACTAAAGAAGATAAGGTGTATAGGACGGGTACTTATTAAGCGAAAGTAATACTAGCAATGCTAGGTACTAACTAGTACTATATAGAGAATAAAGGTTAAACCGCGCCCGAAGTATCTATTTTTTGAAGCCTATACCGAAAAAAAGAGCCTATACCGAAAAAGACTAAGCGCGGCTAGGCTTATACTTCTAAAGGAGAGGCCCATACCGCTACGAAATAACTTAGCCTATAACCGAGTTTATAATTAAGACGATCGGCTATTAGGCGGTCTAAATTCGAACTAAATCGGGATCTAATACGACTAACCTATACATTACGCTAAGCTTAACTAGATGTATATAGTAGTATCCGCTATCCGAAGAATAAGAAGAGCCCGAACGTAGGAAGCCTCTAGCCTATAGTAATAGATAAGAAGTAAATTAAGCTATCTATAGCGAAATAATGCTACGCTTATTAAGGAATGCCTTAGTTTACCTTACTAAAGAGTTTTCACTAGTAAGCAAGCCTATTAGAGTGCCTCGGTGTACCTTACTTAAGAGTTTTTACCTTAGCAACTATTACTAGTAAGCCTAATAGCGGTTTACCTTACTAAAGAGTTTTTACCGTAGTATACCCTAACGTAGTATACCCTACGACTCGTAACTATGCTTTCGTAACCTATCCGTTACCTACTCTTTTAGAGAGTCGCGTTCGTAACGTCTTACGTCGGCGAAGCCTATCGGAGACTAAAGGACCGAGTAGACGACACCTATCCGAGGAACCTTAACTATCTAAAGCGGCTCCGCGGTAGTAAGTCGTAGAACTAGTAAAGGAATAGTGTTAATCGCTATAGAGCTACTTATATGCGATAAAGAGGTATCGGACGCTATTACATACGTAGATAGGTAGTATATTACTAGGGGTGCGGGTACGGGTGTACGTATACGTGTATATATGCGTATACGTATACGTATACGTATACGCCTACGCGTATATGTGAAGAAGAAGAAGAAGAAGTTAATGTTAGAAGAAAGCGAGGTCTTCTATAATGCTATAGGTAAGGTTAGCTAGACTAATAGTAATACGCTATTTCAAGTAATAATAGTAAGGCAATAATAACGGCGATATATAGACTATACTATAATAGCGACGTTACCGGCCGGCCGTACAATAATAGCGCCTAAGGCATACTACTATAGAGAGATCTACGGTTAGAGTTTACTATAGAGATTAAGAGATGCCTAAGGTACTACGTAAATAGAGATATACTACATAAATAGAGATGTACTACATGAATAGAGATGTACTACATAAATAGAGATGCCTAAGGCACTATCGCAGAGATACCTAAGGCCTAATTACTCTAGCTAAGCTCGTAGACGCGCTTAAGGAGTTTAAAGAACATATCCTAGTATTAATGTGGATAGCGAGCTCGTAGACGCGCTTAAGGAGTTTAAAGAATATATCCTAGCATTGTAGACGCGCTTAAGGAGTTTAAAGAACATATCCTAGCATTAAAGAGCTATAGTACAGCCTTTACCTAGTAAGCCTTTACTTACTATAGAGGGAGCGACATAGCCCGTAACAACTACTACTACCGGTGCTACTACTCCTAAGGACGATATAGAAATATAATACCCCTACGAAAGGCGCCCTCGAGAGTATTAGTAGTCGAAGCCGTAATCTCATTTAAGTCATTTAGCGACTCTCTTTACTCGGCATTAACGCGACGTTACTATCGCTTCCGAAATTTCCTACTAAATATATATGCTTATCTCTAACTCTAGTACAATCTCTATATTATAGGACGGAAGCGCTTTAAGGACGGTAAGCCTTTACCTAGTATAGGCTTAACCGCTACTTCGTAACTTCGTAGATAATAAGCCGTTAATAACGCAACTTCGTAGATAATAAGCCGTTAATAATACACGGTAGACGCAAACGATATCCGCTATTGTTTACCTAGTATAGGCTTAACCGCTACTCCGTAACTTTGTAGATAATAAGCCGTTCTAGCTCGCCCTACTAACTATATATGCTTATCTTTAACCCTAGTATAATCTCTATGTTATAGGACGGAAGCGTTTACCGAGTATAGCAGCTATTAAGGTCGAGAGTAGTAATAAGTAATAGCTACCGGCAGTAATGGCTATCCGTTAGTAGACGCCTATTAGCATCCTTACGCCCATTAGCATCGTATCTTCGACTACTACATCGCCTACTAATGAGTAATAGCTACCGGCAGTAATGGCTATCCGTTAGTAGACGCCTATTAGCATCGTATCTTCGATTACTACATCGCCTACTACATCGCCTACTAGATCGCCGGCTGCATCGCCTACTATAGAGGGAGCGACATAGCCCGCAACAACTGCTACTACAGGTGCCACTACTCCTAAGGACGATGTAGAGATAACGAATTATAATAGCTACCGGTAGTAATAGCTATCCGTTAGTAGACGCCTATTAGTATCGTATCTTCGATTACTATATCGCCTACTATATCGCCTACTACATCGCCTACTACATCGCCTACTATAGAGGGAGCGACACAGCCCGTAATAACTACTACTATAGGTGCTACTACTCCTAAGGACGATGTAGAGATAGGTAGGACGACATAGCTCGCTAATATTAATAGTTAGTAGGCGGCTAACTTACCTTAATACTACTTTCTTTAAGGGCGTAGTAAGAGGCGGCCTAGAGGTAGGCTCGCCTAACTTACCTTAATACTACTTTCTTTACGGGCGTAATAAGAGGCGGTCTAGAAGGCATGTAGCCGTTTAATACGACTCGAATAGGCGCGAGTATATAGCCGATTAGTTGCGCCTCTAGCTCGCCCTACTAACTATACATGCTCATCTCTAACCCTAGTATAATCTCTATATTATAGGACGGAAGCGCTTTAAGGATAGTATATGTATAGTCTACATTTACCTAGTATAGGTTTACATTAATACCTTACCTAAAGAGCTATAGCATAGCCTTTACTTAGTAAGGCTTTACCTAGTGTAGGCTTAACCGCTATAACTTCGTAGATAATAAGCCGTCGATAACGCATAGTAGACGTAAACGATATCCGCTATTAAGGTAGTATAGAGGCCCGCGTACTAATTCGAAGTTCTTAGTTACTAGGAATATATTACGTACTACCGCTACTCCGTAACTTCGTAGATAATAAGCCGTTAATAACGCACATCGACTTAGCGACAACTTCTAACTATAATAGCGTAGTAAGAGGCGGCCTAGAGGTAGCAATTGTAGTTAGAAGTTGTCGCTAATAATAAGCCGTTAATAACGCATATCGACTTAGCGACAACTTCTAACTATAAGGGCGTAGCGAGAGGCGGCCTAGAGGTAGCCCTTTCGCTAATATCAACGGTTAGTAGGCGGCTAACTTACCTTAATACTACTTTTTTTAAGGGCGTAGTAAGAGGCGGTAAGAGGTAGGCTCGGCTAACTCACCTTAATACTACTTTCTTCACATACTAAACTAGGCTAAGCGATAGCGTACGAAGTAGGTATAGCTAATATGCGGCATGCTAATATAGCCATCGACACCGGCACTCGACTTAGCGACAACTTCTAACTATAGGGGCGTAGTAAGAGGCGGCTTAGAGGTAGCCCTTTCGCTAATATTAATGGTTAGTAGGCGGCTAACTTAACTTAGCACTACTTTCTTTAAGGGCGTAGTAAGAGGCGTAGAGGTAGGCTCGCCTAACTTACCTTAATACTACTTTCTTTACGCGCATATCCGATAGCGAGAAGATACTAATCTTATAACGCGCTTAATACTATAGGCGACTTAGCTTTATTAATATATCTCCGAGTAAGGATATGTATTACTATAGATAATAGATTAGCTTCCTAAGTATCTAATTAACTAATATAGTACTACGATACAAAATGGCGACGACGACGACGGCGACGACGGCGAGGCCCCCGGGCGAGGGAAGCGAGTAGAAGGATACGTATAAGAGGGCGTAGGAGATAGCGATAGCGGCCGATAGGGAGGTCCCGGAAAGAGTACTAAAGATAATAATAGCGGAACTCTTAGGAGGGTTAAAAGCACTAAAGAACGATATAAGGATAATAGTCGATAAGGTAGTAGGAACGGCTACGGTAAAGGTATAGAAGGGGGCTCTCCTAGCCCTAAGAACTAACTAAGGCACGTAGGCCTAGGTAGCTAGCCTAAAGGAGAAGAAGATAGCGGTTAAGGTCTATATTATAGACCCCTAAGAATAAGAGGACATCGATAAGATAATAGGGAAAGAAATCGTCTAAAAGATAGGGATAAAGGAGATTATAGGGGTAAAGAAGGATAGACGAGGAGTAGTTAAGCTATATATAGTAGCGGAAGGNGTAGCTAGCCTAAAGGAGAAGAAGATAGCGGTTAAGGTCTATATTATAGACCCCTAAGAATAAGAGGATATCGATAAGATAATAGGGAAAGAAATCGTCTAAAAGATAGGGATAAAGGAGATTATAGGGGTAAAGAAGGATAGACGAGGAGTAGTTAAGCTATATATAGTAGCGGAAGGGGATATAAGGAAGCTAGAAGCCTAGAAGGAGTAGATAACGAAGATTAGAAAGACGGCGAAGGTCTAGCGCTAGTAGTTTATAGTTATAGCCTACGGTATAACTAGAATATTCTAAATTTAAGATAACATTACCTAGCTTTAGAAGGAAAACTAATATACGTACCTAGGGATCTAAATTACGAAGGTAGTATAGGTTAAAAGAAAGATCGAAGATAAGAAGACGAGGTTATTACTTATCGTATAGGTCGGGAGTATAGAATAGGCTAACATGCTCCTAGAAAGGGGACTCTTCTAGGACTACGAAAGGATAGATACGGAAATCTATATAAATACCTATAAGATCCTATAGTACTATAAGTACTAGTAATACGGACACCTAGTAGTAAGGTACCTAAAGACATTAAATACGTGCTCCTACTATGTATAAGGATATTAGGTAAAGGAGTATAAGGAACCGAAAGAAAACGCGAGGTATATAAACTACGGAAGAAAATACCTATCTTAGGCTAAGGAATGCCTAGTAAGAATTAGAGCCTAAGAGAGAGCGAGGGAGGCTAGGACGACCTCGCCGTAGAGGTACTATACCCCCGAATAGGAAGAACTAAACCGATAAAGAACATACATCCCGAATAAGAGGTAGAGGGAGGAGGAGACTACCCCCCCTACCGTAAGGAATTACCTATAGATAGGAAGACTAAGACATATCGACTAAGTAGGGAGAGACCCTAACTAAAGGAAACTTAACTAAATAGTACCCTAAATAAATAAGGATACCTCCTAAGAGGAGATCCTTAGTTAAGGGGAAAACTAATAGGACTAGATAGATTAATCCTAATAAATAATACGACGATGTTAACGATTATATAGTATAACGTTAATAAGAGTAAAGATAAAGTATAGAGAAGCTTCCTCTAAGCCCTCTAACCGAAATACTACTATGTTATAGCGATCTAGGAACTATAGTTAAACCTATACTCCTTAAAACCTATAACGGTAAAGGACCTAAGATACTATATAATTATATATAAGAAGGGAACGCTAAGAACCTATATCTACGTTAGTAAAGAGATCTCCGTAGATTCTTAGGAACCTATAGACTAAGAGGACGGGGACTCGACTACGATAAGGATATATACCGCTTAAGGCCCGATAAAGATCTATTATATCTATAACCTACCGCCGGAATTAAGAAGTAGTACCTAACTTAATACTCTAGTAAGGATCCTAACGATAATATAGGACGATCGATAGTAGGTAATAGTCGGAGACTTTAACCTATACTACCTACTCTAGGGATCCGACTTTATACTAGTATACTACTACCTAGCGGGAAGATTAATCGACGTAATAGAAAGGGAAGGAATAGAGATAGTAACCCTAAAGGGACTAACGACGTAGGAAGCGAGATCTAGTAAAAGTATAATCGACCTATACTTCGTAACCTAAGTAATTAGGGAGAGGGTTCGAAAATATATAGTAAATATAGATATAGAATCCTCGTTAGACTACCTACCGATTTAGACGGAGATCGACCTATAGGCTACCTAGGAATAAGAACCCGAAGCGAAACTAAACTAGAAGAGGGCTAACTAGGAAGAGACTAATAGATTACTAGAACCGAGAGCCTAGGAAATAGCGGCGAGAGACCTTAGGAACCGGGACGATATTAAGAGAGTAATAGAATAGCTAATCCGGGCTATATAAGAAGCTATAGAAGTAACGGTACCCTCGAGTAATCTATCTAAGTACTAGTAACTATATTAGACGGAGGAATATACGGAGAAAGTAAAGGAAGTAAGAAAGGTAAGGAAGAAGTAGACTACTATATACTCCTAAGAGGACTAGGACGTATATAGTAAGGCTACTTAAGAAAAGAAGAAATAGATTAAGAGGGATAAGATATAGGAGTAGAGATCTATAGTAGGGATACTTACGAAAAAGCCCGAAGATATATAGAGGATAGTAAAATAGGCGAGGTAACCGACTTAAGATAGAGACTAACTACCCTAATTCCCTAATATTAAGGACGGGTAAGGAAATACCTATACTACTAACGAGGATAAAGCGGGAGCCT
>LFZN01000059.1:0-137816 GCA_001578235.1 Pseudocercospora eumusae
TATGTACCTTAAACTTTAAAAGAAAAGAATACGGATAAGGAAGGGGAGGGGTTATAGTCTATCGAAGAAAGAGATATTATAGCGACTCGTAGAGGGGATATAGCGGTATATATAGGCTAGCTCGCGGGCGAAGTAGACATAGATTTAGTTAGTAGAGGGATAGGTCGTAGACTACCCGGCGTAGAGCCTATAGGCTTACCTCTATAAGATACGGTCGGCCTATCGTAGGGAGACCTTTATAGGTAACGCGAAACGGAAGCCGAAAGGTAACCGCGGGGCGTAGTACGTAGTAGCTACTACTAGCTCCGAGGACCTTATCCCTTTAATAGGTAACTAACCCTCGGTATACCTAAGAGTAGGCGGGATTAAACCCCGGCTAGAGAGACTACTACGTAGCTCGAGAGAACGGATACGCGTATCGGTATATAGAGAGATAGAGCTATTCGTGTTAGGATAGTAGGCTAGTAGTATATACTTAAGGAGTAAATAACGAGTTACTTAGGCTAAGAGAGGCGTAGTTTACCTTACCTAGCGGAAGCCGGAGGTAAAAGGCTAAAGGGTATAAGGCTAAAGGGCGTAAGATAAGGCTAAAAACTAAGGTAGGGCCTAGTAGATAATAGGGCACGTCGCACCTACTTAGATACACAAGAATCTAATAACTGTTGCCCAACTCAACACCCTAGCAAGGATCCTAACCATGATACGGAATAAATAATAGTAGATAATAGTAGGAGACTTTAACCTCTACTACCTACTCTAGGGATCCGACTTTACACCGGCATACTACTTCCTAGCGGGGAGACTAATCGACGCGATAGAAAGGGAAGGAATAGAGATCGTAACTCTAAAGGGCCTAACTACGTAGGAAGCGAGGTTAAGTAAAAGTATAATCGACCTCTACTTCGTAACCCGGATAATTAGGGAAAGGGTTAGAAAATGCACCGTAAATATAGATATAGAATCCTCGTTAGACTACCTACCGATATAGGCCGAGCTCGACCTATAGGCTACTTAGGAATAGGAACTCGAAGCTAAGCCTAACTAGAAGAGAGCTAACTAGGAAGAGACTAACTAAATACTAGAACTAAGGGCCTAGGAGATAGCGGCTAGAGACCTTAAGAACCGGGACGATATCGAGAGAGTAGTAGAGTACCTAATCTAGGCTATATAAGACGCTATAGAAGCTATAATACCCTCGAGTAGACTATCTAAGTACTAATAACTATACTAGATAGAGGAATATATAGAAAGAGTAAAGGAAGTAAGGAAAGTAAGAAGGAAGTAGACTACTACGTACTCCTAAGAGGATTAGGATACCTATTATAGAGCTACTTAGGAAAAGAAGAAATAGATTAAGAGGGATAAAATGTAAGAATAGAGATCTACTATCGGGATACTTATATAAAAACCCGAAGATATATAGAGGATAGCTAAATAGGTAAGGTAACCGACTTAGGATAGAGACTTACTACCCTAGTTCCCCGATATAAAGGATAGGTAAGGAAATATCTATACTATAAACGAGGATAAAGCGGGGGCCCTAGGATAATACTTCTTCGGCGGCTAAGTAGAAGCCGACCTTACGGACATCTAAGGGGTAAGAGTAGAACCGCCGAAGGATAGAACTAAATAGAAACCGGAAATAGATACGAAAGAAGTTATAGTAACTATAGCGAAACTTCTAGGTAAAAAAGCTCTAGGGCTAGATAGAGTATATAATATTATACTTAAAGTATATAAAAAGACGCTAGCTCCGGCTATAGCTAATATCTTTACGGCCTATATAGAATAAGGATACTACCTAAAACGGTTTAGGGAATCCCTTACTATCGTACTTAGGAAACTATAGAAAGAGGACTACTCCTAACTTAAGTTATACCGACTAATTATACTCCTAAATATAATAGGTAAACTCCTAGAAAAGATAGTCGTAAGGAGGCTTACGGAGTTCGTAGAAGAATATAAGGTCCTACCGGAGGAGTAGATAGGAGGGAGGGTAAAGAGATCTACCCTTATAGCGGTAGAGCTTATTACGGAGTAGATTAAATATATATAGTACTACGGAAAGAATAAAGTAGCGTTACTCCTCTTACTCGACATCTTAGGAGTATTCGATAATATCTTATACGAAAGACTAATATATATCCTAAGGTAAAAGAGAGTACTAATATAAATAGTCGAATTCGTCTAGTCGTTCCTAAAAGAGAGGACGACCTAACTACTCCTAGGGAGATATAAGTTAGCCCTTATCTAAATAAATATAGGAATACCCTAAGGATTAACCCTATTACCGATACTCTTCCTTATATTCGTCGCGGATCTCCTACCGAAGCTTAAATCTAATAAGATATTAGCATCGGGATTCGTCGACGATACTAACATCCTAGTATAGTTAGACTCTATAGAGGAGAACTATAGAATCCTAGAAGAATAATATAAGGAGTACGAAATATAGGTACGAAAACATAGAGCTAAATTCGCGCCGGAGAAGTATTAACTAATCTACTTTAGTAAAGCGAAAACTAAGTATAATATAAAAGCGCTAATTATAATCTAAGGATACCTTACTAAACCTACCTTAGAACTAAGAGTCCTAGGTATATAGCTAGACCCGAAACTAAGCTAGAGCCTATAGGTTAAGAAAGTATAGATAAGAGCTAACGCGAATAGGTAATCTATTAAAAGACTTACGGCATTAATATAGGGAGTAATATTCGATAAAGCGAAAACTATATATAAAGTAAAAAAAATGGCGACGAAGACCGCGACGACGACGAGGCCCCCGGGCGAAGGAAGCGAGTAGAGGGAAACGTATAGGAGGGCGTAGGAGATAGCGATAGCGGCCGACGGGGAGGTTCCGGAAAGAGCGCTAAAGATAATAATAGTAGAACTCTTAGGAGGACTAAAAGCGCTAAAGAATAATATAAGGATAATAGTCGATAAGGTAGTAGGAATAGCTACGGTAAAAGTATAGAAGGGAGCTCTTCTAGCCCCGAGAACTAACTAAGATATATAGGCGAAGGTAGCTAGCCTTAAGGAGAAGAAGATAGCTATTAAGGTCTATATTATAGACCCTAAAGAATAAGAGGACCTCGATAAAATAATAGGGAAAGAAATCGTCTAAAAGATAGGGATAAAAGAGATTATAGAGGTAAAGAAAGATAGGCGCGGAGTAATTAAGCTCTATACGGTAGCGGAAGGGGATATAAAGAAGCTTAAAACCTAGAAGGAGTAGATAACGAAGATTAGAAAGACGGCGAAGGTCTCGCGCTAGTAGTTTATAGTTATAGCCTACGGCATAACTAGAATATTTAAAATATAAGATAATATTACCTAGCTTTAGAAAGAAAACTAATATATATGCCTAGGGATCTAAATTACGAAGGTAGTATAGGTTAAGAGAAAGATCGAAGATACGAAGACGAGGTTATTACTTATTATATAGGTAGGGAGTATAGAATAGGCTAATATGCTCCTAGAAAGGGGACTCTTCTAGGATTATAAAAGGATAGATATAGAAATCTATATAAATACTTATAGGATCCTATAGTACTATAAGTACTAGTAATATAGGCACCTAGTAGTAAGGTACCTAAAGATAATAAACACGTGCTCCTACTATATATAAGGATACTAGGTAAAGGAGTATAGGGAACCGAAAGAAAACGCTAGGTATACGAACTACGGAAGAAAATACCCCTCTTAGGCTAAGGAGTACCTAGTAAGAATTAGAACCTAAGAGAAGGCGAGGGAGGCTAGAACGACCTCGCTATAGAGGTACTATACCCCCGAATAGGACGGGCTAGACCGATAAAGAACATATAACCCGAATAAGAGATAAAGGGAGGAGGAGACTACCCCCCCTAAGTAGGAAGACCGCGATACATTAACTAGGTAGGGAGAGACCCTAACTAAAGGAAACTTAACTAGATAGATACCCCCTAGGAGGAGGCCCTTAGTTAAGGGGAAACCTAGTAAGACTAGATAGACTAATCCTAATAAATAATATAACGATGTTAACGATTATATAGTATAACGTTAATAAGAGTAAAGATAAGGTATAAAGAAGCTTCCTTTAAGCCCTCTAATTAAAATACTACTACGTTATAGCGATCTAGGAACTATAGTTAAACCTATATTCCTTAAAACCTATAACGGTAAAGGACCTAAGATACTATATAATTATATATAAGACGGGAACGCTAAGAACCTATATCTACGTTAGTAAGGAGATCTCTATAGATTCATAGGAACCTATAGACTAAGAGGACGGAGACTCGACTACGATAAGGATGTATACCGCCTAAGGCCCGATAAAGATCTATTATATCTACAACCTACCGCCGGAATTAAGAAGTAGTACCTAACTTAATACCCTAGTAAGGATCCTAACTATAATATAGGACGATCGATAGTAGGTAATAGTCGGAGACTTTAACCTCTACTACCTACTCTAGGGATCTAACTTTATACCGGTATACTACTACCTAGCGGGAAGATTAATCGACGTAATAGAAAGGGAAGGAATAGAGATTATAACCCTAAAGGGACTAACGACGTAGAAAGCGAGATCTAGTAAAAGTATAATCGACCTATACTTCGTAACCTAGATAATTAGGGAAAGGGTTAGAAAATATATAGTAAATATAGATATAGAATCCTTATTAGACTATCTACCGATATAGACCGAGCTCGACCTATAGGCTACTTAGGAATAGGAGCTCGAAGCGAGACCGAACTAGAAGAGAGCTAACTAGGAAGAGACTAATAAAATACTAGAACCGAGGGCCTAGGAGATAGCGGCGAGAGACCTTAGGAGCCGGAACGATATCGAGAGAGTAGTAGAACATCTAATCCGGGCTATATAAGATACTATAGAAGTAACGGTACCCTCGAGTAAACTATCTAAGTACTAATAACTATACTAGACGAAGGAATATACGGAGAGAGTAAAGGAAGTAAGAAAGGTAAGGAGGAAGTAAACTACTACGTACTCTTAAGAGGACTAGGATACCTACTATAGGGCTACTTAAGAAAAGAAGAAATAGATTAGGAGGGATAAAAGGTAAGAATAGAGATCTACGGTCGGGATACTAATAAAAAAACCTAAAGATATATAGAGGATAGTAAGATAGGCGAGGTAACCGACTTAGGATAGAGACTAACTACCCTAATTCCCCGATATAAAGGATAGGTAAGGGAATACCTATACTACTAACGAGGATAAAGCGGGAGCCTTAGGATAATACTTCTTCGGCGGCTACGTAAAAGCCGACCTAACGGACATCCGAGGGGTAGAAGTAGAACCGCCGATAGACGGGACTAAATAGAAGCTAGAAACGGATACGAAAGAGGTTATAGCGACTATAGCGAAACTCCTAGGTAAGAAAGCCCTAAGCCTAGATAGAGTATATAACGTTATACTTAAAGTCTATAATAAGACGCTAGCTCCGGCTATAGCTAATATCTTTACGGCCTATATAGAATAAGGATACTACTTTAAACGGTTTAAGGAATCCCTTACTATCGTACTTAGGAAGCCTTAGAAAGAGGACTACTCCTAACTTAAGTTATACCGACTAATTATACTCTTAAATATAATAGGTAAGCTCTTAGAAAAAGTAGTCGTAAGGAGGCTTATAGAGTTCGCGGAAGAATATAAAGTCTTACCGGAGGAGTAAATAGGAGGGAGAGTAAAGAGATCTACCCTTATAGCGGTCGAACTTATTACGGAGTAGATTAAATATATATAGTACTACGGAAAGAATAAAGTAGCGTTACTCCTCTTACTCGATATCTCGGGAGTATTCGATAACGTCTTATACGAGAGACTAATATACATCCTAAGGTAAAAGAGAATACTAATATAGATAGTCGAATTTATTTAGTTATTCCTAAAAGAGAGGACGACCTAACTACTCCTAGGAAGATATAAGTTAGCCCCTATCTAGATAAATATAGGAATACCCTAAGGATTAACCCTCTTACCGATTCTCTTCCTCGTATTCGTCGCGGATCTCCTACCGAAACTTAGAACGGATAGGACATTAGCATCGGGATTCGTCGATAATACTAACATCCTAGCTTAGTTAGACTTAATAGAAGAGAACTATAGAATCCTAGAAAAGTAACACGAGGAGTACGAAACATAGGTACGGAAATATAGAGCTAAATTCGCGCCGGAGAAGTACTAACTAATCTACTTTAGTAAAGCGAAGACTTAATATAACATAAAAGCGCCGATTATAATCTAGGGACACCTTACTAAGCCTACCCTAGAACTGCGAGTCCTAGGAATATAGCTAGACCCGAAACTAAGCTAGGGCCTATAGGTTAAGAAAGCATAGATAAGAGCTAACGCGAATAGGTAATCCATCGAAAGACTAACGGCCTTAATATAAAAAGTAATATTCGATAAAGCGAAGACTATATATAAAGCGATTATAAAGCCGGCTATGCTATATAGGGCCTAAGTCTAGGCAGTATAGGATAAGACCCCGAAGAGGATTATAGAACTACTTAATAGAGTCTAAGCCTAATGCCTAAGAAGAGTTACGGGAGTATATAAATCTACCCCTACTAGGGTATTAGAAATAGAGACGGGATCGCTACTAATATACTAATACCTAAAAGGAATAAGGTACTAATACGCTATTAAAACGACCCTATACCCGGCCTAGGAAACTATTAAGGACGCGCTCGAGAAGATCCGCGATTAAGTACCGTAGAGAAGGAAAAGGGTTTATAGGCCCGAGAGAGAGGTCTAAAAGGAGGTAGATCTAGCCTAGGGAATAGAAATCTAATATAAGGTATTCTAAGCTATAGAGAAAAGGGAAGGAAGAAGAGGCTAAAGTATAGCGGAGGAGATAGCGAGAATACTCTAGGAAGAAGAATAAAGAGAAATACCGAGGAGAAATAGGATACTAAAAGCGTTAACGACCTTCGGGAGTAATAATAACCGGATCTATAAAGACCTAAAGAGGGCGGAAGCGAGTATAGCGATATAACTACGCTCCGAGCATATCGGTCTTAAAGCCTACCTATACTAGAGAAGAGTCCTAGGAATAGGAAGTAAAGCTTACCTATATAGCTACCTATCTTAAAACCCTAAGTATATGCTATTAGTATATAAACGATAGAGGAAAGGGAGGAGTAAGTAGAGATACTAGATAAAAGAGAGAGAATACGATAAAATTATTATAAATAAAGAAGATATAAGAAGAATTACGAAATAGATTATTAGAGAGGGATACCTCGAATAATACGTACTAGCCTAGGAGATAGAGGAATAGATAGAGAGAAGGGGGGAGGAGAAGGAGGGGAGTAAAGAGGAGGGAGTATTAAGGTAGTAGGTAAGGTAGTTAGAGGGTAAACGCTATAATACTAGTATACCCTAGAGGAAGTTAAACCGAAGGATAAGGGAAGGAAAGATATAACGTAGGTAAGGAGGAGAGGTTTTTACTAGCGAGCCTAGTTTCCTTTTTATAGAATATATAGCGTTAGACCTATATAGGCCGATAGGTACTAAAATAGGTAAATAAAAGATCTATCTATCTATTAAGGAAGCGCTTAAGAAGATCCGTAACTAAGTACCGTAGAGAAGGAGAAGGGTTTATAGACCTAAGAGAAAGGTTTAAAAGGAAGTAGATCTAGCCTAGGGAATAGAAACTTAATATAAGGTATTTTAAACTATAGAAAAAAGGGAGGGAAGAAAAGGCTAAAGTATAGCGGAGGAGATAGTAAGAATACTCTAGGAAGAAGAATAGAGAGAAATACCGAGGAGAAATAGGATACTAAAAGTATTAACGACCTTTAGGAGTAATAATAACTAGATATATAAAGACCTAAAAAGGGCGGAGGTAAATATAGCGATATAACTACGCTCCGAGTATATCGGTCTTAGAGCCTACCTATATTAGAGAAGAGTCCTAGGAATAGGAAGTAAAGCTTACCTATATAGCTACCTATCTTAAAACCCTAAGTATATACTACTAGTATATAAACGATAGAGGAAAGGGAGGAGCGTATAGAGATACTAGATAAAAGAGAGAGAATACGATAAAATTATTATAAATAAAGAAGACATAAGAAGAATTACGAAATAGATTATTAGAGAGGGATACCTCGAATAATACGTACTAGCCTAAGAGATAGAGGAATAGATAGAGAGAAGGGGGGAGGAGAAGGAGGGGAGTAAAGAGGAGGGAGTATTAAGGTAGTAGGCAAGGTAGTTAGAGGGTAAACTCTATAATACTAATATACTCTAGAGGAAGTTAAACCGAAGGGTAAAGGAAGGAAAGAAGTAATAAAGGTAAGGAGGAGAGGTTTTTACTAGCGAGCCTAGTTTCCTTTTTATAGAACATATAGCGTTAGACCTATATAGGCCGATAGGTACTAAAATAGGTAAATAAAAGATCTATCTATCTATTAAGGAAGCGCTCGAGAAGATCCGTAACTAAGTACCGTAGAGAAGGAGAAGGGTTTATAGACCTAAGAGAAAGGTTTAAAAGGAAGTAGATCTAGCCCGGGGAATAGAAACCTAATATAAGGTATTTTAAACTATAGAAAAAAGGGAGGGAAGAAAAGGCTAAAGTATAGCGGAGGAGATAGTAAGAATACTCTAGGAAGAAGAATAGAGAGAAATACTAAGGAGAAATAGGATACTAAAAGTATTAACGACCTTCGGGAGTAATAATAACCGGATATATAAAGACCTAAAAAGGGCGGAGGTAAGTATAGCGATATAACTACGCTCCGAGTATATCGGTCTTAGAGCCTACTTATACTAAAGAAGAGTCCTAGGGATAGAAAGTAAAGCTTACCTATATAGCTACCCGTCTTAAAACCCTAAGTATATACTACTAGTATATAAACGATAGAGGAAAGGGAGGAGCGAGTAGAGATACTAGATAAAAGAGAGGGAATATAATAAGATTATTACGAATAAAGAAGATATTAGAAGAATTATAAAATAGATTATTAGGGAGGGATACCTCGAATAATACGTACTAGCCTAGGAGATAGAGGAGTAGATAGAGAGAAGGGGGGAGGAGAAGGAGGGGAGTAAAGAGGAGGGAGTATTAAGGTAGTAGGTAAGATAGTTAGAGGGTAAACTCTATAATACTAGTATACTCTAGAGGAAGTTAAACCGAAGGGTAAAGGAAGGAAAGAAGTAATAAAGGTAAGGAGGAGAGGTTTTTACTAGCGAGCCTAGTTTCCTCTTCATAGAACACATAGCGTTAGACCTATATAGGCCGATAGGCACTAAAACAGGCAAATGAAAGATCTATCTATCTATATATAAAGTAATTATAAAACCGGCTATACTATATAGGGCTTAAGTCTAGGTAGTATAAGATAAGACCCCGAAGAGGGTTATAGAACCGATTAATAGAGTCTAAGCCTAATACCTAAGAAGAGTTATAGGAGTATATAAATCTATCCTAACTAGGGTACTAGAAATAGAGACGGGATCGCTACTAATATACTAATACCTAAAGGGAATAAGGTACTAATACGCTATTAAAACGACCCTATACCCGGCTTAGAAAACTATTAAGGAAGTACTCGAGAAGATTTAAAACTAAGTACCGCTAAGAAGGAGAAGGGCTTATAGACCTAAGAGAAAGGTATAAAAAGAAGAGGATCTAGCCCGAGGAATAGAGACCCTCTATAAAGTATTTTAAACTATAGAGAAAAGGGAGGGAAGAAAAGGTTAAAGTATAGTAGAGGAGATAGCGAGAATACTTTAGGAAGAAGAATAGGTAGAAATACCGAGGAGAAACGGAATACCGAAAGCTTTAACGACCTTTAGGAATAATAACGACTAGATCTATAAAGACCTAAAAAGGGCGGAGGTAAGTATAGCGATATAACTACGCTCTAAGTATATCGGTCTTAGAGCCTACCTATACTAGAGAAGAGTCCTAGGGATAGAAAGTAAAGCTTACCTATACGGCTACCCGTCTTAAAACCCTAAGTATATACTATTAGTATATAAACGATAGAGGAAAGGAAGGAGCGAGTAGAGACGCTAAGTAAAAGAGAGGGAATACGATAAGATTACTATAAATAAAGAAGATATTAGAAGAATTACGAAATAGATAGTAAGGGAGGGATACCTTAAATAGTACGCCCTAGCCTAAGAAATAGAGGAGTAGATAGAGAGAAGGGGGGCGGAGAAGAAGGGGAATAAAGAGGAGGGAGTACTAGGGTAGTAGGTAAGGTAGTTAGAGGGTAACCCTATAATACTAGTATACCCTAGAGGAAGTAGAACCGAAAGATAACGGAAGGAAAGAGGTAACGAGGGTAAAGGGGAGAGGTTTTTACTAGCTAGCCTAGTTTCCTTTTCTATAGAAAACATAGTTCCGGACCTATATAGGCCGATAGGCACTAAAACAGGCAAATGAAAAATCTATCTATCTATATAGTATAGTTTAGCTATATAGAACGCGTTGTTATAATCAAAATAATGGGTAGAAGAATGCTAAGACTAGTAGGGTATTCAGCTTTTTTTGTTACCTAGGAGAGGGGATAGTGGAATGTGCTCTTCGCTAAGCAAACTAGTGCTCAAACTCTATTCTACCTCTTCCTTCTTAGTTCGTGGTACTTCAAGACAACACCTTCTCAGTCGCTCCGCAAGATTGTACGGCTGTCGCTTACGAGCGAGCTTCGTGACATATTGGATGCCGAGAGCGGCGTCTAACAGCACATTTTATGCATTACCGACATCAGCCACTACACGTCACTCGACAGGGAGTCGTGCAGCTTCCTTGCTCTCTAGCAAGATCCTCCAAAGTTGGCGTACCCCATGGGCGTCAGTATGCCATCAGCCGTGGCATTAGATTGTATGGGCGGTAGGATTGGTGGTCGCACTTCTCACTTCCTCTTCAATATTACCGCGCCCGGATTGATAGCGGTGCCACAGGTCTCGCTCGAAAAGGTTGACATTACACAGCAGGTTAGCTCGAATCCAGTATGCCAGAAATGTCCTGGTTGTCGCCGAAGCGCCGGAGGACTACAGGAAACTTGAAGACGGTGCCCAATGGTCAGGTGAAGATCGGTGCCTCGATAGCGGAAGGAAATGAGCAAGGAGAGCGAGAAGCACACCCGAATCGGACCAAGAGTATGGACCGACCACCTGCCACTCCTCGACCATTATCGCAGCCCAATGTCTCAAATGGGACCCAGAGCGGGGACGGAAACCTGTTCTATGCGTATGCGCGACAAGTATGTGAAGCTGTCACTCCACCAGGCTGTTGCTGACTCTCTCGCGACGCCAGGGAAATGATCTACACTCCCGCTATCTGCTCACCTTCGCCTCGGCGGCTTTCGCGAACGAATGGTGGCTTCTAGTCCAGGCACACTTCCCAGACTGTACTCGGCCTGGACCACAGCTGTTCAGCTTCAAGACGACCGACCTGCTGGCAAAAGCATGGAAACATGCTGCGTTCGAGCATCTCAAATCGAAGTGGATGTACATCGCATTCTCAGATACATCGTCGCATGGGCTAGGTGGTGCGGCGCAAGGAATCATACCGGTCCAAGATGCGCAAGGCAACATGCTTGGAGGCGGCGCGCCAGCCGGTCCCGATTTTGGGCGGCAAGTGAAGCAAGAGGCGAAAAGTTTGCGCAATGAAAAGTCACAGCTGGAGGAGCATTTCGGGGAGATGATGGAGGCTGTGGAAAGGAATACGGAAGGTGTTAAGAAATTGGCCGAAGGAAGAGACTCCGCAGGCCAGGGAGGCGCACAACGAGGATACTTTGACACCAGCGAGCTGGCCGGACACTTCGGGCGCATTACGGACCTACTGGCGAGGAACCAAGAATACATGGAGACGATGTCTAAGAGGCAGTTTGAGAATGAAAAGAAGCTGAGGGCTATCTTGGAGGAGACGGCCGCACGTAGAGAGACCGATCGACTCGACTTGTCTCATCTCACGTCGCATCTAGACCGCATACAACAGATGATGGAGAAATCTGTGGACGCGAATCCGGACATGGTGAAGCGAAGCAGTGAAGATCAACTTGATCTGTCACCACTTGTGAGTCGACTCGATGGGATACAGCAGGCTATGGAGCGCAATTCCATGCTGCTAGAGGATTTCCTCGATAATCGCGACGAGATGCCCACTTCGTCATATCCACAAAAAATCGACCTCTCGGGCCTCGCAGATCATTTGGGAGTTGTATATGCTGCGGTGGAGAAGCAGAGTGAGAATCTTCAGACACTGGTGGATTTGGCGACGAAGGAATCCGAACGTGCTCACGAGAGCACCGATACCTTACAACAGATTCTGGAAGCGCAGCGTGCAACAAGAAATGCTGTCGAGCAGAACGGTGGCGAGATCGACTTCACGCCAATGGCTGAGCACCTCGATGCAATGGCGGAAGCGACAGCAGAGAATACAGAACACCTACGATCTTTGGTGGATGCGACACTCAGACCAAACGAGCATACTCTCCCTGCCCAGCTGCCTGGCATTGACTTCAGCCCGATGACCGATCGCCTAGATCGGGTTCATGCTTCTCTGGAGAGGACAAATGACTACTTTCAGACTCAGGTGGCAACGCCTGGTAGCGGGAGCGAAAAGTTCCTATTGTCCGCATTGAGCAGCCATCTCAGCAAAGTACAAGCAGTTGTGGAAAGCAATGCAAACGCTGTCAAAGTTCTCCGCGAGCCAAGACCGGCATCACAAGACGGCTCTGCAGCCGTGCTTCGAGAAATGAATGAGAACCTCAAAGCACTTTCGCGGAGTCTGGCACCTCGACCCAATACTTCTGAGCCTCGATCGAAAGCTGATGCAGATGCGCTGGAGAAGAGGCTTGAGGCTACGAATTCTCAGGTCAGGGAGCTCATGACTGGGCAAAGGGAAATGGTCAGTGTATTGAGAGAGCTCAGTACGGCGATTTCTGCTCAGAGTAAAGGCGCCTGTGATCATGTTGTTATTCCTCCACCGAGAAAGGTGGGCAAGAAGCTGGTTGGGTTTGTGTATGATGCCAAGGAGGGAGCAAGATAGCTGAACTATCTAGGTAAGAAGCTTATTGTGTTCATACATGATGTCGACGAGTCGACGAGAATGCGATGTAACTTCTAGCCAACTTGCGTGGCAAGATGATAGCTGACCTGAACCATGCCCGTCTGCACCATTTCAGCTGCGAATTCCCACGCCACGGCGACTACAGACAACCAAAAACAGTGAAGGACAGCTGCACAATTTTCGGAATCTCTCCTCAATCGCAACAAGGGCCAGACGATTCAAGGTCTACGAAGGAGATCGCTGCGACCAGACTACAGCTGTTCATCAAGAAAGCAATGCCATCAGAAGCTCCTGGGCGCCTCGTAGCTACACCACGCACGAAGCGCATGGTTACGAAATCCTTTCATTGCCGAGCAAAATGGTTTTCATTTCCAGGTATTCGGTGGGCGCTTGGATCTTTGCATTTTCAGTGCTCGAAATCGCAGACTCCTGCTATCGTCGCAGACGAGTTGAATGCGTCGCACCTCTATCAATACCTAGACTATGTCTCTCTTCACACACCAAGCGGGCGTCTGCAGCTTCCGTCAATATGAGCAACCCATGTCCTACACGCCGTAGCAAAGGCGTCGAGCTTGGGCATCTGATCTCAGCCGTGCGTCGAGATCACGGCAGACTTGCATGCGGTCCAGTACTCCGAGGCTGTCTGTTTCCTTGCCAGTGATCTTTTATATTCCTTGGTTGCTGGAGGCAAGTTTGCTAGACTGTGCAAATGCCGGGCCACATCGGGATCCAGATCACCACTTTCGGCTGCGATGATGCGTTGCAGAATCGATTCCACCGGGGTGTAGACGCCGAAATGGTTGCCATTTTCAGTGTAATTCTCATATGCATGCGCAAGCTTGTCGCGAGTGTGATCAAGGAGGATAGATTGCCAGTGCGCCTGTCTTCGGCGCTGATTGACTCGATGCCATCCCAGATTTGCAGCTTCTTCTTGCCTCTCGAGATTGCGAGTGAGCTCGCGATCTGTCCTAAGCTCTTTCCTTACTTCACGCTTCTCTTTTGCTGTGAACTTCGGCTCAACGCGAGAAAAGCACTCTACCGACCTGGTAAATTGAACAGATAGACACCCACCGACTATCAGAGAAATAGAAGTTGACAAGGAAAGGCAGGAAATCCAAACTGGTCAAGGCTCATCACGGCAACTCCATAAAAATATCCAACAGCTTCGGAAAATTCGGCGTGCCCAAACCCGTGACCTATAACATGCATCCGTCAGTCACCAGTGTCCTCAAGTAGGTTATCCTCACTCACCGGATCCCAACCCTCCACAGCCTGAAACCCATTCGTCCCACATCCATAACTCGTCCCATTCACAATATCATTAAAAGCTTCCGGATGCCTATACAGAACCGGCTGCAAAAACCCGACCGGACCTTTACCGACCGCGGTACGTTCTTCATTGATCTAAAAGACAAGAAAATTACGAAAGGAAAGGAAGGAAGGGTTTGATATGGTAGGCCAGTGACTTACCAACGTGACGATAGCGCCCCAAATCGGAGCCGAGAGAGAGGAGCCGAAAAACCTGGCATCGGTGGAAACAGTCCCGTTTTTGTTTTGCCTCCATTTGATGCCTCGGTAATTGGCGCCGTTGGCTGAGACGTCGGGATAGCCCTTGAGGAATTAGGAGTGTGTGGAGAGGGAGGGAAGTGGAAGGGAGCTTACTCTGCCTCCTCGATTGTATACTCCGCTGTTACTGCCGATGTTGGTGACGTTGGCGTCGGCGAACTGAGGTATATCATGTCAGATTAGAAAGAAAGAAAGAAAGAAAGGAGGAGGTAGAAGAAGAATAAGAAAGACTCACGTAGAATGGATACCCGGGGTCGTGGTTTTCAAAGTAAGCATCGACAGCTTTCTTCTGATACTCGGGTCTCCCGAAAAAATTCGAGAACCCACCTCCACTAGTCGTAGGACTACTGAAATTAGGAAAGGAGTAGTGCATAGCGCTTTCGCGGTCGAGAAAGGTTTGATTGTCCTGGCCAAGGAAGTCAACACAACATAAGCATGTTTCGCTTCTTCGACGAAGACGTACGAAAAGGGCCGTAGCGCCCACCGAAAGGATCCAAGGACAGTTCCCAGGACTAGAAGGATGGAAGACTTTCCCCTTGAGATCTTTGTAAGGACAGACATCGCCTGAAGTATCGTTGAAACCACAACCGCTCAAACATCCGTTTGCAGTACCGGTGTCGTTGGCAAAAGAAGCGACACCCCAATCTCCCGAAACGGCGATGATCGTGTGGCCTTGGAGTGCAAGTTTCATGAACTCGTTGCATTGGCGTCGTGTATAAGCAGCGGGAAGATCTTGTTCGCCTTGTCCATATGAGATGCTGAAGACACGAGTGAGGTTGTAGACACCGCACTGACGTGGTTGTTTGAAACCGCCGGGTCGCTCGTCTGGGTAGACGGGGTCCAAGGCTGGGTCGTCGCCGCAGATGCCAAAAGCGCAGTAGTTGCAGTAGCTGCCGTCGAGAGAGTCAAGGAGAGTGTTGAGGTATCCGGGTATGGTTTGATTGACTTGCAGTGCTGCTTGTGGAGGGTCTTCCACTTGATAGAATGTGATTGTTTGAGGGTAGATCAGAGGCAGGGCGACTTGGATGTCGAGTTCTGGCTCGCCGCCGTTTTCTTTGGCAGTTCGATTCGCAGGACCTGCGCCACCATTGACTGATATTGTGATTGGGTGAGTGCCGTTTGGGATTTCTGGATAATGTTTGGTGTAAAATTCGTCAAGATCTTCTTGTGCGTAGCTGTAGAAGTTTTGGAACATGCCTAGAGAGTTGAGAGAGTCATTCTTGGTGGGTTTTGGAATGCCGTAGAGAGCTCTCAGGCAAGGAATGGTGATATTCCGGCCACAGTCAGACAGGTCTTTGCGCAAGTCGGCGGCATTGATAGGCGGCTGCTGACTCTCATGATCAGATTCCTCGAGTATGACATGCGAGGTATGCAATGCTCTCCGCTGCAATGAGGATTTGGCGAGATCAGACTGCTGCACGTTCCTTTTTCGGACCTTTGCAGACAAGGCAACTCCAGGCGTAATATAGTCGATGTGTCTTTTGATGTGCTTTGGAACATGGTATACATCACAGCCAATCTTCAGCTCTCCAGTAGCCTTATGCTCGTACTCGTGCAGTTCTGCATGGAAGAGCTCTTCGAACTTCTCAGCAGGAATGTGAGTGGCCAGCCATGCTTTGTTCTCGTATTCCAGAATGTCGTCCTCGGCAATTCCAGCTTCGATGAGCCATGCAATGACATCTTTAGCTGCATCAGCGCTCGGTGCAAACATGCTATGAACCTCGTCCGAGCTCAGATATTGTCCATACTTAGGCGAATCTGGATCAGAGACCTCCATCAGCTTCTGATAGCCAGTCTCATCGTCCAAGTTCTGCTGGGTCAGAGCGACCCGTAGAGGGACTATCGACCTGGAATCCACGCGGCCATTTCTGCTCCAGGCGTGATGAGACAATCTCTTTTCGTGAACAACGTGAGTATCTGGAATGATGGCGTTTACGAGCGCCAGCGACCAGAACAGTATGCATCTCGACATCGCGCGCTCCTCTCCGGACTGCTCTTGTGATCGCACGAAAGCTGATAAGTCAAAATGAGGTCGAGCCGCATCAAGAGCTGTAGTTTGCACAACCTTGCACGATAGGCCGGCAGATGGTGTCACGCCACGAACTCAATTATCAAACCCTGGCATCACACAATCGGCACACCAAAAGATAAAAAGCGCAGCGGATCCTGATAAGAGATAATAGAACGTCGGAGCCTCTAATGATTTAACTCATTGTGTGCCAACAGGAGATAAACGGGGTAAAGGTGTCACCTACCAGAAAATCCAGACCTCGACCATCTTTTCAGCCTCATGGAGGGTGGGGTCTGCTGCGTGCTGTACTTCGACAAGTGCCAGCCTCGTTCGTCCGCTATCTGATCTCGCGACGGCAAGAATGGGAAGCCACGAAAGACAGCCAGCTCAGCAGATACCTCAAGTGCCGCATCCTGATAACTTGGTTTCAATGACAGTCAAGATTCTTCTTGGAAGCCGTGCTCGAGCCGCCATCCAGAATTGCGCGGAAGTGAAGGAAGGGGGCCTAAGTTGTAAGGTGGTTCACAATCATCCTAAGCGCCTCGCTAATTGTCAAATCAAGATCCTGTGTCTGTCTGCTTCCCAGAGGAAGGTCGTTATTGCTGCTAGAGGGCCCAAGTTCTCATGCAGCCGGAAGTTCTGCCTCGGCAATCTCCTTCGCGGCCTCACCAGTGGTGTTCATCTCCTCCCTCTCTCGCTTGCCCGCATCCTTCTCGACTTGATCAACCTCCATGGCGCCTGCAGAGCCCTCTTTCTCTGGTGCAGGCGATTTCGCTGAAGTGGGCTTTACTTCCTCCGCAGCTTCTTCGTCGACCTTGGCTTCCTTCGTATCGCTTGGGTCATCCACCTGCATAGCATCTCCATCGTCCGCATCACCATTGACGCTTCTAGAGTCAGCAGGCGTGTTGGTACCAGAGTCATCGGCAGGAGCGTGCGGGTTGAGGTGGTCCATTATACCAATTCTCCGCGGCTGCGGTTGCCGCATGATACCATTCGCAGCCTCATATTCCTCGTCATCTGAATCTTCGTCATCGTCGCGAGTCGTCTTGGCATCCAGTTGGCGCTGGGTATACCGCTTGTCCTTGTTGGCATCGGCATCCTCATCGTCAAGTCGATCTTCTTGCTCCTCGAAAGTCTCCGCCTCGCCATCTGGTCCGGCGTTGTGCATGCCGAGAGGTTCTCTGGGTACGTCGTGCATTTGTACGGATGGTGCGTGTTGAGTGGTGCGCTTCAGGTTTTCCAGAACTTGCGCCTTGATCTTTTCCAGATATTCTGGGGAGTTCGCGTTGTCCATATTGCTGGGCTTGACATCGAGCTCGAAGTCGGGCGAGTAGTATTCGTAGTAGTCGGTGAAAGGAAGATCGGGACCCATTTCCACTCCGACGAGTTGGCCAGTCTCGTAAGCCCAGGTGCGGGCGACATTTCGCATCGTGTAGCCACCGCCGCCGAGAATGAGTGTTGGCAGGTTGAAGGATTTGACGTAGTTGACGCAGTTGGCGTGACCACGCATGGAAAGGTTGAAGCAGCCCAATCGATCGCCAGAAAGCGAGTCTCCACCGCACTGCAGCACAACAGCAGTGGGCTTGTAGTATTCCATGACCCAACCAATGACGGGCTCGAAAATGCCCTTGTAGCTCTTATCGTCGATGCCGTCTCGGAGCGGGAAGTTGACAGCATAATTCTTGCCAGCTGCAACGCCGATATCTCTAAGCTCGCCGGTGCCCGGGAAGTATTCGCCATACTTGTGGAAGGAAACAGTCATGACACGGTCGGTGGAGTAGAAGGCTTCTTCGACACCGTCACCGTGGTGGACGTCGATATCGATGTAAAGGACACGTGGGTGGAATCGCAGCAGTTCGAGAATGCCGAGAACGATGTCTAGGGAAGGTTATCAGTACTGAGTGAGTGCTTGAACAGGAGCACATTGCACACCGTTGATGTAGCAGAACCCCGAAGCCTCGCTCTTCTTGGCGTGATGCAGTCCTCCCGCCCAATTGATAGCGACATCGCATTTGCCTCTATTCAACCTCGCAGCTCCCTCCATGCTGCCTCCTGCGCTGATACCGCAGAATTCGAACAGACCATCAAAGACGGGACAATCGTCTCCAACATTGTAGCGACCCTGCTCCTTCATGAAGCCATCCATATTATCGGGAGTGACGCGTTGTAGGAAGTCGACGTACTCGTCGGTGTGGAATTGGGTCATTTCGTATTTCGTCGCTGGCTTTGCTCGGTAGATCTCCAGCTTCTTGTACAGACCATAGTTCATGATCAGGGAATGGGCCATTCGAATACGGTGAGGCTTCATAGGATGGCCGGCATTGTAGGCATAATTACCCACGTCGGAGTCGTAGAAATATGCCACTTTCTTGGGTTGTGATGGAGCGCCGGGCGTATCGATGGGCGCATAGCCACCAGTGCCCGCAGGCATGTTGACCATTTTGGGTGACGGTCGCTCAACTCAGTCGCTTGTCAGCAGCAATTCACTTGAGTGGGTATTGAGGTGCTGTATTTAGGTGCGCGTGTACAGAGACAGAAAGTGCAACGGGTGGAAGAGAGTACGCGAAGCTCTCCAAAGTGGAAGTGGCAGGGACGCCCTGCCCTACCCCAGCTCTCGCGTCGATTCGGCCCGTCATCCGAAAGCCCCGACCGCCGATGAAGCTCAGATCAGATGCGAGGGCGACATCACAGTCGGTGTTGCGTTGCGCGTTGTCGTTCTGCCTCATCGCCCAAGAAACGAAACCTCATCGCCGACCGCATTTCCGCTCCGCTACCACAACACACACCAAACACCCCTGCCGTACTCGACACTATCAGCGCCACTCGTAAGGCTAACTGCGCACTCAACAAGCACCCAGACTTGCTTTCACCACCTACACATCCAGACTCGCCGCGATGGACCGCTTATCGAGAATGCTCGCTGCCGCGCAAGGCATGGGCGGTGGTGGCGGCGGCGCTCCCACACAGGTGAGATACTACGCAGCGAAGGCCTGGGACAAAGCTATGTCGCTGGATGTGTGTGGCTAACACATCTCTCAGGATACAAACATCATAGATAATGCCGAAACGGTCTACATCTCGTCACTCGCCCTCCTCAAGATGCTGCGACACGGCCGAGCTGGTGTGCCGATGGAGGTCATGGGGCTGATGCTGGGAGAATTTGTGGACGACTACACTGTACGAGTGGTGGATGTGTTTGCCATGCCGCAGTCAGGTACGGGAGTATCTGTTGAGGCCGTGGACCCCGTCTTCCAGACCAAGATGATGGATATGCTGCGACAGACTGGCCGACCCGAGACCGTTGTTGGATGGTACCACTCGCATCCCGGGTTCGGCTGCTGGCTGTCCTCTGTCGACATCAACACCCAGCAATCCTTCGAGCAGTTGACACCTCGCGCTGTCGCCGTCGTCATTGATCCCATTCAGTCCGTCAAGGGCAAGGTCGTCATTGATGCCTTCCGCCTCATCAACCCACAAACCCTCATGCTCGGACAAGAGCCCCGCCAGACCACCTCCAACTTGGGCCACCTCAACAAGCCATCCATCCAAGCACTCATCCACGGTCTCAATCGCCACTACTACAGCATTGGCATCGGCTATCGAAAGACTGCGCTGGAAGAGGGCATGCTGATGAATCTGCACAAGACCGTCTGGACTGAGGCGCTCACCATGCCAGACTTCGCAGCGGAAGGCACGCGCAATGAGGCGAACTTGAAGAAGCTAGTATCGCTGGCGGAGGGTTACGAGAAGCGGGTCAAGGAAGAGACGGAGCTCACGAAGGAGCAGCTGCGGACACGATACGTTGGCAAGGTTGACCCGAAGAAGCACATTGAGACTGTGGGACAAGAGTTGATTGAGGACAACATCGTCAGCGTGTCGAGGCAGATGATTGACAAGGAAGCGAGCGTTCCATCAGCTGAAGGTCTCGGATCAGCGCGACAGCTCCACGGCAAGCTTAACGGCACTGCTAACGGCCACGGGCAGGCTGATGGCGGCATGGAGGTGGACGAGGAGCTGTAGTAGTGAGATTGAAGCATGATTATGGGATAGAACTACTTGATGTATTACGTGCATAGCCTCGGCGCCCGGCGCACAGCAGACTGGAAAGGATAGAGTACAGTCCTGCGAGGTTCTGTTTTTTTTTTCGTAGTCGAGTCAAAAGCGCAGCTCGATATGAATACAACCCAGCCGCGTATCACTATCACCAATTCTTGTTGCCCGATATGCCATGCTCTCTTCCATCTTCATTTGGTCAGCATCAATAGACTGAAACAAGAACACTTTCTATAACCCACTCCGTCACGACGATCTCTTCTCGGTCATGTTCCGACTTCGCACTGCCCGTTCCTCTCTTGGCCTCGTACTGTGCTCCTCTGTGCCAAAGGCGCGCGGTATATATCTTCGGAGCTCGCTGTCCACAATTCTCTACCCTCTTCAGCGCCTAGAAGCAGGCCTAACAATCAGGAACCCTAAAACACAAGCAAGCATAACTTTCAAAAATCAGAAGATAAAAAAAAAGACATATTTCAAATCAATTAATTTCATTTTTTTCTTTTTGGGGCACAAACTAGTCCTGTATACCACACCACCATCAAGATCTGCCGTATTCTCTTGGGAAAAAAAATTCATACCTCGTCAAATCGTAACCCAAACTAAGAGCGTACGAAATTTCGAGCATGATTTCTCTTCCGGTAGATTGTAGCATTGGCATTCCCGACTGTAGAGATGGTGGGAATTGCTCCGGCGGCGCCGGATGGGGCGCTGTATGTGGGAGCGGAATCCGAGGGTGGGGCTGGTGCTGGTGCTGGTGATGAGGGAGATGCCGCTGGTGCTGATGCAGATGACAAGGGAGATGCCGCTGGTGCTGAGGATGCAGAAGGCTGCGAGTCCATGGAAACCACCGTGGTGATAGTAGTGACGTACTCGGTAGTGACAAACTGGGGCGCGGATGAAGAGTCAGCAGCAGTCGTCGTCAATGGAGTCGGAGTCGCGCTATCAGGTGTCGCTGTGGGTTGAGCAGCTCCAGTATTCGGTGCTTGAGACCAAGGACTTCGCGTGGGAAGTGGGATCTTGGCGGCAGCGAATGCGGCAGACCAGGCAGACTTGGATCCAGAAGTGTAGCTTGCAGCAGCAGAGTCAAAGACGTTGGCAGCGGCAGAGGCGGCAGCTGGACCGAAAGTGCTGACAACGGAGCACGAATTCGGAACAAAGACCTCGGGCCACATGCCAAGACTGTATTGGCTGATGACTGGTGCTTGAGCGGAGCAAGCGCTGACAAAGGCCGAGTTGACGCTGGCGACTTTGCCGACAATCTTGTCGTTCTCCTGCATGACCACTGAAGGCGTGGAAGTGTATGCAGTGCGAGACTTGTAGTCGGAAACGGCCACAGATTGCGGGTTGCCCTCTACGGCTGCGACGGATTGTGTTGGAGTGGAGGCGATCTTGTTCTTCTCGGCCTTGTCGACAATCTCGAAGTCGGCGCACGTGGTGTAGTACTCGTCCTTGCCAGCTGGAGTGTTGCAGTCTGCGTTTGGCTCGGTCGGCCACTGCCATACCCAGTAGGTGGTCAGTGTGCCAGCGGTGAGGTTGGTTGGGATCTTGATGTCAGTCTCGCACCAGCTCTCTACAGTCGAGGTTGGTTGACCAGCGACGTGATTTGGTGTGAGAATTTGACGCTGCTCGGAAATGCTGCCGCAATTGATCTGATGGCAGCGTCCGTCGTCGAAGTTCTGCGCAGTCAAGAGGAAGCCCTTTCCATTACCGCCAGTGCCTGCAGTGTTCCACTCCATGACATCGGAGATCTTCTCGGTGTCTGATGGTTGACTGGTACCGAAGATGAAGATGGTGCCAGAGCCCGGGGGCTTGCCGGTGATGTTCCATGGGAGGGAAACGTGGCCATTCTCGAGGTACTTGGCAGCAACATAGTCGCCCGGAGAGACCTTGAGTTTGGGGAAGTCTGCGGTGTAGTTGGAGGTCCTTTGCGATGGGTGGCAAAGAAGGTCGGAAGAGTTGATTCGTGATCGGACTGCGCCGTCAGAGTTGCGGGCCTCGAGGGAGGGAAGCATCCACATCATGGAGAAGCCATCGTAGGTTGGGTCAGCTCGGGATACGAAGCCTCGCGAGTAGCCACGAGGACCGGTATAAGAGCCATTGTCGGAGATGACCTGGTATTCTTCAACCCATGAGTGTGCTGAGGCAAGAGGCGAGGAGATGACGAGCGCGAGAAGCGCGAGGAGCTTGGCTTGGAGAGAAAGCATGGTGTTTGTCTTTGTTTGCCGATATATGGTTGTGCTTGCGTTCATGGAAAGTTCGAAGTCCAGCTTCGGAGTTGCGATGCGCTTTTGTAGAAACAGCTTGAAGTCGTGAAGAGGTGTTGGTAACGTTCCAGAATTCGGTCCTGCCGAGTAATTTCGAAGTCGCAGTGGTGAAGGTGTGTCGAAATGATTCTGGAATGCACGAAGAGCGGATAGTATGTCGGATATTCACTGTGCATTTATGTGAGGTATTCAACAATGAGCGTTGAGCGGCCTGCGCGGTCGACAATGAGAAGAACAATAGAGAGGAGTGACAATGGGGTATGTACAATAAAGAAGGTTTGGCGCTTGTCCGAGTGAATGCGCTGAAAGCACGAGACACAAAGACGGTGAATGAATGAGATTGAGGTCTTTCTGTCTTTCTGTCTTTCTGATCACGTGCGCGTATAGTGAAGCCTACCTGCGGGTCTTGGGAAATTCGCGAAACATCAAGCCAGACAGCAGCCAGACATTGTCGCGTGTACTTGCGGTATATTCGTGGTGCGGTGTAGAAGCGTCGAGAATAGATTGTCGAGGTCGACTCGATGCGCGTGGGTAAGAGTGGTGTTCGCGGAATCCCGGTTTTTCGAGTATCGTTCAGCCTCCTGCCGGCAGTGGTCGCGGACCGACAGCCAATAGACGGCAGTGGTGTAGGCGCTTGTGAGGTTGCTGTCCGACAATACAAGTTGTGCTGTGTTTCAGAGTGAAGTTCAAGTTGCGCGCCTTGTGGCTGGCAGGGATTTCGGCGGCTACCCGGGAGCTAATTTGAGCCGCATGTGTTCATCTCGAATCTGGGACGTGAAGACATCACACCTTCTCTGTTTGACAAACTCGGATGCACATGCTCCGTGACATGAAATCTGGAAGATATGATAACTTGTGGTGACATCTGTCAAGTGTATTCCGTGACACAAGGATGCAGAGATTAGTGATACATTTCAATGACCGCTTTCCACCAACGCCTCGCTGAAATCGAGACACACAAACAATGCTTTTCCGTCCGAGGACCGTAAGCTGTACAGATCCTCATGCATGCAATTGAGCACTCATCAAACTTGATATCCAAATCCCCATTGACCGTGCCAAGCTAAGATGTGCCATAGGTCTCGTGTCTGTTGATCGCGCCCGGCATCGATCTCTCCCTAACTTCATCAGCCTCTTCCCGAATACCATCTTTCCGCATTGCCACGCTCTTGCGCGTCACGTATCCCACAAGCACAATTCCAACCACGAGAGCGGCGACCAGTAAAATAATGTTGACTGGGATGGGATCATTGCCGAAAACTTGATGTGTCAAGGCATCGAGACCGGCTTGCGTGAAGTTGAAGAGACCCGCCAAGCAGATAATCAATCCATACACCTTGCCAAAAGTTTCGAACCCGAAAACCTTGGCACTGTAGTCGGAGACAGCAGTGTAGTACAGAGGCCTGTAGACGACGAACAAGACAATGCTGACGTATGCGGACCAGAGCTCAGGGATGACTCCGAAGACACCAATCGCGGTTGCCATGCTGACGAGTAGGCCAAGGACGAAAGGTGTGCTGGTATGGTCCAAGACTAGTCCGATGAATGGAATGGAGATGACGCCTCCCAAAGGCAGTGCTACGTCGAAGAATTCGTTGACCTGCACAGCCTTGTCGTATGACCCGAGCATCTCAGACCATTGAGTGCGAACAGTGGCAACAGTATAATTGATGCGCAGCATCTGCAGGACTGTGAATATGGTAATCAGAATCCACCATGGACTTCCAATCTGCTGCAGAACAGTCTGGCCATGCAACGCTCCGAAAACGCCACTTTGCTGGGCTTTTTGCTCTTCCTCCTTCGCTTGTCCATCGGCGGACTTGGAGCCAAGGAGTGCGGTGACTTCCGACACTATGCTTTCGCGATCATCGTGGCGTTGATTCTGTATTCGCAGTCGCTGCTCGTCATCTGAAATCTCATCATCAGAAGTGTGCACTGAGTCATGGTCCTCGACCTGCTTCACGAGCTCGCCAACTGTCTGGTAAGACTTGTATGGCATGATGAGGAGCTGGACGACGAGAATGAGCAGCGGCACGATCAGATAGATCAAGAAGAACTTCTTGGTATTGAATGCGCCGTTCGTGCTCTGGAAGATGAGTCTGTACCCGAGGAAGACAGCACTGCTGGTGTCGAAGGCTCCTGTGAGAAGGGCAAGGATCAATCCCGAGTGCTGAGGAAAGGTATTGCTAAGCTGGAAGGACGAGATGAAGACGAATGGGCCACCAAGGGCGAGGAATAGGTAACCTGGAATGTATGCGTCGAGGTAAGGAGCCAGGTCCGCAGCGAACGCCATGAAGAGCGCACCAATGAACAGGAAGACGACTCCGACAATGCTTGCGACGCGTGGACCGAAGCGATCGAGGATTGTGCCGACAGGCAGAGCGCAAACATTCGTGCTGACTGCTGCCACCGTGAACATCAGATTGAGCCGGACCTCTTGCCCGTAGCACACCCACACTCCATCCTCAAGCTCTTGATCTGTGCATTGGTCCTCGTAGACGCCTTCTGCGATCAGAACTGGCTTGATCGCCGCAAAGCCGAACACAATACCAGCTGCCAGCAAGCAGTACACGACAGCAATGGCAACCTGTGCTATTCTCTTGGTCTTGCTAACTTCGAAAGCTGGAGTTGGGATCGCGATTTGTTCTGCGGGAGGAGTCCATTCTCCCACCGGATTGAAAGATAATTTCCGCCGTTCTGAGCCGGTGGGTGATTGTGCTCGCCACCGATCGAAAGACTCTATTGAGCCGCGCCGCTCGAACATTGCCATGCTGGGCGACTACTGTAGTAGGAGGAGAAGCTTGAGAGCTTATAGTGGTTCGTGATGCAGCCGGCCTTGTGTCCGCCTGACACTCTCGTGAACCCCACTCGAGTAGCTTTGTGCTCCGAGTGGTCGAAATGATGCAATGAGTCCAACTGTTCCTAAGCGAATCCGCTCGAAGCGCCAGTGGAATGTATGGATTCTTGGAATATCACTAGAGGTCAGTAGTAACACGAGATGCCTGAAAGCGACAGGACTGCGGAGAGAAGGAGATGAAGAGGCAGCGATAAGGTGAAAATTGCTGGTCAGCGATAAGAAGAGCTCCCTACCTGAAGTGGCAGGGTAGAATAGAGCCGAAAAGTCAGGATAGCGCCAACGGATTGCCTAGAACTGCAAATGGAGATCAATGGCGTGTAGCTGCAGTATTGAATAATGTGGAGAAGAAGATGAAAAAATTTGCGAAAGAGAAAGAGAGTAAGAGTGCAGGAGGTGTGGCCGTCGGCGGCGTCCGATCGAGGCTCCGATGCCAAGCATTTCCGCGGCCGACCGGCGACAACACAACTTCTCCTGTTCGACACCACCATTACCAACTCGTACTACAGCATCTGCACGCATTGGAAGGCTATCAATTTCTCCCCATTTCTAGCTAGTAGGGGCTTAGGCCAATGACAATATCGGCTTGACTGTTAAGCGTAAAGAGAATAGCCCTCCGATGCATGCAGATGCTGTACTATTCCAAGCAGGAACTACGCCTACAGCTGCACTTCTTGGCAGAGTGGGTGGACGGTGTTGCAGCCATGTTATTTGCGATTGATCCAGTCCCGAACCATCGAGGCTCCATGCGCAACTCCATGCATTGGACCGGCGTAGAGAAGATGACCTTGCGAGCTCTTTAAAGCGAGATGAGATGTGCGAGCGCTTGTGTGAAGCTTCTATATGCATGCCAGCGCTGGTCCATGCTGGTTGTCCTGGTTCCGAGGGAGAAGCTGCCATCTGGTCAGGAAGCACATTGTCCATAGTCAAGTCCGACGACAAGCACCTAGTCTGCAATGCGAGTCGGCTGTAGCACCTTTCATATGACCCATTATCTAATCCAAAAAAAAAGAAGACTACGGTATTGAAACGACCTGAGTCGAAGCAAAAGAGCAAAAAAAAGGTGTTATGACATGTCCCAACAGTGAACTGTCGGATAGTTTTGATATTGATCTGAATCGGCCATCAGTCGCCGAAACAGCACGATAATTCGCAAGCAATGGTCACATACCAGAGTGGGATTCGAACCCACGCGGAATAACCCACTAGTAATTGGTCTTCAACACTGTTTCCACAGCCTGAAACTCTGCGCGGTTGTTAGATGGTATGACCCACCAAGATCGGCGACATGTAGAAACTTACAGCGCCATAACCACTCGGCCATCTAATGAATAATTAGTGACCTGCGTAGAAGGTTTAAAGGATGGAATTGAACCAACCTGACCATGCTTTGCATGCGTATTGTTGAGTACGGCAAATTTGGGTCTGTATATGTGGCGGCGTACATCAAGAATTTTGGAAGTGGAGAAGCTTTGTGCGCCAAGCAGAACACCGACAACGAGCCGAGAATGCTACATCTCATCTCTATCGTCTTTTGATATCGTTAGGAGTCTCTTGCTACATCGTTGCTTTGCTGTTGCTCCCATCGCCGGATATGATACTTGTCGTTCTCAGAATGTCTTGACGTCCTTCACTCACATCCGATTGCGCCGTTATGCCAAGACCGTGATCAGATGTGCGCAGGCTGACGCCCAGCTCCCTACCATGAACAGAGGCAGCTACAGGTCCTCAAATAGGGCTGCAGTCACATACGTTGACTTCATCTCGATGACGGTCCTCGCCGCACACGCTGCACGAAATGCCAATGTCCGACTGAGTCTGTCCAGATCGCTGCCTGGAAGCAGAAATGCTCGGTGCAAGGATGACCTTCCACGACATAATCCGGAGCGATATACGGTGTCATATAGGTAGCAACAGCAAATGATGTTGAATGCATCGCATAGGTTGCCCACAAGGTGAAAGATCTTCGCACACCCCTCGCATCCTTCAGCTCTACATCTCATAAAACTCAGCCCCAGCAGAACATCTACAGCGATCTGAGGACATCTCACAACCACGATGTCGAACATGGCCGTATCAGAAGAGTTCTGGGACACTTGCTTGCGCATGCGCAAAGAGCTGGCCGAAATGGAGACCAAGCTCATACCAGCTTTGGGTCCTATTTCAGACAAGGTTGAAGAATTTTACCACAGCGTCAAACTTCCAGATGGACACGAAGCGAAGCTCAAGATATGGCGACCCAAGAAACTTTCTTCCGAAGCGCCGCTCATTGTCCTCTTCCATGGCGGTGGGTATTTTGGCGGCAGCTTGGAAATGTGCACACGTCCAGGTAGAGAATACGCAGAGGACTTCGGCGCTGTAGTGGTATCCGCCGCATATCGACTCAGTCCTGAGCATGCATTCCCAGGACCAGTGCATGACGGCTTGGACATCATCACCTGGCTTGACCAACATGCCGAAGCGGAGTTCGGGGCCAATCTTGGTCGCGGATTCGTGGTTGGAGGCTTTTCTGCAGGCGGCACGCTGACATCCGTGACCGCACAGCAGCTGAACTCCAAGCTCAAACACAAAATCACAGGCCACTTCATAGCCATCCCGTGGCTTTTCATGAAGGATAATGTGCCGGAGAAGTATCAGCACCTTTGGAAGTCGAGAGATAAGATAGACGGAGAATTTGTGTCCCAGCGACAAGCCAAGGAGACATTGGAGAAGCTTGAGCATGTGCTCGAGCTCCATGTCCACGATCCGCTCTTCTCACCTGTGAATTACAAAGACGGGCTATCCGAGCAGCCGCGAACTTACATTCAGGTTGGTGGAAAGGACGCTCTCACCGATGATGGTGTCATTTATGCAAAGCTCTTGGAGGATGCGGGTGTAGAAGTCAAGATCGATAGCCATGCTGACCTCGGACACGAGTGCTTCTCGATCTTCTCGGGCAATGATGCTCCGCCGGAGCTGAAGAACAGGTCCATGGCTGGTATGGCGTGGTTGCTGGGGAAGGAGTGGGTAGCTTAGATCGACACGTATCGGAATTGGAGGACCAAGATCGGCTGTTCTGCGAGGTTGTTCGAGCTCCAAGCACCGTTTGTGTAACACCAATCCGAGACCCTACTCTGGCGCCATGCAATGCCAGTTGTATTTATGGCTTCCCAGCTGAAGAAGCCAAATTGCCCCGCACTTATCACGCATTGAAGGCTCGAAGAGACCCAAGATAAGCGGCGATATTTCTCCTCATGACACCAAACACTGCTCTTCAATCTCGGCATGGAAACGCGCGATTCCGACCGCATTCTTCGGGCTGCATGTGTATGCGTTTTTACGAGAGTTGTCGAAGGATGGTGAGGAGACTATCGTGAGGAGCACCTCCGGAAGTCAGCGGCTTTGTGGCCATAATGGCGATGATGGAGAATCGAGTTGCGGGATGCAAAAGCTGGATCGCATCGATCCAAGTCCGCTTTGTTTACATCTTGGCATTGTTAGGGTTAGACATTAGGGTTGGCCAACGACAGCGACATTCACGATGTTACCGATCTGCTCGGATCGTGCTCGGATCGAGGCATGAGGACACTCTCCATGATTGAATTATGTTCATGAATTTTCACGCTCGAAGATGAAACCCGAATTTGTGGCTCAAATGAAACTGCGTCTCTGCTTCGTACCATGACCAGAACAGTTCCTCTTCCAAAGCACCAACGACGGACGCCACATTACCCAGGAACTTTCCAAAAATCTTTCATCATCTCGAAAAGGTCCACACGAGTCGCGAAGCATTCGAGAAATTCGAAGCCGCAGCGGTGTTGCCGCAAAGACGTCCTCCCGATGCCGTTCTGTCTCGCCATGGGATGCTTGACAGCACTGCTGGATTGTCAGGCAGAATCGCTCAGAAAGCATGCTCTGTCAGCTTCCATTCACTGCGCCATCGTGAGCGCTGACCGTTTACGAAGGAAGCATGGAAGCGGAGCGGAGAAGTATTTGAAGCCGCAGTGCCTATATACTTCCAGTGTTCTCAACCTCACACAGAGTCTTCAGGTATCTTGCTCGTCAACCACGGCGTTTCCAAATCGTATTACAACTCCAAACGTGTGCGTAGGACTGTCTCAGAGCGCAGAACGATCATGAAGCTTAGAGGCAGAGAGCGAAGAGTGAGAAGAAGCGTCGGAAAGCAGCAATTCAAGCATCTCGCTCGATGATCATTATCAAGATATCATATCTCCGATCTTCGACCACGAGCGTAGAGCCAGAGACAGAGCACGAAAAGAGGTAAGAAGGAGCCAAAAAACGCTCCTCTCCCTCGCACACATTGGGCATATCACTCTAGGCTGAGTCTGACTAGGTCTTATATGGCAACTCCAATAGCGACCATGGCGCGACCGCGAAACGGCCGAAGGAATGTCGGACATCCCTCTTCTCACATGCATACATACATTCAACATTTCACTCGTAGCTCAGTTCGTCCACAACTCCAACCGCAACTCATACGCCGAGCATACAGATGCTCCAAATGCCAGAAGCGGAGCGTGAAAAGAAGTAAGAAATGCATAAAAATCCTTCTCTTGCTTCTCACCAATCGCAAGACCTACCAATTCTTCCATCACGAGCATACAGCCACTCCATATCCAGAAGCAGAACGCAACGTCAGTTAAAAATTCCTTGTCTCACTCAGTTCTCGCTCGATCATGCTATTAACAGCAAGACTCACCTTATCTTCCACTCCGAGCATGGAGTTACTACGAATACAAGAAGCCGAGCGCAAGAAAGGCCCAAAACTGCTCCCCATCTCACTCGGGTCTCGCTTAGGACCGTACCTTTCACGACAAGCACAAAACCCACACATACGGCAGAAACGCCGCAGATGTGAAGGGAGGTCTCATGCACTCATACCTTCACCTCACGACTACCTCGCTAATCGTAAGACCTACCGAATTTTCCACGACGAGCAAAGAACCTACCTAGATGTTAGAAGCAAATCACGAAATACATATGTAGATGTGGAGGACACCAGACTCGCTCATACATTCACAGAGCTTCCTTCACCTTTGGCAAGAGTTTGTCGCTCGCTCGATTCTTTTTTTAAAAAAAAAAACCACAACTCATCATCCTCGAAGTCCTACAACGAGCGCAGAACCCACATTACAGCAGAAAGCTGATCCGCAAAACGAAGCAAAAGTGAGCGCAAAACATCATGCATTCATAGCCTCACCCGAGGCAGAGGTGGGTATCCCTCATAACTCATACTAATCATAAAACATACTGGGCGTTCATCGATTCCCCTCGGATCATGCATTACTTCGAACGCTTCGCCAAAAAAGCTCTCCGATCCTTGTAAAACCTCTCCAAACAATCCCGCCTCTCCTCCTGACTCCATCCCTCCACCACCAAAGCAAACTCCGACACCTTGCCCTCATACCCATACATCTTGGCCATGGTGCAAAATTGACGCATTCGGACGTCTTCTGGAGGACGGTATTTATACCGGATTTTGCCCAGACCGTCGTCCAAGTCAATCGCATCATCGTCATCCTCTTGCTGTGGGTACACGAAACCCGAGGTGGCATCCTGGGAGTCTTGAGTGGCTTTGGCGAAAGCTCGTTCGTCGATGTAGTCGAGATCATTGCCAGCTTTCTGTGCTCGGGACGAGATTTTGGCTTCCCATTTGGATGAGCCGATGACTTCGGCGTTTTCGTGGGTATATTCTACGCCAGCTGATGCAAGGATTGCTTTGACAGCGTCCTTTTTGGCGTTGTCTTGCTGCAATTTGCGCTTTCGACTGGGTTCGTCTAAAATTTCTGCTGCGAGGTCGCTGATTCCTGCTTCAGTCGCCTCTCTCTGCGCTCGTCCCATTGCTTCGAATTCATCTTCGTCTCCTGGTGTTGGTTCGAGCTCGAGGCCGGCAATCTCTACTCCTGCTCTGGCTTCGGCGATGTTGGTTTTGTTGACGATGTCTTGTAGTACGACGTTTGTCTTCAGCGGGGCGAAAAGGTTCTTGAGGCCGAAGATCTCGCCTTTGTGCTGTGCCTGGCCTTGTACGCCTTTGAAGTAGCGTCGCTCAACTGATGCGTTGTAGCCAATGTTGGCTTGTTGCTGCTTGTAGATCTGTCTTGCGTAGACAATCTCTTCGACTGTGCCTGCTGAGACGAGGCGAAAAACCTCCACGTCTCTAGTCTGGCCGATGCGGTATGCTCTGTCTTGTGCTTGTAAATCATATGCTGGATTCCAGTTTGGGTCCATGATGACGACCTTGTTGGCGCTTGTCACGTTGATGCCCATGCCTCCGGCTCTTGTAGAGATGAGGAAAACAAACTGGTTCGGGTCTGCATTGTACTCGTCCACTGCGTCCTGCCGAGCTGCGTAATTCAAGCTTCCGTCGAGATAGGAGACGTTGTAGGTAGTCGTGCTCTTGAAGAGTAGTTCAAGCATCGTGAGTAGCTTCACCGAATGCGAGAAAACCAGGACCTTGTCGCCGTTGTCGTACCACAGCTTCAGCAACTTCTTCAACACCTTCCACTTGCCGCAAAATTCTGCGTTCGCCTTGTTCGCAATACTATCGCGTGTCTGGTACAGGTCTTTCCACAGATCTGGAAGGGCAATCTTCATCGCGTCAAGCTCTTTCTCGTGTTTCTCTGGGTCGGCGATGCCAGTCGGTAGCATAAGCGCGAGATGGTTCGAAAGCTTCTGAATGGTGTGCAGCACAGGGAAGACGAAGAGCTTCCACGGCCCATATCCTTCGACGTATGCCATGCAGCACCAGCCTTGCTTTTTGCCAGAGCCGCAATAGCATGGCTCCTGGGAATCGCGAATTGCATGGACGAGTTCGTGATCGACGAAGTTGTTGTACGCCTGAGCCTGGGTCTCGGTGAGCGGGCAGAACACGACTCGATCTGTCTTCTTTGGTAGCTGGTGTGCAATCAGTGCCTTTGTGCGGCGGAGGAAGAATCTCGGTAGCAGGTTCTGTACAAGCTTCTTTGCCAGATCGCGCGCTCTCTTCAGCTGAGGGATGGTGGCGTCATGGCTTTGTCCGAGCTTGAGAGGCAAGCATATTCGGCGCTTCCACGAGGCAAGCGAGCTGACGCAGCCAGGATTAGTCCAATTGAGCAGTACCCATAGTTCTTCATAGTTGTTCTGGATGGCGGTGCCAGTGAGGCCGATGCGGCAAAGCGCGTTGGCGTTGTTCATCGCTTGTGAAAGTTCGGATTTGTGATTCTTGATGGAATGGACCTCATCTGCGATTACGCAGTCCCATCTGATCTGGTTGATATAGTCCTGGCTGTTTGCGTAGGTCGTGTAGGTAGTCATCATGATCTCGAGGCGGCCACTTGCTGCTGCGGCAAGAGCGGAGTCTTTCTCTGCGGCGCTTCCATGGTATGTGTACACGTGCCACCATCCCCATCGGTCCAGCTCGTTCTTCCAGTTCTCCATGAGGGTTCCCGGGCAGATGATGAGGACTCGTGGGTACCAGAGGTCTTCGTATTTGTTGCGGAATACGCGCATGCGCTTGGCGTCTCGCTCGTCTGCTGTCTTGCCGAATGCCACTGTCAGGAAGGAGATGATCTGGATGGTCTTGCCAAGACCCATGTCGTCGCCGAGGATGCCGCCTTTCTGCGTGACGAACAGGCGGTGCAGCCACTCCGTGCCGTCGAGCTGATAGGGTTTCAGGAATTTCGCTATAGGCGCAGGGATGCTGCCTATGCCGTCGAGCGTCGGCCGGTCTGCGTGAGCCTCTGGCGCGGTGAGGCCAGGCAATTGTGGCTTCTCTCTGAGGTCTGGTCGCCATTGCAGCTCTGGTTCGTCCGGAGGTGAGGGCGGCGTCCTCAGCGCACCCTCACCCCCCGCAGCTTCCTCCTCCCTCTGCTCCGCTCTCCGCTGCTGCAGGTACGGCGGCAGGGTGCTCTCGAGCATCTCGTTCTCGTCGTCGCTTCCCACCGAGTCGTCACCGTGGCGGCGTCCCACCTTCTTCCTCGTCTTCCCAATCCCGCGGCGTCCCACGATTGAGGTCGACTTCGCCGTCGCGCGCCGCGAAGTCATGGTGGTGGTGGAGCGGGGCGGGGTGAGCTCTGGTGAAGCATGTTAGCAAGGTGTAGCGGAAAGAAAAGGAGACGCGAAGGACTGCGGAGGACGTGATGCGGGGAATAAGAAGCGCGTGCCGAGATCGCGTTCTCACGTGACTGGCAGGGAAGGGAAGGGACAGTCGAGCAAGCAGCGTCTCCACGTAGCATCGTCCATCCAGCAATCCATTTCCAGTCCATGTTCAGTATGGTCACACTCGCCTCGAGGAGAACATTCGACGCCGTGTTGGGAAAATGCCAGATCACGCCGCCACGGAAAAGTATACCTGGAGACCTGGAGTCGTGTTCAGCAGCCATAAGACACCTTCAACGGTCAGCGGCGGTATCTTCATGGAAAGTCATTCGATCTCGTTTCCGAGCTCAGCCTTGCGATGGAGACATGACGCCTGAAAGCTTGCATCACTCTGGCCTGCCAATCTCAAGGTGCTGTCGGATTGGAGCCGGACAAGAGGTTGAATGTGAATGGTTGCGTGAACGACCGCTGTATTGCCGGACCTCGGACCTCGATCAGGCTGCTTCGGTGCTTGCGCTCTCCCAAAGGTCCATTACTTCCAGCGTAGAAAAAAGAGACCAGTTCCTTGGAATGCTCTGTCCTGCGGAGATACTGCTTGCTCGACTGATGATTGTGATGCTGCAGGTGAGTCGGTGAACATGAATGGAACTCCAACATACCACAAGCCGACTCGCCACTCAAGCTCACCGAGAGGCGAGAGCCCCCCGGGAGCCTGGCGGCAACGCCGGCAGAACGTCTGCGGCCGAGGGTCTGGTGCTTTGTACCAGACCGGCACGGACTCGACGTGGTTGCGGGCCCTATTCACTCACTGGTCAATAATCTGTCATCGGTCCGAAAAGCTTGCAATCGCACATACCAGCGGGCTTGCCACGAGGGGCAGTGCAACCACCCCCAAAGCCGAGAGGCGTGGTCGTTGCGGCCCCGCCAATGGCATGGGCGCGAGGCGCGCGCCAGGAACTCGGTCTTGACGACCGAGCGGCAATCCCCATTGCCGCAAAGAGTTCGGTATTCGCGGATTTGGCACATCTGAAACACATGTGAATTAGCAGAGCGAACGACGGAGTCGACACTACGAATGAACACTCGGTGAAGCCAGCGGATCACCTCACTCCGGGGCCAACACAGGACTTCCGGTCGAGAGTTGAATACGAGATACGCCGGAAAGGAATAGAAGACCCTGGCCACTGGTAATTGATGGAGGTGACAAATGCAACCGTGTTCTTGACCAGAGGAATCCAGGATGCAAATCCGTCTGGGAATCTGAATTGCTTTGCCTTCTTCCTCTCTTCCACAAGACTTCAGAGCGGCGGAGAAGGTACTTGGGTGGCGAAGTCGGCTGTCGACTAGTAGGAGCACAACCGTGACTTGTTATGTATTGTTTCGTTGGCGCTTCTTTTGATGGCATCAACAGTCCCGGAATCAAGTTGCCATGGACGAGCCTGCAAGAGATCTCTTCGTTGGGTTTGCGTTGAAGTTCGTGGTCGAAAGAACCATTGCTCGTCCAGGTGACGATGCTGGAACTCCGGGTTGATGATCCGCTGGCTTTGGTCCTCCTCTTTCTGGGGGTGCTTGATGCAGGGCATGTAAAATGAACTTACTTCTCGATTGTTGTGGTGGTGGTGATGTTGGTGCTGCTCACGTTTCATTAGCATTGCTTCTACCATCGCGCAGTCGACAAAAGCGGCGAGCGAAGATCCGGAGGACATCGACAATGCATCTGCATCGAAACCCATCGCGTGGTCATAGCCTTTCGAGAGTGCTCCAGTGACCGCGATTCCACCCCAATGCGTGGATGATGGCAATCTCTTCAAGGCTTGGTCAGGGTACGTGATGGGGGAGGATAACTTACTGTGTCGTTGTGTCTGCTTATTTGACGGAAGCAGGTCAGTAATCAGTCTCACAGTCGTCGTGCTGGTGGATACCTACAGTTGTGCCTTGTCGTCGCTAGAGAGAGAAAAGATTGAGAAGAAGCGCGGAATATACAAAAGCTCGCCGCACCGCAGCGTTGCCAAGCCCCAGCATGCAGGCGAAAACAACAAACCTCACGTCCAATAGTCAAGAAAAAGCCAGCAGGCTACCCGACGATATTCAATCGACATCGCTTCCATTGTACAAGCCTTTCGCAGCACGTCAGCCTCTCTCGTATCATCGAGAGCGATCTCAGCAGTAAATAAACCTGTCCACCACCACCATCACCTTCTGTCGACAATGTGCTCAAAGCTCCAAGTCATCTACTGCTGCGGCTACCCAAAAGCGCCCGCATCTCTGCCACCAATCTGCGATCCTCCCTGTCGAACTCCATCATACCTTTCTTGGCACATCAAGGCTATCTGTCCCGACGATGCAAAGATGCAGCCATGGGCGAAGCCAAAGGAGGCGAAATGAGGTCTCTCAGGAATCGATGGCGCTCGGGCAGCATCAAATACCTGATTCCAGCGCAAGGCAGCTCACGGAAATTTGTGTATATGATGGCAAGCAATGGAAAGATGAGGTGATGAAAGTGAGAATGGATCGAAGTCACGTTTTCGCCTCCGCACGAATAGCTGTTCGTAGCATAGTTCGTTGACAGGATGGCAGGATCTTGGAAGCCGGATTACAGCTCGTAGGAGTGTCTGTTTATGAGACGATGAAAGTACTTTCGAGAAGCACAACGCGATCACCGACTGGAAATGTTCTTAATACTTCGGCGATTTCAATGGCCGCGGGAGTGCGCTCGTCGCTTCGAATTCGCATGAATAGGACGTGAGACGCAGAGGACCCGCAAGATATGCCAGCACATTGCAGCTCACGACCGATGGGGCGTGTGTCGAGCTGAAGCGATAGACGTGAGTTCCGTGGGAATGGCCACGCTGCAATCGTCGGCATCAATCTACAGACAGGGCCAAGAGGTAAGAAGAGCTGGAGTGAGGGGCCTTCCCGCAGCAACGGATACGCGGAGGAAGTCTACAGGCAGGATCTCGGAAGCATATGAGGTAAGAATAGCTGGATGGAGGGGTCCTAGAAGACATCTGCAATAGTGCTACTCGATTAAGATCTACTTTGTTGGTCTGCGGATAGGAATTCGGGAGTAGAAGAGCTGGATTGAGATAGCTTACGGCATACGCTTGTCGCTGAACTGGGACGGCGTGGTATTCAAAATGAAGTTGAGCCAGCAGATTCTCGAACATCGTGGCAAGGCTAGAGCTTTCCAAGAGATGCTTCCGGTCCGCGAGAGCGACGAAGGTAAGTCGTTGTATGAAGTGTCTCAGGCCGTGCAGAGCCGGGTCGTTCAAAATTCCAAATCAATTCTTCAAAATCCCTTCAATTGTGTTCAACTTTCACCTGTGCTTGTCGTCGCCGGCGAGTGATGTTGCTCAATGCCAAGCCCCAAGGAATTGAGTTGCTTGGCGCCGGCGGTGTCTCCATCCTTCGCAGCGCACTCCTTCCATCAGGCACCAGCCAGGCAAGCCATACAAAAGTCCTCCGCCATGAGGATTCGTGTCTTCTCGACCTCATCTCTGTGTGCGGTGCGATAAGGATAAGGACAAGGATAAGAATAAGCATAAGCATAAGCATAAGCATAAGGAGATGGAGATGGAGCAGGTCGTCTTCTACGGCGACATCATCGGACCTGGCTATGTTTCTGATGGAAGCCGCTTCTGCCTCAGGAATCCATGGATACAGCAAGAAGCACGATTCCGACAATGTTTTCTCCCCGTCGTGTCTGCAATTCCCGCCATTTTTGCAGCACTCGTCCTTCTCGGCCAATTCATCCGCTTCGCAGTTCCGCGGTCTTGGCAGCCTCGCTGGACGAGGCCGTTTGTTCAGGAAGTCATTGAGCCAGCCTTGCACTTGGATCTCATCCCGCGAAGGAGATGGACTTTGCAGACCATTGGACTCGCAGTCACATGCAGCCTTGCATTCTTGCTCCATCTTCTCCCCATCTTGCTGTCCAGCAAACCCCTTCTCTGGACTCTACCAACTTTGGCAACATGGCTAGTGGCAGCTCTCGAGGTCTATCTGTTTTGGCCAAGAACTCTGCCCTACTCAATATTCACCATCATCATACTCCAGACACTATCCGAGGCCATCTTGCTGGAATGGGCAGTGCGGGAACACTCTTCATATCTGCCTTTCTGGATTGCGACGACGACTTGTGGAGCACTCACAATACTTCTCGTTCTGACTATGCCTTTCCGAGACCCTCTATTGCCTTCGAAAGACATCAGCCTGCCAGGTACCGCTCCCAGCTCGGCTCTGCGCAGTCCAGAAGAGAATCTGAGCGTGTTCCAGTTCATGGCTGTCACATGGCTGACACCGATGCTGAATGTCGGCAGCAAGCGTCAGATGGAGGATGAGGATGTCTGGTCTCTCCCATACGAATTTCAGCACCGAGGACTTCACGAAAACTTCCGCAAATTACAAGGTACAGTCATTCGACGTTTGATCAAGGCGAACGCTATCGACCTGATCATCGTCACGACCATTGGCATAATCGACCAATTTGTGGACTACGGCGCACCAGTCTTTCTGCAGCTCATCTTAAGCTCAATGGAGGATCCCGGACGACCGAAGCGGGTGGCATTGACATACGCTGCATTCTCGTTGACGACCAGGCTCATTTCCGCTCAGCTTGATACTATGCAGATCTGGTTTGGCAGAAGGTGTTACGAGCGTTGCCGAGGAGAGATGATCACGATGTTGTATGAGAAGACGCTTGGTAGAAAGATCGCGTTCAAGGCGCCGGAGAAGAAAGAGGCCCAGCCAGAAGAAAACATCCCAAATGGCGCAGCGAATGGAGAACCCAATCAATCCGAGAAAAGCTGGTTCCAGAAGTTCTTCCAAAAAAGCAAGGCGCCACCTCCCGTGAAGGAACCTGCTTCAATGGGCAGGATCCTCAACTTGATGCGGAATGATGTCTATGAGGTTGCACAGCGATTTTGGGAATTCGACTCCATCATCCGGAAGCCTATAGCCATTGTCTTGTCCATCTCCCTTGTGGTCAACTATCTTGGCTGGCCCTCCTTGATGGCAGTCGGCCTTGTTTTCTTGGCTCAGATCATGAATGCTATTCTTGCCCGCATACTTGTACATTACGAAAAGAAGCGACGCTTTGCGACAGATTCGAAGTTGCAGATCGTGTCACAATTTGTGGAAGCGATACGACATCTGAGATGGTATGGCTGGCAGGAGACCTGGCTGAACCAAGCCTTGACGGCACGACAGCGGGAACTGCTACTTCGGGTCATCTCGAACTCCTGGAACCTGGCAATTGGTTTTGTCAATACCTTGTCATACGACCTCGTTCCCGTGGTAGCATTCTTCAGCTACACTGTGATCGCGAAGAAAGAGCTCACTGTTGACATCGCTTTTCCCGCGCTGCAACTGTTCGCAATGATGACCAGCCAGCTGCGTGAGCTTCCTGGGCTCATCGTCGCTCTGATCAATGCCTGGGTAGCTGTGCAGCGTATCGAGGATTTCATGGCTGAACCGGAGTTACAGGAGATGGCCACAGAAGCTCTGATCGGAGACAATCTTGCAGTCGACAAGGCATCTTTTGCGTGGCCTGGCGCCTCCGAGCGTGTCCTGAAGGAGGTGAATCTGTCGTTCCCCGAAGGTCTTTCTGTCGTCTTTGGTGAAGTCGCATCGGGAAAGACCGCTCTACTGCAAGCACTTCTTGGTGAACTTGATATGCTTGAAGGCCAGCTTATACGACCTCCCGAGCCGATCGGATACTGTGCCCAGACGCCCTGGCTTCAGAGCATGAGCATTCGCGAGAACATCCTATTCTCTGCGCCGTACGAGGAAGAGAGATATCAGGCTGTTCTGGACGCATGTGCTCTCACTCCAGACTTGGCAGAGTTCAAAGCTGGCGACCTTTCCTTGATTGGCGAAAACGGTATTGGTCTTTCCGGTGGGCAGCGAGCTCGAGTCGCTCTCGCCCGTGCTGTCTACAGTCGGACCAAGATTCTCCTTCTCGATGATCCACTCGCGGCATTAGACCAGCAAACAGCCGAGTCAATAGTCCAAAAGTGCTTCACCGGACCTCTGCTCAAAGGTCGCACGACTGTCTTGGTCACGCACAGAACTGATCTGGTCCTAGGCGTCGCCGATCAGCTCATTGAGCTCACGAATGGCAAAGCCGCCATCATTGATCAAGATACGGCGCAGGTCTCCAAGGGTCTTGCGGCGGAAGAGGCGGCAGATGCTCAAGACGAAGACCAAAAGAAGAAGCAGAAGGCTGCCGCAGTGCCCGAAAAGTTTATCGAAGACGAACATCGTGCGTACGGTGGAGTGAAAGCTTCCGTCTACTGGGAGTACATCAAAGCCGGAGACCTTCGTTTCTGGGCGCTTACTGTCCTCGCACTCATTAGCTATCGCGGCTTCGCTTTGGTTGAAGCGTGGTTCATTAAGTCCTGGGGAGAAGCATATCAAACGAAAGCGAAAGTCGATGTCTTCATTTACAGAGACGATGTTGGGTACCATACTTCGGATCTGTTTGACAGCTTGCCACCACCCGAGCTGGACATCAAGCCATGGCTGATTACATTCCTCTTGCTGGCGATTGGACAGTCACTCTCATATGTCGCTTCCCAAGGCATGCTTCTTGTCATCGTCTACACCGCAGCGAAGAACATGTTCCGCGACATCATGGAGAAAGTGGCATATGCGACGTTTCGCTTCTACGATACTACACCTGTGGGACGGCTGATGAACCGCATGACTTCGGACATTGGGGTCATTGACGGCGGGATCAGCCAACAATTCTCGAGCATATCCTGGCTAATGATCAGTTGGCTGTCAGCGGTGGTGGTAATTGCGTCAATAACACCGGCATTCTTGGTCTTCACCATCATACTCGCCATACTTTTTGTGTTGATTTTCAGGCGCTTCATACCCACATCGCAGAATCTTCGACGCCTGGAAATGGTCTCTCTCACGCCTCTGATGTCGAACTTTGGAGAATTGCTGAACGGCCTGGCCACTGTCCGGGCGTTCTCCGCCCAGTCTCGCTTCCAAGATAGAGTGATACACGTGGTTGACACTTTCCAAAAGATGGATCATTTCTACTGGAGCACCCAGGCATGGCTGATGTACAGATACGATGTGTTGGCATCCTTGGCGACTTTCCTGCTCTTTGCCCTCGCTTTGGCGACCAATCTCTCGCCTGGCTTGACAGCGTTCGCTCTACTTTCCGCGACCAAATTTGTCGTCACCACACACGGCCTCTGCAGGCAGTACGGTCAGCTCCAAATGGAGTTTGTCTCCGTTGAGCGAGTAGTGGAGCTTCTGCACCTGGAGCAAGAGCCGAAGGGAGATGTCAGTCCTCCTGCCTGGTGGCCTTCCTTCAATAGCGATGTGGTTTTCAAAGATGTGATCATCAAGTATGCTCCTCACCTCGATCCTGCTCTCGCGGGCATTTCTTTCACGATTAAGGGAGGCTCGAAGACTGCCATAATTGGGCGAACTGGGTCTGGCAAGAGCACGCTCGCGCTTTCGCTCTTGGCCACCATTATCCCAGAAATTGGCGACATCACGATCGATCAAATCAATCTGGCCGAAGTCGATAAGCAACTTCTGCGAACTAGAGTCACATTCTTGGCCCAAGATCCTGTCCTGTTCCCCGGGACGATGCGCATGAATCTGGATCCGGTGAATCTGCACAGCGACGAAGAATGCGAGACAGTGCTGAACAGAGTCTGCGAAAGACAAAACTGGAACCTGGACACAAACATCGAAGCAGGAGGCAAGAACCTAAGCCAAGGACAGCGCCAACTGGTCGGACTGGCGCGGGCGGTCTTGAGAAGGAGTGCGATCATCATATTGGACGAAGCAACGGCGTCGATCGATCGCGATACTGCGATGCAGATCCAGCAAGTCATGCACGAGGAGATGAAAGACAGCACTGTCATCACCATCGCCCATCGTCTCGAGGCTGTCAGGAATGCCGATTACTGCATTGTCCTCGGCAAAGGCAAGATCCTCGAACAGGGCCCAGCAGCAGAGATGCTACGAGAACACAAGAGTGACATGGTAGAAAATTTTGATCAAGATGATGATTAGATGGCATGTATTTATAGTAGACAAGATAGAACTCAACTCTACGACTTACAGGATCTTGTGCTTCATGCGGAAGGCGAGTAGATGTCAGGCCCAACATCTGGAATTCTTGCGTGATGGTTCAAAGAGGACTCTGAGATTTCCCTGCTGACTTTGCACATGATAAAAGCGAGAGGAAGTGAATGGCAACAAAGAAATTTTTATCATAGGCCTTTGTGCGATTTGCAAGTGACAAGGCCGAGAATCCAGCATGAAGGGTTCTAAGTGCTCCTTGAGTACCGGTAGACCTCGACCAGCCCGGCGTCTCGCATCCGGCACCTCTAGAGACCACGCGGATAGACGAAGAACGTTTCTATGGAATGTATGTTTAGGTCTTGGCGTAGATCAAAACTTTTTCATATGGCAGTGGCACTGAAAGATGGAGTGCAGGATGCGAGGGAGATGAGTTTTTGGGGGCATGAGATTTGTGCGGTTTGGGGTGGAGGGAGGGATGAATTAGGAGGAGGAGGAGGAGGCGGAGATTGAGGCTGTGACAACTATTCCATTACGATAGCTTGCTTCAAAAGATTATTATATTTCGAAAAAAAAAGGAAAAAAAAAATCTCCCGTCTATTATGTCTCACGCCGGCTTCCACTCATAATGATGCTTCCCAATACTCGGCAAACCCTCGCGATCCTGGCCCTTGACATCAAACATATGTCTCCCGAAATAATCCAACTCGGCTTCTTGGAAGGAAGTCGGAAGATCGGTACTAGTCATATACTTCAAGTAGTCGAGCGTCGAAGACAGTGAAGGAACGACATGATCAGCCTCGACAGCTTTCAAGACGACATTCTTCAAAGGCGCGAAAGTCTTTTGGAGATCCTTCGCGACGGCTGGGACGTAGAGGGGATTTTTGTCGGGCATGGTTTGGAAGTTTTTGTAGTGTGGCATGAGGAGTTTGGAGGAGATGTAGTCTGCTTGAATGATGCAGCCGGCGCGCCAGATTTGGAGGAGTTGGTAGTAGTCGACGTTGAAGTGCTTTTGTTTGTCGGCTGCGTCGATGATGTTCATGCCTTGGATGTATGCGGCGAGACATGCTGAGTACGTGGCTAGGCGGAGGTCTTCGAGGAAAGCGGTTTTGTCTTGGACGTTGAGCTTTTGGGGAGTGTAGTCGCCGCCGAAGTTCTTCTGAATGATGCGGCGTTGGTGGAGGTCGGCGGATGCGAGACGGAGGTAGTGAGCAGCAGTAAGTGTAGGGCCGGGGATATGTTGGTCAATGGCTTCTGTGTTGGACCATATTCCCGTGCCTTCCTCGCCGCAGACATCCTGCACGACCTTGTCTTCAACTGTATCGAGAACGCGCTCGCCGTCTTTGTTGATGGTCTTGCAAATTTCAGCGCCAATGCGGATCAGAACTGTCCCTGGAAGATGGTGTCAGTCGTGATGCACAGTCACTGCAAGATTGATGGCAGAGAGGAAGTGGCAGATCAAACTTACCTTGGAGCTCACCCTTGGCATTCCAGCTGTTGAAGACATCGCCAACCTCATCCTCACTCATCCCCAAGCCTTTCTTCATGATGGCCCAAGCTTCGCAGATGGCAGACATCATGCCATGTTCGATACCGTTGTGGATCATCTTGCAGTAGTGGCCTGCACCGCCGGTTCCGATGCGGCCGACACATGGAGAGCCATCAGGCGCCTTTGCAGCGGCCTTGCGCAGAAGCGGCATGACGATGTCGAAAGTCTGACTGTCGGTGCCAGGACACATTGATGGTCCTCGACGTCTTGGAGAAGTCAGTCGAGAAATTAAACGGAAGTCGGACATCTTGATGTAAAAACGTACGCTGCCTGATATCCTCCGCTCACACCCATGCCGACGTAGCGGATACCTTTGGTTGTAGCTTTTCCAATGCGTCGCTCAGTGTTCTCCCAGTGCTCATTTGCACAGTCGATGATAATGTCGTCCTTCTTCAAGAACGGCATGAGGCCATCGAGCACAGTGTCTCCGACATGCCCATGTGGCAAAGACCAGACAAAGACTTTTGGGCTGCTGCCAAAGGCCTGGCGACATTGGATCAGCTCCCAACTCTCCGACACATTCGAGCATCACATACCTTGCATAGGGACTCGTTGTCTTGGTACTCGCTGAGCTTCTCGCCAACATTGTCCTTCTTCGCCTGATCCAGCACTTTCTTCATCGCCTCGTTGGATGGGTCTCGCAGGAATACATCGCAGCCTTTCTCTGCGAATAGCAATGCCATTCCGCCGCCCATTGCACCGCACCCGATCATGGCGATCTTGTTGATGTCCGAATTTGACGCCATTGTGGTGTACTTGTGTTAATTCACTCAATCTGAAGCACAGGGTTCAGGCAGCAGTCGTGAAGATGAAGAAGAGTGCTTGAAATGCTTAAGTATTTTGCCAAGTGGAGTGCCGGATTGGGTGTTTGGTCAAGCTTCGCAAGCCATTCTCCTGTGAATGGTCATGGTGACATCAAGTCCGCGGCGTTTCCGCCTGCACGCCATCACGTGTGGCTCGTCCAGCGCGGTGAATGAGGAAATTCATGATTACCACGTCTCTCGATGTAAGCGGTAAGAGAGCTGATGATGAGCTCGTTGCGACTGGAAGGGCCTCCAGACGACTGTCGACTTCTGCACCACTTTCATCCTCCGCCCGATCGATCGTAGTCGGCAAGTGCATCAAAATTGTAGTGGAAAATCCCGAGCTCCATAAAATCTGTGATGTTTAGAAGTAGCTGGAGACCCGCATACCGTAGCTCTTTTGTCTGAGAAGCGTTCCCGATCGATACTTGGCGAGTTAGGCGTACTATAGAATAACTATCGTGCCTTGACGTTGAGTCTGGATGATGTCTATGCCGGCGTTCTGGAATGTCATGGTGGCTTCGGAGATGTCTTTGCACAAGTGACGAGCGTCCTTGAATGTGTAAACGAGTGCAGACACCTAATGACCTTTCATGGAAGCGATCAGATGGGAAGCATGAAGAAGGGAGAGACAATTTGCGAATGGAGCAGAGATCCTTGGCGCGACTCGACTTCACGCTTTGCTCATCAAATATTCATTAAATAGAACTACTTGATCTACCTACGCATTCCTTTCTTTCTCACAACCTCTCCCTTCGAAGGATCCTTAACACCCATTCAGACACGAATACGCTGGCGAGAATATCGATCTCGTACGCATTGAAGTCGGCAGCGGCCGCGTCGGCATGACGAAGGAGGAGATTTTGGGCCAGGAGGATCAATATCGTGATGTATTGGATTTGCGAGGAAAGACTCAGTTCCGCGAGACACACTCTTCAGAATTCCCAGCTGGTACTGATATGAGCCGGCCCCGCGTCGACGTTAGATTTCTCTTAAAGGCAGTCCTCGGTGGGAAATGAAGTCGTTGGCCTCGTGGGAATTCAGCATGAACGCAGGTCAGGTCATATGTCGCAGTCAAGTAATAGTAGTGGCAGCAAAGACCTGGTATGCAGCGACGGCCTTTCGCGATTCACCCTGCTCAAGATAATTCCACTAGACCACGAGGTAGGCTAGAATATCCCACCATCTTTCGGCTTGACATGGACTTCAAGATATTTTCTTCGGCCATGTGCAAAGCCCAAGAATCCAGGTTGCGGAAGGTGTTGATTAGTTCTATGAGATCAATTTTCGCTGTACGTTGTGCGCGTGTGTCTAAGTAGTAGAACGAGATGTGTGTTATTATTCCCATCCTTGGTACCGTACCATAATTCCTCGGAGTCGCTACGTGAAATGAGCGCTTAAGTAGCTCAGACTCAGGCGTTCGCGGATGGCAACAGAATGCACACTTCGGATATGGTCGGGCTACAGGGCACAAACAAATGCATTTTGGGGTATCTTCGCTCGCTTCACTAATCCTCAGCCACATGCTCAGGCTGGTCTTCGTCATCATAGCCTCCTGCTTCAACACCACTGTCATCATCATAGTCGTCGTCGTCGTCGTCTTTGACTTCGCTCCAAGCAGCACTCTCCTCCATAGGCATAGGCTCGACTGCGCTGAGAACTTGCTCGTCTTCCTGCTCTCGCTTCTCAACCTCAGCCTGCTGCTTTTCGTCCTCAAGATCAAACATTACTGACTTCCGCCTATTGTTCGGAGTGCCGCCTGTGCTGGTACTGCCGCTTAGTTTTCTCCTCTTCTCGATAAGTACATCCCCGTTCCAAGGTCGGCACTCCTTGACGACTTCTCCACATCGTAAGCATATGAATCCTTCGCCTTCTTCTGCTTCGATGCGCTGAGCGAGGCACACGAAACAGTATATGCAGCCACAAGGATCAGCTTCGTATGGGTTTGTGATGTCTGTCTGTGCCGATCCAATGATCCCGGAGTTCGCTCCAGCGCTTGATGCAAGTACGTCTTGTTCGCTTTGTCCGCCTGTAGGGTTCTGATCTTGATAGCATATCGCGCATGTTCGTTCAGGAAGGAAAGCCAGCTCTCCTTTCTTTATATCTTCATCTTCATCATCAATGCCGGCCTCGGTGTTGCCTTTTGCCAGTTTCATCATGCCTATCTTCATCTTCTTCCATGCTCTTGATATCCATCGTCTCCACCTGCTGATTCCCACCAAAGGTAGTAAGAAAAGCAGGAACTCGGTGAAAGCGTGCCAGACGAGCTGCCGATTGAGAAACTCGAAGGAGACTTCTCTGCTAGTCTGATTGCTCGCAGGGACAAGTCGGAGGCGCAAGAGTCGATCGGTGAGTGTGCGGTAGCGTCCGTTGTAGAGGAACACCAGGAACGAAATGAAAGCTGCTATGTTGTGTGTGGTGGATAAGTATGTGGTCCATTGTGAAAGTCGCCGTATGAGGGGTGTGGGTTCGTCGTATCCATTCTCCAAGCTGCTGAGCCGGTCTTCCCAGCGCGCCCAGCCGTATCTGCCGCCCACTGATATGATTCCGTAGAGTAGTCTCTGCCAAGTCGTCGCTTCTTTCCGTACTAATGTATTGGGGTCGGGCTTCCCTCGTGCGTCAACGTACTTCAAGCCTTGCAAGCTTGCGCCGTATGACTGCCCGTGGTCCCAGATGCTCAGCTTCCACATGCATATTCGGAGTAAAAAGGTGATTTCGAGAGAGTAGTCGTCTTTGAGGTGGGCGCCGTAGAGCTTCAGTCCTTCGCCTGCTTGTTTCTTGAGGAGATCGAGCAATGCTTCGTCGAGTAGTTCCGCGTCGACCTGTCCAACGCGGAAAGCTGGTCGCGTGCCGTATGGGGATTTGAGGAAGTGGCAGAGTGTCAGAAAGTCGAATGCGTATGTGCGTAGCTGCGGTGGGAGTGCCGTCAGTTGTGCCGTTCGGGATTCTCGTGCTGCTGCGTTTGCTGCTGTCAGTGCGGATTCTCGAGCGGCCCGTCTTTGCAGTATGCGTTTTTGCGCAGCGGCGAAGTCGGCCATAGTATGTCGGGGGGCATTGGACAGTATGATATGGGAGAGGAAAGGGAAGGGAAGATGTTTATGTTTGATTCGGGCACCGGGCCAGCATGAGAGCCGGTCCGAGGTCCGTTCAATCTGCCAAGCGCAGTTGACGTTGCTCGACTTCAGTCTTTGTTCTGAGAAGATCGGATGGGAAACTTACGTCTGCCACAATGTTAGCAACATCATCAACCCCTGACATATCGTCTGCACCGCCTCAGCCGTGCTTGACGACGAGAGTGCAGTCCAGACGAGTTTGAAAGCTCTCAACATCCGGCGGCAAAGTCCAGTTCTTTCCAAGACATCTTCTTGAAGTACAATCTGGTCACCAAGCCGGCAATCGAGCGGCGTCTCGAAGCTTGACGTTGAATAAGGCCAAATGGAAGGTATTTTGGGCTAGCGCAGAGTCCTGGTATCGAGGCTGATCAAACAACTCCGTATCGCAAGTATCCGCTTCGAACTCCGCTTTTCCATTGAGGAGTCCGGTCTGAGCTCCAGTCCGGAAAGCACTCTCTCGTCATCAAGCACGGCTGCAGGAACAGGTGAGCACGATAGGAACGAACGATTCACTCACCAATCCATATCCGCGATGACCGGCCAGGTCTCGAGCCCGCGCACGCTCAGCCTTCCCACGACCAGCGTGGGCGCAGTGATCAAGACGAGGACCTGGACATAGCCGGGGCCCCGTTCCACGAAGGTATTGAACTGGACAGGTCCAGCCAACGCGAGATCGCTATGCCACATATTAGTGGCGGGGCCTTGCTGGCGAGCCGGGTCCAGGACCGCCAAGATTGCCTGTGCCCACGCCGGCGGGGAGGGCGGTGCTGCGGCGGGCACGATCGCCGCGTCTCTGAGGCTCAAGGTTAGCTTGGTGTGTGCGGAAGAGAAGTCGAGAGTAGAGAGACTTACAGGTCGATGAGCTCCTCCTCATCGTTGTTGTTGGGCCTGCTCACGAGAAGTGTTAGTATTCGATTCAGCTCCAGTCAGCAGAAAGGGCTTTGTGAAAGCTGAAAAGAATCAGGGAGCATGGGAAGCAGTCAAGCCTGGAGTTTGCTCCTGGAGTGTCATGGCCTAGGCATCGGAAAAGCGAGCTCGCGGCCACTCTTGTTGGCAGGTGTTGCCCGAGATGGCAAAGATGGCAAAGATGTGATCTCCTGAACCCCGGAGCTCCCTGGCATTCGATGCGCACCATAGTGGTGGCTGGGAGCGATTCGTGCCGCGCTGCAGATATCGAGTGATGAGAGCATTGTTCTTGAAGCGGTGACTGACCACAGGGAGAGTCTGCATTGATGCCTCCTGGTTTGAGGCTGCGGCGGAGGACCGAAGGCGGCTTGATTGTGCATTCTCTTGAGCGGATGGCTGAGTCAGAGGGGCATGCTGCTCACTCGCAGTCTCTGGGTTGTTGTGATGAGCAAGGTCGTGTACTGGCATCTTGCCGGCTCTCTTGGAACCAGGTAGAGGATCATGGACATCGGTTTGGTCGACGGTCCTGGCGATGTTGCTGGGATGCTGAGATGTAGCTCACACAGCAACGTTCCGAGCTTTTCGATAAAGCTGGCGTCTCCAGTCCGAAAGTTGAGGGCATACAGTATATGGGACTGGGGGGTGGTAAACTTACGGTGGTGGTGCCCACGCGATTTCGACCGGCAGAGCCGGCCATGGACCATGCGGCTCGCTGATACATTATCAAATTAGCATGCTGACAACGAGAAAAAGGAGCGATGAACGATACCGGTCCAGGCGGAGGTGCACAATCGTGCACCGGGTCGCACGCGCTTCCAAAAAGAACGGCATTGTTGCTGCTGCTGCTGCTGTTCTGGCGGTCGGCTTGGTGGTGATGTTGTTGGTGGAAGTGTGAAAGGGAGGGCAAAGAGGTGGACTTCACACGCACGTGGTATCGTCATTCATACAAGTGGGCTGCAGATCTTGCATCAGGAAAGAGCTGATGCTGGACTACTGGAAATGGGACGGAAAATCAATCTATTGAGCTATGTGAATTGCACAGACTTGACACAATGCTATTCTGTGCAGAATGAAGTACAGCTTCTTTTGATCGTACGAAATGGAGACAAGACGGGAAAACAACGCTGTGAAGGGCAGAGTGTCGATGTTACAGAATACGTAAGTTACGGATATGAAACGGCTGACCGGCAGCTCGCTCAACCTTTGCGAAGCACAGGGCCAAGTGTCGCGACCGCCAATGGCAGATGAGAGTGCTAATGAGACCACGCGAAGAGAGCAGACAAAGGCACAATGCGCCAAACACGACCATCCATCGGCAGAACGCTGACCAGCACGCACGACTCACCTGGATCCTGACAGCACCTACGTGTCTTCCGGCAACACTTCAGTGGCAACTGACGGGTCGGACGGGACATCATCACCCTCAGCGTCTTCCCTCTCAGCATCCACACCATTCTTAGAGATGATCTGTTTCCCACTAAGACTTACCGTCAGACCAAGGTCCTCGTCCTCTTTTTCAGCGAAGTCCACCGCGGTCCAGTTCTCAGGCTCGCCATCAAAGAACAAAGGTTGGCCTTTACCGAACTCGACGACAAACCCTTCGCTCCGATCGACCTTGGCAAGATAATTTTTCCGCTCCTTCTTCGGAACCTGAAGCCAACTCAGCAAACCATTAAGCATAGCATCACCAACATACTTCTTACCTTTAATCCCCGACTGTGGACAAACGGCGATCAAAGTCCTCCGCATACGCATACTCGGTCCGTTCGGAAGAGGATTGTGCAAGCCTTCGTACGTTGAGTTGTGAATCTCGCGGAACAACTTGTCCTTGTCCGTGACGTCGTCAGTATCAATCCGCCAAGACCCAAGCTCGTCCTGCGAATCAGGGTTAGTGGTTCGGCGTACTTCCGTGTTGAAGTGGCCGAGGAAGTATGTATCTGGGCCTGTTTCGAAGTACACGCCGATGCAGGTGCGACAGCCTTTTGTACCGATGAACGGGCCGTGTGAGGAGACTGAGTAGACGCCGCCGTAGCCTTCGGGCATGTTGTGGTATTCCTTCTCAGGAGGTGGACGTGGGGGTGCTCGGCTGAGCTTGGACCGGCGTTTCTTGGGTTCTGGAGGAGTGCGGGTTGGGGAGTCTCCGCGTCGGTTGCGCTTCGAGGAGGGGCGGGTGGACATAGTTGCTGATGGAGAAGTCCTGCGAACAAGGATGGGCCGGATCTCGTGGTCTTGCTTGAAGGAGTGAGGGCGAGGGTGAGGGATCGAGGGCTTTTTAAATGGCAAAATCTCAGCTCTCGGGACTACTGGTGAATAAAGACATTGTCATAGACACAATGCATTGTGATCGGTACAACTTTTGAAGGTAATGGCTTTGTCTATTCACGGAAGGGACACCAACACCTGTCGACATGGCGATGCTACAGTGAATTAAGATGAGACGCAGGCGAGAATCGAACGAGCAGCACACGCAATGATGGCCGAGCGGAGGACTCAAAAGATGATGGCAACGTGCTCCCTGAAAAGCGTTGTCACTAGATTTGGAGAACGCTGTCTTGCTCAGCTAAAATACAAAGCAGTTCATGTGGCCAAGTTCTTCCAAAGCGTTCTTCGGCAGCCGATCTCTGCCTGCCAGACATCAGCCCACTTGAGGAGATAATTCTGCTGCTGAGTGGCAAGGCATTTCTGCGTCTTCCGCCGAACAGCACTTCGCACAGCCCTATTATAGCCACGCTTGCTATCCCGCGAACCGGCGCTATACAGTCCCACAACTACGTTGAGCAGCCCAACCGACTGAACTCAGACAGGTCCCATGTGTTTTTGAGAACGACTTCATCTTACGCCTAGCTGACTCTCAAGGAATCTAGCAGATGCCTCAAATGTAGACTCACACCCGGAAGGACTGTGTGGCTGCTCATCCTACGCTCAAGGTCTAGAACGGCTCCTTGTCTCTACGCGACCAAAACATCATCTTTCGCGGCGCTCAAACTGCCACCCGATATCGGAAGTTCATGCCGATTAGATGCGTTAAGAGGTTCTTCAAAGTCTGATTCGCGACTTCTCGGAGGAGACTCATTAAGAACACGACAAAGAAATATCTTTGTCCGAACGTATGTACCCTCGAGATTATGCCAGGCGCACCAAACGCCAACTATGCGCTTGTGGTGCACTTCACTGGCGATGTGATTCGACTACCGTATCCAGAAGGACGGGAGATGACCCTAAGAAGGGCAAGATCACGGATGGAGGAGTAGGAGCACAAGCTGTACATGGAAGCATCCTAGGCCAAGGAATGCTGATACTTTGTCACGCAGGAACAAGTAATGAAGAATCTCGAGACAGCCGGCTCTAGTTTGGACAAGGTAGGTCGAATGTATTTCACGGACATCAAGCCTGTTCTGGATCTCTGGAAGAAATTATTTGATTCCTAGCGAGCGGTCAATAGCGTAGTGGAGATATCTGGCTTGGTGAAAAAGGGAGCGTTGATTGTGATTGAAGTGGAAAGTGGGAGAGAAGATACTCGTTTGTATACTCATCTATTCCTTGCCACAAAAACACCACACTTGCTGACCCTCGTCACTTTCCCCCTCGCTCGAAACACTGCACCTCGCACTTGTCTACGAGAAATCGCATCATCAAAACCAGAATCGGTCTTCCCACTCGGCGTATTCTTCAAAAGCGCAGCACCAAAATGCATACGTATTACTCTTCAACCTATCAAGCGCAGTGTGCCTATCCCCATCACTCTGAAACTTGCCCCTTATCAAGCTATGGCTTTAAAGTATTATTGAGGATAGACTGTGCCTCTGAAGCGGTGAATGCGGCACACGTAGTAGAAAATCTTTACGTCGTCGTTGAGGTTGTTTTGGGCTTGCTTGACGTCAGGCCTCCGACGTAGTTGTCGACTTTCTGAGTCGGGAGTTGAGGTTTGTGAAATTTTTTGGGGTTTGGTGTTCGATCAGCTCCGGGATGAGACGGTGGTAGTGCTTGAGGGAGAGAAATTTTGGCAAAATCAATTGAAGTCGAGTCTGAGCTGTGAATGGTGCATCTCACAATCCTTTATTCTGTGCTTTCCTGTTGCTACCTCAGTGCGATTGGAAGGAACAGCAGAAAGTCATATGGGATTATTCCCTAGGTATGCAAGAACAGCACGGGTCCATTGTATCGAAGTGTGATTTAGCTCACGCATGATCAACGAGTCGTGCACGTTGATCAATACCAGCATTTTTCGATGCTACTACGTGAGGAAATGTCGGTACGATTGGGAGATAGCTTTTTCTTCTGTGGTTGAAAATGACAGGTGAATTGCCCTATACAGGAACGTGTAAAGTTGGACCAAAGTTTGCGCCAGATGCCGCCACACGGTGCTAAATGGAGTGCTTGTCGATCTGTATATCTCATCTAGGAGCAAGAACACTTTGCAGGGAGTCAACTGCTCAAATTGTTTATATACAGTGATAGGCATTCCGGAGAGTACAGAAATGAAGTGAGCATTGACATGTAGGCATCAAATAGTACCGTACATGCATCGACAATGGCACCGGTCTCTGAACAGTCGTGTCAGCATAGCACCATTGCGGCCTAGCGATGAATCGGCTGTACATACCGTACACTACTATTAAGTGGAAATACAAACGCCGTTGGGTGGAGCGCAGCGATTGCAAGTACCTGAGCAATCACCAGCTTTGTGGCAGGAGCCTCCGCAACTGTAGCGTGGCATAAGGACGGCTCCGAGTATCGAGGCGGCTTTGCCGACGGCATCGGGGTTCTAATGATTAGCTTGGTCAGCGTCGTAGGACGCAGCGTGGTACTAGACGCCTACCTTCTCAACAGGCTTAGCTACAGCTAGTGAGAGCATGGCGACGAAGAAGAAGTTGTTGAGTAGCATGCTGCTATACTTGCTGCCGAGTTTTGGTTGATATGATAATATGGTTAATATACAGACGCAGAACTCGAAGGGAGATAGTTAGAGTATTTATATGTAGACGGATAAGGCGGCAATAAAATATAGTTCTGTATGTTGGCCAACACTAAGGTCTGCTTGCTGCTACTGGCTAGATCACGAGCTACCTAACCCCCTACTAAATACCTAGTAGAGCTAGAGCTAGAGCTACAGAGTCTGGCCAACTCCGAGGGTAGAGTTTTGAGCGTGCCGATTGCTGAGTTCTCGCTTAACAAGCATATTGGAGCACCTCATTAGGCACTTTTCAAGTTCACTGGCATTATTTGCCAAGGGCCCTGGATTCCCCGTACACAGGGGGCACGCTGTAGAGGTCTGTGCACCGTGGAGCAGGGAGCTTCGTCCGACGCCCTGTTCCAGCTCGTTTACCTTGCATCTCCTCACCTCGACCCCTTCACTCATCCCTTCGTTGTTCAAAAGGTCTTTTCGTCCTCAGATAGAGCCCCGGACACCCTTGCAACGACGCGGGAAGGCTGTGAACAGACCTAAGAACTATACGTGCGCGTTGCTATGCAAGCAGAATACCCTTGCGCTGCTAAACTCTCCTTCTTGGGACGAAAATGCTGAACCACAAAGGGATAGTAGTGCGAGCTTCGCTCGCAATAAGGTGCTTAAGCACAGGCTCTCGGTTTCGAAAATACTCCGAGAATGCACAAGATCGGTCCTTCCTAAACGCGAGCGATACAACTACGAACGAGGTCAGTCTTGAGCTTCGACAATCTCGCATCTGACCACGAAATGGTGTTCTCACGAGATATATGCCGTTGGCGTAATGGCTACTTGGCATGCTGGAGATCTTTAGTCGATCGAACAAGGCAAGCAACTTCCTCCCACAGTTCTCCTGGGACTCAAAGACATACCATCAAGACCAGCCGAGGAGCGCGACGCAGCTTCCCGAAAAGTCCAACAAGCATCTGCACACTTGGTGTCTCCGAATCGGAACAACCACAGCGGTAATGCCTCTGAGTGATCAATCAAATCCTTCGAGGTATTGAAGTGTGCATTTGAGGTCTTATTAGCACAGGAACCCAGACAACCAACCGGCATTCGTCTTAAACTGATTTCAACCGCAGAGAGAGAGAGAGAGAGAGAGAGAGAGAGAGAGAGAGCGTCGTGCTTGTCTTGGCTTCCCTACTCCCTGGAAAGGAGAGGTACTGAGCCTTCACACTTCGTCAAAGTGCAAGCAGATCGTGAAGGTCGCCGCGGACGCGATGTCCGCGGCTTGCGTTTGTTTTCCGCTCCGAAGTTCACTCTCCGGCCTTTGTTGAGGTCAGGGTCAGGTCTGCCTGTTTGTTTTCCGCTCCGAAGTTCGCTCTCCGGCCTTTGTTATGGTCAGGGTTAGGTCTGCCTTGCGTTTGTTTTCCGCTCCGAAGTTCACTCTCCGGCCTTTGTTGTGGTCAGGGTCAGGTCTGCCTTTCATGTCGTCTCCTGTCTCTCCTCCCTGTCTGCCTGGCAAAGATATGGTTAGCGAAATCGAGGCAAGTTGTAGAAGAAAGCGAGACGTATAACGAAAAAGAAACGCAAGGGTCCGGAACCACGGAGTTTCCAGGCTGTCGATAGTATAAGGGAGGTCCAGTTCATTCGAGAAACCTGGGATTATGAAGAGGTCGGTTCTCGGCGGGTGGAGCTCACGTAGGTCCAGAGTAGCTGAAGGCCGATTTGAAAGCTGCCAGGACTTGCCCTCGTGGTCATATCCAGTCTGTCGTCCGGTATCAACACGGCATATCCCGACGCGAGCACGAAATGGATATTGCTTTGGAAGTATATCGTCTGAGGTCACCAAGAAACCAGGGAATGGTTCCTGACCGGGTGCTCGCCGCTCGATCTCTTCTTCCACAAACATCCTTTCCGGGTGCTAGGTCATAGATGCTTCGCAGAGTTGTCACGGCTGTGTTGGAGCGGATCTCACAGAATCTGTGGTGGCGAAAGCGATTGGCACCATCGCTTCAAATGCAATTCCGCTTGCTTTTGGACGCAGAAAGTGTCGGCTTCCAAGTGATCGGTTCAAGCCGTAAAATCTGCTGGGAGACGACGGTTCTACCAGCAAGCGGAAGACTCGCCACGCGAAGCGAAAGTAAAGAAAAGACCAAGCATCTCCCAGGTTCTCGGACGTTCACGATGATGGTGGTAGCTTCAAGTTCAGATATCGACGGAGCCGGGTCTCAAATTCTCCCACAGAACCCAAAGGCGCAGTCCATAGCGCAATACTCGAACTGGTCGCTCCGGCGAAGAGGCTGCCCGCGGTGTTTGGGAATAACCCTCATTGGTGTACGACGTGCAGCAGAGCGGACCTGGAGAGGTCTCATAGGCGATGAGTAGACGAAGAGAGCCAAGAGGTATCTGATACCTCAAAGAGACTTTCCGGATGTGCGCATCGACTCGATCACCAGGATTGTATGTGATGGCCGTTGCTGACATATCGCAGTGCAGTGATATCCATAGTGAGCTTCCTCTCCGCATAAAATCTGTTCCGAGCTGGTAATGGCATCGGAGGACGTATAGCATCACAGCTAGCGTTTGGTCGAGTGCCACCAGGTTTCGTACCCAGGAGCGGCAAGAATACAAGCAGCGAGATTGCCAACAGTACCAAGAAGCTTCCACGATGGCTAATTCGTCCGCAGCCTCTGGCTACAGAGTCCGGGACCAGAGATGCTTCGCAGAGACATCAGGATCGTTTGGAGCGCAGAGCACGCAGACAATAGTTGCGAGAGTGAATGATGCCATCACTGCAGATACAGCTCTAATCACTTCTCCGTCCACCAGATTTTGCTCCCGAAATGTTAGAGCTCCAGCGTGAAGAGAATCTTTGCTCACTCCAGACTTCTCTCGGACCGTATTTTTTTAGAACTTCTTTGCGGCCGGAGCCGGCTGGCATCGATCGTATGTCCCAATGGAGATATGATGAACCAGAGTGTAAGTCCTCTTGAGCCTTTTGAACTCGCAACTCCGGATGAGAAGCTGTCTCGAATGCTCGGACGCCGAACTTGATTGCCACAGATTGAACAGCTGAGCGGAGCCAGATCCCACGTCGCAGGATCTTGGTTGAGCGGAGAGCAGAAGTTGTACGCAACCCTTCATTGCGACCAAGACCGAAGGAACCAGCGGTGCTGATGTATCGCAATGGAGCGCGCAGCCGCCGCCGATCCTCCCCACACCTCTGCAATGCTTGAGAACTTCTTGACCATGTTCTTCATGTGTATTTCCATGTATGTTTTCGAAGCATGCATTCTCGACACGACCTGCTCCTCTTCGGCACCCCCCAACGGCGTATACGACAGTACACTTGCTGCTCGGTAGCGACATTCAACTCGACATAGGCCTCATCTTTGGGCAGAAGCAGAAGCGACGATGGCGGCTCGGAAAGCGATCAAGGATTGAGAGGCAGCCGAAATAAGGTCCAAAGCCAACGACGAGTGAGCGGGCCACTGATATTCTCCTGGTGTAGCTTCCACGGTGTCCAGATATTCAAAAGGTTCCAGGTCGGATGTCCTGGGCACAGTTTGAAGTGTTAGAAAGAAACAGAGTAGAACATACCTCAATGAACGCTGGTCTGTCGGCCCAATAACCTCCTGGACTCATCATTGATGGCCCGGAAGAGGTCTTGCATTGCGGAGCCATGCCCGTCGTGGTCAGTGACAGACCATACGTCTTGCTGGCATTGTGGATTGTCGCAAGGGCCGAGCAAGCAGCTATACTGGCACAACCATGCATGGCAGCACTCATGCAAGATTGTATCCAGTATGCTGTTCGGACTTTGGCCAATGCATTCGATGGTGATAAGCCTGTGGTATAGCCGATACAGGCCGCAACTTCCTTGCTCCCTAAGGTTCGTGACCCATTGAATGCTGGTGTTTTCCAGCCTGTCCCAAAACAGTATCTTTCTGACCAGATTGAAGCCATCTTGCAGGCAGGCTTGTGCTTCGAAGGTGTATGGGAACGTGTCTGCCGGATGTGTTGACAGTAGTCGCTCCAGACGAGAATACCATCTTCGAAAGCGCAGCCGGTCATGCAGTTGCTGGACCTTGCGGAGCGGACGGAGGGCGAAGGGCGTGCCAAAGCCTTTCCAGGAGGCAATGGTCGCATTCGTGAGTCTTAGCACATCATGCCGGCCGGTGGACACTGTTGCTGCGCTTGGCCATGGGTCGTTTGTGTGATTCATCTTCGATGCCGTGGATTGAGACTGGTATGCTGGAAGACGAAATGGGATGCAAAGAAGGTAGCCAAACGATGGAGCGCACAACACACCGCGATCTAGAAATTTTTTCACCGCCGTTGCTATCTGAAGCCGAACAGATGGTGAAACTCAAAACCTAACGGTCACCATATCTTTCTCAGCTCAGACTCTCTACCCAAGTGCCTGAGTTGTCGAGTGAATGATGCTACAGGCCTCATACAACGTGTCTAATTGATGCCCTTGGCATGGGAAAGCTCCTGAAGCGTTTCCATCTCCCAAGAGAAGCATTATGAGCCCTTCAATCGGATGTAGACATCACATCCAGCCATGCCTCAACCAAGCTGCACCTGCCTACGTCGTTGGTCATCACGAAGTAAACCTTGCCGAGTGAATAGCTTGTGCACGTATCGAATGCTTGGGCTTGACACGTCTACTCGATGAGAATACTGATTTCGCCAGATGTTCTCGGTCGGTACCAGGCATCTCTGTACGCACGATAGCAGCTTGTGTATCGATATCTCAGTGTTTAATGTACATGAATGCTAAACGAATGCCAGCCGAAAACACGCTGCCCTGAACGCTCTGCATACGTGCCCCTGACTTCACGCACGACCTTTGCCATCACTCTGACGTGTCTTCCAACGGTCAAACTGCACTTCGCTGCCTAGCACACTAGCACTAGCTCACCTCTTAGTGCCGGACCCTCCCGCCTGTCGCGGGTATATCTTCTCGTCGCCCCTTCGCTCAACTTCAACTTTTCTTTCTTCAAGCATTCGCCGGTACGTCCACCACCACCACTCACTTCCACCACCCACAATTCCCTTCCATCACCAACCAGCACCACTCTCATGTCTTAACATTGCTAACAATCATCGCAGTAGTTAGTTAGTTTGGCACCGTGCCAATGCGGATGTCTGCCGTTGCCACCGTGAGGCTGCCCTATCAGGAGACTGGGAAAGGGGTCCATCATTTTCTTTGATACTGCGCTTACACTGTCAGGCACCTGGGGCTTCTGTTCTTGTCAACGGAGAGAAGTTGACGCCAGGGGTAGCCGGCCAGCGCCCATCGATGAGGACTTTTCCGAGATGGATGCCGAGAGTGCAGACAGAGACAGCACAACCTCATCGCTGTTAGGCTCGCTGGAGCGTGGGTTCTCTGTGATGGCGGCACTCTCGAGAGACACCAGCGGCTGGGCACGGTCTTCGGACAAGCACACCGCGCAAATGGTGCAAAATTTTTGGAACCTTTTACATCTTTTCATCATGCGTCTGCTGCGGCAGACACTTGGAGAAGAGTGCAGATCAGGTCTGGTGCCTTCCATGGCCAGTCACCCTTCCTAGAAGCCTATGATCACGCGTCTTTGGGGGCATGTTAACATCACTATCGGCTTGGCAACTGTGGCTCTGTAATCTCTGTAGCTAGCTTCGTGAAGTAATTGTAGCATTCTTGAGGGTTTACGAAATGGTAGCAGAGTCATTCAATCCAAGCAAGGTCGAGCAACCATCCGAGCAACAAGTTCGACAAGCATACCACGCACACTCTTCTCTCTCGCTTCTTTGCTCATCCACAACCACAATGGCGAACTCATCATCGCACCACCATTCGGACAATGCGCTTCCTCCTGCTGCATCAAGCACAAGCAATACACCACCACATCGTCCAATCCCTTCGCTCGTCCCTATATCTTTCGTCGATTTCGTCAATGGTCGCCTGCAGTTCTCCGATGGTTGGTATTACAATTTTGAGACTCCTGGCCTGCTTAGAGAGGCCATGACTGTGCGCGGCTTGGTGCAAGGCGCCAGGTATCCAAACCAGAAGCTTGCGATTCATGGCGACAAGGCGCTCGAGACCTTACTCAGTGGAGTGTTCGTAGACCAAGATCATAGCACAGGTATGGAGCTACTGTCAATGGGTATCGACTGGGACCGCTGACTTCAATCCTGTGTTAGACGAGTGGCAGCGTCTTTGCGGTAATGGCATGAGAACGAACGCATACCTTGCGCATGTGGCGAAGAAGAGTGGGATTTTGGAGTACGTGCAGCCAGAAGGCGAGGGTGGAACAATGGATACCTGGGACCAAGCAACAGTTGTGGAGGCAGTCTTCGGAGCAGTGTTCCGTGACAGCCAGTCTGTCACATTCCTGAAGCAGGTAATGCTGCGCTTCGATGTCTGGTGGCCCGAGTCAGCCTCTGAACTCGAGTTCCTTCACGCGAAGATCAAAGAGATGCGCGAGGCACACATTCTCGGCCGCGAGCAATCGAAGTGGGAGCATGAGTAGTGCAGGGAAACCTCTCTTAGGCGGTTAATGAACGCATTTCGTCACTCCAAACCACTCGAGATCCCAGAAGGTAGCGTCAGTCGAGGGTATCAACTAGAAAGACGTGAATGCCAGGTGCTTACGATTAGTGGGAAGCTCCAGTATGTGAGCATCTGGTGGCTTCACTACTGGCGAAGGCGCTCGAATAGAAAGCTACCGTCACAGGACACCGAGTTCTCTATAAGGCCTCGTAACGCTGACAGAGGACCAGAATTCTTCGCAACAGCTGCTTTGAGTCTGAACATTGTGCTTTGTCATGGGTTCTGCGCCGTCACTTTGTGCCAGCACCTTACAAACAGCAGCTGCAGAAGCTTCTGACACCTACCTATTTCGGAGTTCTTCTTGCGGTCAATCAAGTCGCATGCCTGCGAGGCTGTCTCTCGGAGCCCAATGGTCCAGCAAGTGATTGCTTCAAACCAAGAAGAGACTCAATTGAAGATCCTCAGCTTGTCAGCACTCGGAACGCCACCAGACTTCTCGAACGACCACATGAGCTTGGAAAGGCGGCACAAAGTGTAGCAGTAGTGGGAGATACACTATAAGGTGCCAAAGACCAGAGCAGAGACGCGCTGCTCTTCGGTAAGCTACAGATCGGGTGGCGGTGCTGAAGTTTCGACATGCTAACGGACGAGCCAGCGCCTCCTGCAAACACCACTCGCGACAGTGCCTTGGCGCATTACAATGAGACCGACGTTGAGTGCTCCGGAATGTCTTCGAGACTGGCTTCGCACCCTTACACACACCGGAGAATTCGTCACCGACGAACTCGCTGCCCGAAGCTCGCCGCTATCTTTCCGATCGATCGAACCGATTGCCCTTGACACATGTTCGCCGCTGGCGGACAGGGTTGCGCGGACAATGGAAACGCGCTGAACATCTGAGGCAAAAATGAAGAATCTGGGAGTACTGCTCCATCCTTTCTTCACATATAGGGCGTTATTGGGACCCTGGCCAAAACACAAGACTACAGGATCAGTCCTCTGCGTTACAGTCGTGCGAGAGAACATGAGAGTCAGACGGGACTAGTTTGTTTGGCTTCGCGGAACATTTACTGTCCACATTCGGCGGTCGAAGCACTGGGTAGACGGCAAAAAGTTCGTAAAGTCTGCGTCACATCCATGGAGTCGATAGGGAGCATACAGCGAGACGTGAAAGATGATGAAGATTAGGAGTCGGGCGTCACATATTCTAAAGGCAATTTCGTACAACGTTGCTCGACAGAATTTCCGGATTGCCGCGTTCGGACGCAGAAGCAGCTCGAACCTTTGTTTTGCATTCACGGGGTCGATTGTTTGGAATAATGGACATTAAAGCTGGATGATCTAGCGTTCACATCGAGCGTCTTTAGATCACGCGCACCGTTCAAGCACTGGAGATCCATCTGGCGATCCGCACTATACCTCTACCGTTGAACTTAGCTGCGCAAAGAGTCTGGCAACGCAAATGGAAGAGTCGTAGGGCTACGTCACAATGTTCACTGGGCAACGGAGATTATCATCGATAGCGAACATTCATGGACACAATCCCAAATTTCCAGCATACAACACGCACTTGTCTATCCCAGTCGAGACGTCGAGCTCGAATCCAGAATTTAGCTTCTTCGCCTGATCTGAGCAAGAGATGGCACGCCGAAACGTCTATGCCGATGAGTTGACGGGCTTCTTGAAGGGCCGATTTTGCTTGAGCTTTGTTCCGACTTGGGGGTGTTTGGTCTGGCGCTCAATGTGCCTTTCTGATTTAGTCTGACGAGGGGTCATTGCATAGCTTGGACGGTCTTGGAGTAACAACAAATGAGCATTTCATTATGGCATCAAGAATGACGCCCTTCAGGTAGGTGTCGGGACGTTCAGAAATGATGACGGTTTCTGTCAGCCCTGGCCATGCCTTCATTCGGGAGATACTTGTTGAGCCTGTTTCCGGCGAACAAAGGACTATCCTTCGATCCCGACTTCAAAGCTTCTCAACCACACGATGTGCAGTACAGGCTATCTTCAGCAGTCAACTTCAACCGTCGCCCGGCACTGTCCTCAGCGTGGTAATTAACAGCGGTCAAGCACAATGGGAGGAAGGAGAGCAGCAAATTCACAGTCACCTGCGCCCGTGACAGAACCCGAGACCCCCAAACCGGAATTTACGAAGGGTGGAATCATCAAAAAGAAAGGCAAACACAACCTCGCCGTCATCAAAAGATATGGAATGTTGCGAGAAGACCAATGGGAGGACCGTAAACAGCTACTGAAAGATAGAGAATCGCAATCTGCTGAGCCAGATGGCTCACTGCAGCTGGAACCGAACGTACAACAGCGCCTGGGAAACATTTGCACACAACTGGCAGCTATTCGAGATCTTCTTAATCTGGAAGATCTAGAAGTTGTAAACCTCGTTGTCGCAACACTGAGCAGCGCGGTGCGGGAGCTTTGGGAATTGACTGGTGAAGTTACTGGTGACAACCCGGGTGACTTTTCGTCGCCTGTTGTTTTAAATAGCTCATGAAATTGTTTGATCACTTTCATCTCTTTGGAGAAGATAGACTATTGTCTTTGGAGTGTACATCTCATGCAAGGAATGTGAACCATCAGTGTGCGTGTCTTTGGCCGCCTTTCAGCCTATGTTTTTTGAACGACGAGCTAAACATCTCTACCATTATATGAAGCTGTCTGATCAGAAGAGAACGCAGACGAGGCTTTCCAGTACATAACTATCCCTACAGACCTGTATAGCTTAGTGAATGAAATTTCTAACGCTCATCTTGATGCTCCGAGACCGCAAAGTGACAGCTCCTTTCTGGGAAATACTTGCTTTGTTCAGGCCCACTGCTTTCGGACAATCCCTCTCATGGCTTTGTCCCAGCCATACGCCGCCCATACGTGCCCAAAAGTGGCAGTCATCAGCTCAACCTACGCCTACCTCGTGCACTGTAACCGCCAAAAGGGTTTCCAGAGCTGAACATGCCGCCGAAGAAATCTCGGGGACGGAAAGCGAACGCAGCAGCACCGCATGGCTACGACGAGAACGGCCAAGCCATAGAGAAGTATGGGCGCAATCTGGACGGTTCCATTCGCAAGGTTGCGAAGCGAACGCCTCCCACAGCTACAGGAGCGGAACCTGGGACGTCCACAGCGAGATCTGAACCTACCCAGGACGACGAGGAGCCGCAAGCCGCTATGCCCGCCGTTACTGCTCGACCTCGAAGCGGCGGTAGGGATAGGAGAACAGATGCCGATGCTGCTGGTGGGTTGAATGACCCTCAGGTAGTCGAGAAGGGTCCTCGGGCCTCGAATGTCAAGAAGACAAAGAAGACCCCGGCATCTGTGGAGACTGCTCGAAGAATCTTCTTCATTCAGAGGATGGTTGTTGCTAATAGGAGTGCTCTACGAGGCGAGGATATAGAAGGGCTGAAGGGTGTGGTGGATATTTTGGCTACGGTGATTGATCAGCTGGATGACCTGAGCAGGAATGCGGAGATGGAGGGCTAGAATGTATAAGTTATGCCTTTGGAAATTGGTCGCGGGTTCGGCAATGGATTCTGAAAGTTAGGGAGGAAGAGTTGAGAGGTGAAGGGAGAGCTTTGGCAGAGATTCATGCTGCCGGACTGAATGTAGCAGCTCGGGTGGTCGATTTAGTGTTGGCTAAACTTGAGGATTGAAGGAGGTTTGAGTGGAAGTTTGGGATCATAATGTATCTTTGCCCGTGCTCATGATTGCCAAATGCGGCTTTGGAGCTATCCAACATTCCGTCTTGTCGGCAGTCGTATTCTTCCGAAGTGACTGAGATATATGTCTTCGCAGTTTTCAGCGGCAATGGTCAGCATTTCTCTAGATCTAAGCCTTAGCTGAAGTCATTGTCGATTTCGTTTATTCCTTGGCCGACGAAAGTTATACGAAGCTTCTTCATTGACACCTTCAGAGAAATGCCTTGTCGTAAACAGTAGACGTATGGTGCGTCAGAAGAGAGCTCGTAGCCATGCCACTGAAGCATGTTTCCGTGTCTGAGAATGTAGTCCAGTGCTTCTATTCTGCCTTATGTTTCCAAGCTCAGTGACGTGGCCATGGTATCAACTTCTTCCGCCTCCGCAAGACCTCTACAACTGAAGTAGCATCGTCAGAGAGTCTTGTTCGATGTTCAGACCGATGCGTCCTTGACTTTCTCGACGAAATACTGAGATCATTCATGCAAGTAAGCAACTTCCACTTCTGTAGGTCGTCTTCTGGTGGTCGAAGACTCAATGCACGATGACCCCTGTCCGACCGTTGAGACTACCAGAAGCCAAACTCGTGGCAATAGTAGGTGTACGTTTTTCGCTGCGACACGGACAAGAACCAGACTTTGCAGACTCCCGCCGCGAACGCGCCCAGCAAAATGCCATTCCCCATCGTCCTCCTTCCGAAAACCAAGGAGCTGAAGCTGATGCCAGATACGAGCCGGGACGAAGTGCAAGCGAAGATATACGACAGCTGCGACGCCATCACCACCACCATCAAGGCTGTCAACGACGCTCTGAGAGAGCTGGATGGCAAGGCATACCAGTTCTCGCCTGCGTTGCGCAATTGGCGAGCTCTGCATTGGGAGAAGCTTTTTTGTGGCTCGGACGAGCAATCACGTCAGGCTGGCGAGCCTCGCTGGACGAAGAGCATTCGTGTCGAGTGCACGATCTTGGAGGTCTACCAGAGAGGCTTCTGGGCTGACCACACTCGGAGTGGTGAGCAAGCCGAGTTCACCGCGGCTGTGTGTGCTCTCTTCGAGGAGTATGTGTCTGCGTTCCATGACCTACTACCACTAATGCTGACTACTGCTACAGAGCACGCAAGCTTCCTCACTTCTTGGCGGCGGAGCGAGTGACCGTCCGCAAAAAGATCCGGGCCTCTCTGCTTTCAGGCGCAGATCCATGGCAGGCAAGCGACCTGGAGGACACCTGGAGGCAGCTGGTCGGTCTTCGACGTGAATTGTCGCGCACAATCACGTCTTGCGCAGGAGACATCGCTCGGGTTCATGGCTTCGCACCATGAAGCTGGCCTCGCTTTTGTGTCTTGGAGAAGCACGACGATGGCTTGGAAGGCAGGATGGCATCCCAAAAGCCGAAAAATGGGCGGTACCTCTTCGCCGTGGAGCTTGGCAGAGGAGCGTCCTGTTTTGCTAATAAACAGGTACACATCTGCTGCTGGCCTTTGAGAAGGCGGCAGATGTGTAGGGAAGTCAGGACTTTATACCTCCACGCGGTTCTTCCTGGGCAATGCCTGTAGAGACACTTCTCTTTGCAGGTAGCTAAAGTAAAGTCACCCCCATCCATACTCCAGTCGAAGTCACATTCTTCGAAGGGTTCCAAGTAGTCACTCAACGACTCACCACGCCCAAGAAGCCGAGATGACCACGCCACCAGAGAACGACCACAACAACTGGTCAAGGCGTATGTCTGCGCCAGTGACCTACGAAGGCGTGACAGTCTCGATGGTGAGCACACGAGCCTTTGGAGACCTGCGCCAAGCCGTCCAGAAAGTCGTTCCAAACGCCTGGATGAAGTATCTCAACCCGACGCCGCAGACGAACTTCAAAGCCAAGAACAACGACTGGCCGACAGTTATCGATCACAATGCAATTCCCGATCACGTCATCAGAAACATGCGTGAACACAACGAGTCTAATCCAACCCCTCCGCTCACCCACTTCCTCGATACCATCCACGCGCAACTGCTATTCGGCAGAGGTACACATGTCTCGAGCAGCGAGGGCCGTGGCCCCATTCCGCGTGCTCGGCGCCATGCGTCGTCATCCTCTGTGGTGTAGGGCTTCGCTGCATATCCACCTTGGAAGGGATCAGATAATCTTCCGAACATACGATGACCTCTTGTCAGCAGAGAGCTGCCGACTTTCACATCACTCAACCTGAGAATCAGCTCCTAGCTCCTCGCTGTGCCGCGGCACCAACACCGAACCGAGCGATTCCCTTAACTCGATCGTTTGAAGAGGAGGGTGGACAGCAAAACATCACGCGAGGGCTCTGGTCCTGAAATTATGAGATCATTCGGCTCATGACCGACAGTGACGGATGTACAGAAACCTCTTTCATAGTACGAGATACTACAATGGACGGCACATGGCACATTCCCTGGATTGGATATACAACACTATTTGACCGTGTCGAGCTCGACGAACGCTCTGGTGCACACCAGAGCTTTGAACCTCGAACGTTTGCTTTCACCTACCGAAAGGTCAGGCTTCTTCAGCATCGGAATCATTCACTTGGATTCGAGCGGCTTCTAAATCTTCGAGAAGATACGCACATACCCTGCCACCGCTTCTCTAAACTACCTCAAGTGTCAACAACGGGTCTCTCGCCAGCACGGCTAAAGCTTTTCAGCAGTACTCATTTCTCTCTGCAGCATCCGAATGCTACCTCAAGGGCAAGAATGTGCGACAATAAACGCTAGAGCAACCTTTGACGCTCTTAACCTCATCATCTTCCAACCGGCAGCCTCGAGGTGTTTTGACGGAAATTTTGTCTTGGCGGTTCCCAAAACGGAAGGTCAAGTGAGAAAAGCGACGACCGACTTGATATGAATCAGATGTCGAATAGCAGCACTGCGAGAACTGAGCTCGACGGCATCCTTCAAGTTCTACAAAAGGGTTACGAGCCACTCATGATGATAGACGGACTGGCCGGATGGCAGAGGCATTTTCCAAGGCCAAAAGAGGAATCGACGAATCGACATCGATGACAAAACAAGAATGCACGAGACTATGATAGTTTCCTCTACTCGAAATCCAAGATTATGTTGAGCCATTCTCAGCAAGCCACCGCAGACACACGGATGGGCAGAAAAGATGGACATCGAATAGGGCTGGAATTGCAAGTTTTGTGACCGTTTGGAGCGGACATCGTTGAGGAGGCAATACTGCAATCGTGTTTGGAATAGAGAACTTAGCACTAGCCATAGAACTACAAGATCCTTGACTACATTGCCCAAAATCGGAACTCTTCCCTCAAATTTCTGCTGCGGATGTGCACGATCAATGCTTGAACGACGGATCTCGAGCGTCATCGAATCGAACTCGATTATGTAGGTGTCTTTCCTCTTTCTGCAAGACCAGATCTAGGTACTGTCAACCAAGTACTATCCGCAAGTTTTTCAGCTTGTGAACGCACGACTAATTGGCTTTGGTTGAATAAAGAACTCTCAAGGATTTGCGAGTTTGTGGCAACTAATACTGGAAATGAGAAAGTGCGAGCATGCCGGTGATGCGCTGCCACCAATGCGGTTGATAAGATGCATTGCTGCGTTCAGAGTCTCAGAGGAGGTGCAGGCGCTCAAGTCGGTCTCTGGTATGCAGATTTTGTGACAGCAGGCTATATGACTTTGTCCGGACGAATGGCCAAGAACCTCGATGATCTCATGTTGAAGGGCCTCTCCAGTTGGCTGCGGACGTAGACGGGCAGAAAGTGGTGTTCCGTCGACAACCTTCTAGTGGAGTGTGGTAGATCAGAGAAGACGGACATAGCAACACGACGTTTCAGGGGCTTCCTGGGCTGAATCGCCGAAAGGTGTTATGTGCGTTCGTTGCTGCTCTCGAGCCGAGGATCCAGACGGGGGAGAGTTGTCGTCCGTGAGATTTATCATCAGCATGACGTCCGTTCACGGCAACAGCATCAACAGGCAGGAGCGCGTCATTGAGCGAAAGTCTTGGCATCGGCACATAAAACTCTGCCCCCAGCTTTGTTTTCAATCTTCTTCTTTCTCCTCAACTTCGCAACACACCAACACCAACACTTCTCCCACACCTCTTCACGCGCACATCTTGTTCTAGCAGATGTCGAGAACACTCATGCTGTCACGCACTTACTACCGTGCAATAGCTGCACTGGCTCACCACCCGACAGGCGTCTCGCGAATGTGCAGAAGTGCCCCTGAGCACCTTCCGAGCATTATCTGCAAGCAAGTATCCTTCGCCCGTGGATGCCTCGCTCATGCTAACATTGTCACAGGTTGTCACGCAAAAGCGGCCGACGCACTCGTCGCCACCGGCTCTTGCTGCTGCGAGTGCCTCGCGCAGACTGCGCGTCAACTCGCAACACTGTTCACGACAACACCATTGGTGGCGCGACGCATCAAGGTCGCCACCGCGTAACAGACCCTCCCTCCCAATCGTCACACACTTCATTCCTACTCTCAGCTAACATTCACAGCAGGAAAGCACAAGAACATCGGCACCTGCCAGGGAGACGGACTTTGCTAGTACGTGCCGCACTCCCGCCATAGGCCAGCCAAGATTAAAGCACGTGTGGTGTCCACCGGCGGCGGCGCTGCTGACTGCCTCGACCGGGTCTGAAGCGCCTGGGCGACTGCACGAAACATCCATCTTCTTTCATCGTTCTCTTCACATACGAAAAGAGCCTGGGATACGGAGAAGGAAACCAAAACCACTCTTCCCCGCACAAGAAAGGGCCAGGCTTATTTTCATGCCGACGCCCCTTGTGCGAGAGTGCGGCAGATTGACAGTCGTGGAATCCAGTGTCGACGACGCCACTGACTGGTGTAGCGCTTCCCAGCCTTATCCTGTCGTGTCAGCTGGCGTCTGAGATGAATGTGATCGCGGCACATCCCTCGCTTCTTTCTTCATCGTACCTCACCTGCATTCTCGTGATACGGAGAAGAGACCATTTATGCTCGCGAGATCTACTGATTCTTTGGAACTCACAGCAGTTCCACCGGCATCGATACAAGACCAGGCCTTTCAATGCCGACGTCTTCCGCCTGTTGCCGAACATCAACGCAGATGCAACCAGGTCGCTGAGTCTTACTGTGACTTCTTCGACCTTACTTTTGTCTGCAACATTCCTTTTCATCGCCTTTGAGCCTTTCGAGCCTTGAAGTCGGAGAAGAGAGCATCACCACCACTTCCGCAGATGGTATATCTTAACCGTCAGCCATTGTTCGCCGTTGAGAAGGTACGTGCACCAGTCGTCAAGCTACAGAAACATCAAAAAGCCCCTTCCCTCTAATCAGGAAAAGCACCAAGCATAAGTCGCCATGGCGCAGTGGTTTCTAACGCGCCTGATGATAAGTCAAAATTCCGCTAACTGCTGATTCACTCCAAGTGATGACGAAAGAAGAATTTCGCTTCCGTCCCCTTCGAAAGATTGTGGGCGTTTCGTTTTGCTCTTCACTCTATCAATCTTTTTGCGCGGGTGGAGGACTCTTCCAACGCTACACATCGGCATGGCTGACTGGCCATGTGCCTCCATCAGGAGCGGCTGAAGACTACTACACTGACCCGTACCCATATCATTCAGATTATGGCGCATATTTCGGCGAAGTGGTCTCCCCACTGTCCTTACTCTCCAGATTCAGAAACCCTCGTCGTCACGAGAAGCCAATTTACCAGCTGCCGTGCGTCCATTCGTCGCGACTGGATACATACAAGATCTGCGACCAAGGCTTTGTATCTAGTGACCTCCTGCGTGTGCACTTGAAGCGCGGGCATTCGATTTCCTCCGCCTTAATTTCTCGTGCATATTTAAAGTATTTAGGTCTGTTCAATTGGCATTCGCAAACCTCGAACGGCAGGCGTTGGCATGGTTGTCTAGCCGTGTGCCTCCCTTGCTCTTACGTGTAGAGTAGTCTTCGGATAAGGTGAAGGGGGTGTCGACAGCTCGTTCTCCTGGTCCTTGATGGACCTGTTCAGCGTTCGAGCGGCGAGATACAGTGTGCGGGCCGCACGCTTGGCCTGGTTGGAAGAGCGCACCAGTTCGCGCATGTCGCTTTCCTCCTCCACGGTCTCGGCGAGGTCGAGCACGATGTTGAAGTATTCGTCGTACAGCTGCCGCACGCGGTTCATGCGGCCTTACTACTCTGGACCAAGCTGTAAAGCTGTTAGCATGTGCACCGCAGGCGGTTAAGAGACAACTCACTGCCTCGCAGGCACCCTTGTGCAGTCGCGTGCACTTAGCACAAGCCTTGTTGGCCGCGCGCTAATAGAGCGCTCTAGTGGCGAGTGACTTTGCGCAGCGCTTGCAAGCGATCGTGACGACGGCGGTAGAGGTGAGGAGATCCTTAGGGCGCCATTGATAGTTGTCGTCGTCGTTCAGCATCTCTGCCAATTCTCTGACCTCCTGGTAGCCTGCTGAGCCGCCAGGGCGACAACCGATCTAGTAAGCTCCTGCCATAATGCGAATAGACTGTAGTGACCAAGTGGTGAAGATGCAAAGACAAACAAGAGGTGTGGTAAGCTAAAGAAGCGCGTGCGGTGCGCAGGTGGTGAGAAGGAAAAATGTTGCGCGCGAGGAAGAGTTTCCTCTGCCTTGATCTCTCGTCTATATTTGCGAAGGGTTGGCACTCTGAGTCCCCTAACGGTACACATCGGTATGGTTGACCCGCTATGTGCCTCCTTTGCTCTTACGTGTAGAGCAGTTTTCGGATGAGGTGGAGAGGGTATTTCCTCTGCCTTAATCTACCGTGTATGTGCGAAAGGTAGGTCTGTTCGCACTCGTAGGCCTCGAACGGCATAGATTAGTCTAGTTGTTAGGTTGTGTGCTTTCAATATTCTCATGTACGGAGCTAGGATTTGTGAAGTAACGAGGGCGTTCTTTAATCTCTTGTCCACATTCACGAAAGGGCGGTCTATTAGCACTCATAAATCTCGAACGGCATACATAAGTCTAGTTGTTAGGTTGTGTGCTTTCAATATTCTCGTATGCGGAGCCGGGATTTGTGAAGCAACGAGGGCGTTCTTTAATCTCTCGTCCACATTCACGAAAGGTAGGTCCATTAGTACTCATAAACCTCGAATAGCACATATTAGTCTAGTTGTTAGGTTATGTGCTTTGAATATTCTTATTCGCAGAGCCGGGTATCTACATGTATAAAGTGAAGAGGGTGTTTCCTCTGTCTTGATCTCTCGTCCATATTTACGAATTTTAGATCCATTAGCACTCGTAAGCCTCGAACGGCACACATAAGTCTAGTTATTAGGTTATGTGCTTTCAATATTCTCATTCGTGGAGCCGGGTATCTACATATATAAAGTAAAGAGGACGTTCCTACCGCCGTCTATATTTACGAAAAGTAGCTTAGGACTCGGAAACCTAGAACGGCATACATGAGTCCAGTTGTCGGGTTATGTGCTTTCACTATTCCCAAGTGCGGAGCCGGGTATCTATAAAGTAAAGAGAACGATCCTACCGCCTCAATCTTTCGTCTACACCTACGAAAAGTAGCTTAGCACTCATAAACCTCGAACGACGCACGTTGGTCTAGTTGTCGAGTTATATGCTTTCATTACTTTCGTGTGTAGAGACGGCGTTTCTACCGCCTTGATTGAAGGTCAGGTCCGTCAGCACTCAAAATCTCGAATAGCACACATGAGTCTAGTTGTCGGGTCATATGCTTCGATAACTTTCGTGTGCGGAGTCGGCGTTTCAACCGCCTTAATTGAAGGTCAGGTCCGTTAGCACTCAAAATCTCGAATACCACACATGAGTCTAGTTCTCGGGTTATGTGCTTTCATTACTTCCATATATGGAGCCGTGTGCAGAGCCGGCTGTCTATGAAGTGAAGAGGGCATTCTCAGCGCCTCATTCTCTCATCTCTCTTCGTGTCCAGCTCTCCATCGAGTTTCATCTGCCCGATGTAGCGAGCGACTGTAGCGGCTTGGACGTCGTTCTCCGGCCAGAAGACGCCCATTCTCCTCATGACTTGTCGCAGCTTCTTGCAGCTTTCTTCGCTGTCTTGCCACACGGCGCCGAAGAGAGCTTCCACCGCCGTCTCCTTGCACTTCACTCCCCATTCGCTTGACCAAGCCGTTCTGTATCCTTCCGGGTCATCGAAGTAATTGGCGTCGGCTGGAGCTTCGAGTACCGAGTTGCCGTTGATCTCGCAATGCTTCCAAAATCCGGTGGCATCTGCCATGTGGGCGAGATACTTGCCCATTCCAAGGCCGCGGTCGTGCAGGTTTTCCCAGACATCTACAGGATCTGCGTTAGCTTTCTTGAGACCGGTGAGGCGTGTTCACATCACATACTCATCGGATGGTTGTTGGCATGCCAGATGCCAAGCATGCTTGTCTTCATGGCACTGTCGCCGAGTTTTGCGAGTCTGTGATTGAATGCCGGTATCTGCTGCGTACCGACGGGCGCCCACTTGACTGTCAATGCCTCTTTCAAGAGGTCTGGTTGCGAGAATGTGTACAAGTAGCCATCTGAGAAGACGAGATTGCCGCTGTCGATCGTGACAGTCATGTGGTGTTCGGTGTCTGCGATTGAATGCGAGTCCATGGTCGAGGTCGGTGGCTTTGATGGCAGTTGTGTCGAGTTTTATGTGCTATGCTGTGCTGCGACAGGGTGAGAATGTGCAGGCAGGTGTTTCTCGTCTGTCGAAAATTGCAAATTTCTGCGTGCGTGATGTGAGCAGCTTTTGCTGCGCTTCCATGCACGTCCTCAACGGCTGCTGCTCGCAGCGCGGATGACCATTCGTGGAAACACAACCATTGAAGAAGCATAGATTAAAAGCAGGAGCATTTAGATCTCAAGACTCGTGAAAGAATACAGGTGCTTCGAGGACATTTCGACTATTGAAACGTTGGAGCAAAGCTGGGGAGGAGTAGACGTGAGAGAGCATGGCATTGGGGCCTCTCCACCCTTTCTCGCGAAGCAGACTCCAGGATACCAGGCAAGCTGGACCATGAGCGTGTCAACCAGTCCATGTAGTTAAACGAGTATCTTGAGAGTTGAAGACTGTCTAGCAACTTCCTTCACGGGCATGGGCTGAAGTAGAGCCAGCTTGGGCTTCGCAGCGGCCGTTGAAAAAGTCCAAGGGCAAGCTTGCCGAAACGGCGAGTCCCGTAGCAGACAGAGTAGATAAGCGTATTGAAATTTCGTTCAGTCACCACACCAGTCAAGCTAGCCACTTGGCTGGTGTGGTCTAAGTAAACACTCACTAACAGTTCCCAGGTAAAGGACGTAGTTCTAGTAGATCCCGTTCTACTAGAATGAACCTTTTTGATCTTTTGTCATCTAAATCTTCCATTCACAGCGGTATGAATGTGCTTGCCTTTTTGTTTTGATGGCATAAATTCGTGGCAGACAGAGTAGATAAGCGTATTCAAATTTCGTTCAGTCACCACACCAGCCAAGCTAGCCACTTGGCTGGTGTGGTATAAGTAAACACTCACTAACAGTTCCCAGGTAAAGGACGTAGTTCTAGTAGATCCCGTTCTACTAGAATGAACCTTTTTGATCTTTTATCATCTAAATCTTCCATTCAACAGCGGTATGAATGTGCTTGCCTTTTTGTTTTGATGGCATAAATTTTTCGAGCCGCGCGTGGGTTCGAACAGTCGTCAAGATTTCAGACTTCGAGTGATGCAATTTACAAAGTATGAACTCGCCAATCTTTTGCCTCTGACTTTGAGAACTTTTTATGTTATGATCCTGTTGCAGCGAACACGAATGAACCTTTTTTCACGTCGAAAATGCCTCTGCACAGCCTCTTACGTTTTGCTTTGAATGACTATCTAGAACAGTCTTTCAACATCCAACTCCCCATGTTGATGTACTACAAAGGATGAACACAATTGCTTTTTTGCGACTTCGCCAGAGATTTCAGGGTGATGCTGGACGCACACCTCGGACAAACGCAATAGTGCTGGTTGATGAGAAGCACGCTTGATAAAGGTGGAAATTCTGATCAACTTTCGTGAATTTTCATTTTTTGATCAACAAATATCGTGATTGATTCACTACGACATCCTCAGCCTGTGTCCTTTTCGCTCCCGAGAACACGTCTGCTCATCTAAATACAAGGCACATATCCAATCACCCAGGATTGCTATCATCGAAGACGGTCTTGGAACCGAACGGCGCAGCCACCCTCACCTCATTAACGTAATCCTGCCCAGGCGCCTCTCTGTCATACATAGTGGTCGGTCCAAGCAGCTCAGACTTTCATCCCGCCGTGGTTTGGACGGATGAACGTGAAAATCCTGTGAGATTGAGCCGGTCAGGAACACTGGGTTGAAGACTGAGGTACTTCTCTCATGGCTAAGAACTCTACATCCGGCACGCGTGGGTTCATTTTATGGCGCCTGGGCTCGAAGCGTATCCAAACATCGTGCGTGCGGACAGCTTCGCAAATCACATCACCGTCAATCTCCCAGAATCAGCTCCACCTCTTGACCCTGATCAGGGACTCTTGCTCGTGATGGTCGTATGGCGTAGCTGCGATACCGAAAGAATGACTGATCTCGTTCCGTCTCTTGGTGACTCGGTAGTCGTACGCCTGCAAACTTTGGAGTTAAACATCGCCAGAATCGAATGAGTCGCTGAAAGCGCGGTCGAAGTCGGTCGCTTTGCATCGGACGAGGCTGGGATACGGGGGAAGAGAGTCGAGTGGCTCCTGGCCTCATTTCAGGGACCTGAATCTGTCAAAGTGCGAATGCGGTATCAAGTAGCGAAGGTAGGAAAGTGGGAGAAGTCTCTAGAGATTGCTTGCTCGTTGCGCCACTTTACCAGATATTCGACTTTGCCCCGTGAGAGGCGTTTGTTGAGGATGCGCTCAGGCGTCATAGCTGGCTGCTCGGACTGTGGGTCTATCGGCGCAGGCACTCGCGGATGAGTGCGCGCGAAAGGATCCTTCGCAGGGTTTGGCGTAGGTTCGAGCTGAGCAACTAATACCACGGGGTGGAATTTGACCGTGGCGGGAAGGTCCAATTCATAGGCCAACTTGCCTACTCTCCTCTTGATCTTGAACGGGCCGGTGGCCTGGTGGCTGTATTTTCGATGGCTCTGTCCGTGGACGCGTGCAGCAGGTGATCAATCACCCCTCCACCAAGTAGGCTCACGCTCTCTAGCGCTTGAACTTCTTGTCTAGCATAGGTGATCTCGATATTCGGGCTGAGGGAGTAGCAGGCGATCGGGAATGGAGACAGTAAAGATGCGTCGCAAGGAGAGGTAATCAGTGGGCTTCACGTCAACATCAAACAGCTCAATTGACTCTGGGAGTTCATGTGAAACAGACTCGTCTCGATGAGAGTTGTCGCGCGAGGTCGGTGCCTCCTGCGCGGAAATGCTTATGGTATTTGAGCGAGGCAGGAGAGGTGTTTCCACGCTCTCCTCCTCCTCACGTTGCTATCGCTCTCACCGATTGAATATCTGCCGCAATGCGGCCTTCTCTTCGGCTTTATACGGCCAGAAGATGCCCAGAGCACGCATCACCCTCTCGATAGTTGGGTGGTGGAACTGGCAGTCCACCGCCACCGCCCCCACCAGCGCCTCCAGCGTCGTCGACTTTTCTCGTGCTGTTGGCTGCGCACCGGACAGCAGCAAGTCGTTCGGGGCCTCGAAGAGCCCGAGTTCGTCGACTCGCCATGCCTGGTATCGCTGCGTGGCGAGAATTTTGCTGTACCAAAAATTCCAACCGCCTGCGACTCACGTTAGAATTTGTTCTCGAGACTCGAAGACTCACTTAGTTAGCCTACCAGCAGTGTATGCCTCAATGTCATCGATCCATTGTGCGGCAAGCTTTGTCTTGATCTCGGCGTCGCCAGTGATGGCCAAGAGCTGATTTGGGCTGCGCATATCGTGGTCGCGATATGCCACGGCGCGGTGAAGGAGGTGGTGGCGCATGAAGACGTACTCGTAGCCGTCTGAGAAGGTCAACTTTGCCAGCGAGGAGGACGAGGGAGTCATCAAGGTCACAATGACCGTTGTTGGGGCGAAGACAGATGGTGGTGGTGGTGGTTGATGTGGTGCCTGAGCGGCAGCCATTGTGTCTCTGGTGGTGTGCGAGGACATTGTTTGATCGACTGACGGAATGAGGCAACGAGATTGACGGTGCTGGAGTCGATGTGGTGGTATGCGTTGTCTTCGGTGCGCGTGAATGGGGTCGATGTCGTGGTATGCGATGTCTTCGTTGCGCGTGAATGGAATCGATGTGGTGGTATGCGTTGTCTTCGTTGCGCGTGAATTCGTCGAAGTCATCAAACAGCTGCAAAGCCGCGAAAAAAAAAACAGCTCGACACAGCACAGGCTCAACTGACATTGGAGTTCTTCTCCATGCACTTCCTTTTGGATGGAACATGATGAAAAAAAAGGTGGTCTCAGTACGAGACAAGAGTGCCAGTGGCCACTCGATAGGTTTCTTCAAAATCCATGTTGGCTTCCGGGTCACCCATTCTGCCACTGAGCAAAGCAGTCATCAAGTGACGCCGGCAGATGGGCTTACCATTGCAGATGGGCATGCCATCTTAGGATCCATGTTGTTTAATCGTGAGCCGACTTTGCACACCCTTCCAGAAGGTCGGATGCGTGATGCGTCTAGTATGCCCACCTGTAGGGTCATACCATAAGCTCGTTGTTGTCGAGGAGAGGAAGAGAGCTTAGCGGCAAAGAAGAGAAAAACAGAGCTTGAGGGATACGTCAGAGGTCTGTGGCAACCATGCAAGCTCAACGGCTGTTGCTAGGCATCGATAAGTTGAAGTGATGCGAATGCTTCTGCTGGACAAGTGGGGAGCAGAAAGTGATGAATTTCTTTTCGAACCACTTGGAACGATTGATGGTCTTGTTACCGTTGAGAATACTACATATCAATCCGTTATGGCCAGGAACATCTAGCAGTAGATATGTTTGCATCTTCATGTGGCTTCAGCATCCTCGCAGCATGAGCACAGAACTCCTGGGGCTGTGCACTGAGCCTCTCCCGAGCTACACCCACTAGTTCCCGCTACTCCCAGCCATTGAATTGAAGGCGGTGAGCTGCGCTTTTGTCGTTTCAGATTGCTTACCAACTTCACCTTCTTCTACCACCACATCAACCTCGTTCTTCTCACAGGATCTTTGCAGTTTCCAGTGTCTTCTCCCATTGTTTCCTGAACACATCGTCATCGACCTCAACCTGAAAATTCAATCGGTGCATTGACACGCCGCTATCGCGCTGTTGCGCGTCACAGTTATCCAAGAATCTCCGTACGCGCGTCAACAACAATGACGAAAATCTCTTCTACCGACGCTCGCAGTCTGCAAGATGCTGATCAACATCAGTCACTCTCTCACAAGCACCAGGCAAGTTGTCTCTTCTGAAGCTCCTCATCACGCTTCGAATCAACTACCCGAACAAAAGCGGCTGACATTTGCGTTCAAAGGTCCATCGCGCCTCTGTCTTCAAGACTTGACCGTCATCTTGGTAAATCCTACCCTCACCTGCCCCAACCAACCGCCATTCAAAAAACGTCCCACTCAACTCCACGTGGAGAGGCGTAATGCCAATGGCGAAGATCAACATCTGCTTGCAAAGCCAAAGCAAAGGTGCTCGAGCCTTCATGGTTCGATGCCGATGCGGCGGTGGAGTGACAGTGTCGCAAACCACGTGCTATCGCCCACGACTGGCATCCGGCTTGACCATTGCACTTCGGTCGAGCAGAAATCGGATGTTGGCAGGGAGGCGCGAACATATCAAGCTGGGATCGCGCTCGAAACATAACTAACTCGCAAGTGTTGCCAGAACCGTCGTTGCGCACAAGGGCGCTGAGATTTCCGCACCACCCATCGACGATCATGTACTGACTTGTGTTTCACCGCAGGAAACAAAGACAAGCATACTGCCATCAGCATTCTATCAAATTCATCAGGTAAGCTGCGACATCTTCAAGAGCTTGGTATTCTACAAAACACCCAAGAGCCGTCACCATTACCACCTCCGACGACTGTTCTTCTACCACCTCCAAAGCGGCCGCCAACAGCCACTCGCAAGGCTTGACGGAAGATGCAACAGCACCGCTCCAAGGTAAGCACATAAGACACAGAGATACGACATCTGACCATCTCGGTTCCCTGGCTTGTCTACCTCCATGACACCCCTAACCCTAGAGCAGCAACTATGCGGTGCTCCAACCCTACCTTTCCTTGTCTTGCACCAGGTGTGCATCTGATACCAGCACAGACATTTCTCATCACACAAAAGCAATGTCACGCTTCACAAAGAACGTTCACTGACATGTCTCACAGGTTTCGGCAATCATGCTTCCTTGCCCTCCTCTATCGCGTCAATTTGCTTGCTTCCATGGCATCTTGACTTAAAGACTTCGGAGGGAGATCAAACCAATGCTGTAGCTCGACGCATAAAGTCTTGAGAGTTCTCATCGCTCTTGAGACAGTCATCTCGCATACAAACCTTGCTTTGATGTTGCGAAGGATCTCTCACACAAATGATTTCGCTGACATCTTCGACAGGTCGAGAACCTCCTCGCGGTATCCCTACATTCGCGTGCGAAATTGCACCCCCGACTTCTTGCCGAGCCATTGGCGGCGCCTGTACCTCAATTCCCATCCCGCCTCGCCTTGACGGCATCGCGAGTCTTCTGGCTCCTGCACCATCTCCAACTTCCCCCACCGAAGTTCCTCGACACCTCGTCGCCACCTTCGATTCAACCTTCACCTGACTCGTCCTTCAATGACGCCTCAGTGGTCGCACGAAGGAAGAGCAGACAATGATTCTACGAAGCCTATCACAATTGGTTCCGAGAGTCTTTGTAATGCGATATTGAAGCTTGGATGCGTTGAGGTCAATCGCACCAGGCCGAACAGAGTCGCAAACATACCACTTCATCTGCGCAAGCCGCAACACCATTCTCAAGCAGAAGGCTAATTGAGCACAGGAGAATAGCAATCCGATCATCCTCCGCCTTTCGATACTACACATCCGACTCGTCCTACCATGACATCTCGGCTCTGGGGCGGAGGTAGAAAAACGCTTGACGACTCCCGCAAGCTGGGCGAGGACGATATTGAGTATTGTCTCTTCGGATCATTGAGGTCAATTGGTCTGAGGATTCTACTCGCATACACTCCAAAATCTTACTGTGGATAAAGCTAACGTTTTGGTGCAACAGGAATATCAATCCCGACCTTCGTCTCTGCCAAGAATCTCATTCTGCCGACTCGTCCTTCTCATGACTTGCCGGTTTCAGGACGAAGGTAGAGCGAAGCTTAACGAAGCCCTGCAGTGGTTCCGTGAGCTAAAGCGACAAAAGATCCTAATGCTAGGAGCTCATTGCCTTAGGAAGGACAGATCGCATACATACCTGTCTTCACTCCTTATCACGAATTCAGTGTTCAAGGAGGAAAACATGCTGACGCAATACACAGGTAGCAGATCACCTTCGTGTCTACTAAGCATTTCAGAGCTGCCGACCTGTCTTTCTGATGGCTTGTTGGTCTCAGGACGGAAGGAAGAGCAAAGCTGCGGCGCAATACCCCGAGCGTACTCACGTTAATCGCTTCGGGCAGGGAGATCGCATACATTCCTTACCCAATCCCTCTTTTCTGCCTTTCGAAATGCCCCTACATCCGAGGACACAAGCTGACTATGTATACAGGCAACACATCTCGTTCGTCCTACCAAGATTCTTGTCTGCTCATCTCCATACATCTTTGGCTTTGGATCGAAAGCCGGCACAAGAACCTTCGTACCAGGAACAACCATCATACCGCCCTCGTCTTTGTCTTCGACTACTCTTTGTCAATGGCAGCTTGGCACCAGACCAAAACGACCCACGGGTTGTAGCAAGCCACCAAGAGCTTATGCCATTGCGGATTCAAAAAGGCTGCTATGATACCTCGTCAACATGCGCCACCTCCCAGTCGCCTTCGTCACTACCTTGCCGGCTCGTCCTTCTCCATGACTTGTCGGTTAGATGACGAAGGCAGATCAAATTCATGCGACAAGATATCCTGACGCGGTCACACATACTGCGCTGGGAAGGACAAATCGCATACATACCTCACTCTTCATGTCATCTCGTATCACGAAGCACGCTGACGCGTGAGCTTAACAGGAACTGAATCCAAAGCCCTTGACTTTGACTGACCGATCTGCCTCTTTCCGTGACTACTGGGTTCTATAACGAAAGCTAAATGACTCCGAAGCGATGAGTCCAGATGCCTTGGGGGAAACATCGCGGACATAGCCCATGATCTCAGCAACTGTTTCTACAGACCAAGCTAACATCAAGGTGCAGGGCATCAAAATTCTCGACGTTCGCCTCTACCTTGCCAAATAATCTTTCCTTGACTCTTCATTTCTCAGACGAAGGCTCAGCGAAGCTTGATACGACAAGAGCATCGGAAGCTTCAAGGTCAATCGGTCTTGCGGCGAAGCATCGCGCACACACCCCACCATCCTCTGCAACTTCTTTCACGAACTCGGCACGCTGAGACAAAGCAGGGTCTCAAACACAATAACCTTCGCCCCGTCCCCATCAACTCGTCCATCTCCATGACTTGTTGATCACAAGGCGAAGGGAGATCGAAAAACAGCTGGAGCTACCCTCCTGTGTGTGCAAGTGATCAGATCCACGCCGCCAGTGTCGAGGTCTCTGAAGCTGGCGAACCAATCCTCTCAGGTGCATCGAACTCATTGCTCTGAGACAACCTCGTTCGCGGACATACCAAGTTGCAGTATTTGTGGTACGTAGTTGGGAAATGTCAAGCTTTACCATCCTCATTGAATCGTTACTGTCTACTTTCTACATTTCTACCCAGGTCACAGTAAACATCTCTCATCGCCATCAAAGTCTCACAGGACTCTTTCATCAGCTCCAAGGAGCACGTCTACTTCCCATTGCTGGAAGAATCAATTCTCCACCACTACACCACAGCCACGTCAGCAAGATCATCTCCGCACATCGAAAACCTCCATCTCAACTCACCTGACAAGCATTCCTCCCATACCTCGCCCCATTAGCTCCATTCGCATCACCTCGGTTGCAAAGCTCATAGAACTGAGACTTGCAATACTCTAACACCAATCATCAGCACACCACTCCCGTTTTCCCTTCCTTTCTTTCTTTCACTTACTCTGCGGAACCCACTGAGCAGGCTTACAATCCCCATTAATCCTCACCGACGCCAAACGATTATTCGACTTGACGCCATTCCTCGAGTACGTCGAGCCCACGACCAAATTCGTCTTGGAACAGAACTTATTAATGGCTTCGAAGACGAAGGGGTTTTTGCCCTTGCAGAAGGAGCCCGGAGAGATTTTTATGCCGCCGGCGGACGCCAGTTGTGGGATGGCGAGGGCGAAGAGTGCCAGGAGCAGGAGGGGGAGGGAGAAGGTTCTCATCGTTGCGGGATTTGATTCGTGTGTTGCGGATGTTGGAGAATGGAAGTGGAAATAGCATGGAGAGGGAGGCGGAATTTGAGTGGTTGCCAAGGCTTATTGAGGATCGTATGCGGAGGGTTGGGATGGTGCTTGTGACCGGATTGTGCTGACAATGGCATAAAGGAACATGTGGCAAGACAAGAGGCGCTTTGGAGGTGGCTATTGAGGAGGATCTATGGGTCCGATTAAGTCTCTCGAGCATTTTGAAGGGGTTTGTGAGGCTGCAAGCGTCCTATGGTTGCGGAAGGTTGGACCTGTTCATCATCAGGACTGGCGCCAAGACTACGACAATTCCTGCTTTCCTGAGATCGGCGCTTCGCACAACGATGAAAGTGTCCCCATCACCAGCGTATCGGGCAATATAGGATCAAAAATTAGCGCGGAGATGGTCTGCGGGCGACAAGTCAACATCTTTGCATCGCTGTCTCCTTTCACGCACATGCTCGTCTGAGCATGAAGCACGAGCTGAAGTCGGATTCGGATTTCACTTCAAGGTTTCAAGACAGTCTTGGCGTCATGCCTCAGGCCACGATCACCTGATCATATGCCATGGAATTTCCTTCTCCATCTTTCGTCTTGCTCGCTCTCCAACGCCGACTGTAGCCGCCATCAGCATTCACCAGTGCCACCATCCTGACCTGCTGATTAGCTTGTGATAGGGAATGGCGGGCGCAGGCTCCGAATGGTATATGTATTTCAAGGAACCGTGATGACGCGGATGGCAGTGATAAGTACACGAGTCTCTCTTTGTCCTCACCCATTCCCTCCTGTCCACATAACAACTACACGCCCTTCGCAAGACAGGTCATGGCCACGGCGATGAGGTCAACCAGAGCTCTGCGAGCAGAAGCTCGTATGGCCGCGCGTACTACACAGCGACGACAGCAATCAACAAAGCGACGACTACATTCCACATCTCAAAATGAACATGCCGTGCCCGTCTCGATACCGACCGCCGCCGATTCGACATTCTCCTACGCAGAAAGGGCGCCGACAATGGCTCCCCTCTCGGCGCTACCCATATCCCAGATCCTCCGTTCATACCTGATCACAACCATCTCCAGCCACCCAACCCTCTTCTCCGCTTCGACAGGCCTGCTGCGACAGATGCTCGAGTCTCCAAACCCACTCCTCAACCTCAGAAATCCTCTCATGCGAGCAGTGCTTTGGGAAACATTTTACAAGCAGTTCTGCGCCGGCGAGAATCAAGCGCAGATCTCACGGCGGTGCGAAGAGATTCGAAAATTGGGCTATAGCGGAGTCATTCTCGAGTATGCGAAGGAAGTGCTGAAGGAGGGCAAGACAGATGAGCTTCAAGATGTGGATACATGGCGGAAAGGAATGCTCGATACCATCTCCATTGCTGCAGAGGGTGATTTCTGCGCGTTGAAGTGGAGCGGCATGGGACCAGCAGCAATGCGCAGAATGGCGGAAGAGAAGGCTCCAAGCAAGGAAATGGATGAAGCCATGCACGCCATTACTTCTGCCGCCGCCGCGAAAAACATCTCCCTCCTCCCCAGCGCCGAAGAGACCTGGAACTTGAACGGCTACCAGGACTGGACACTACGCATGCAAAGAGCCTACAACACCGGCGGCAAGAGCGTAGTCTACAACACCTACCAAATGTACCTCAAGGACATGCCCGGCAGACTCGCAAAGCACTTGGAAATCGCCAAAGCAGAAAACTTCACCTTCGGCGCAAAACTCGTCCGCGGCGCATACCTGGCCTCAGAAAAGCGAAGCCTCATCCACGACACCATCCAACACACCCACCACGCCTACGACTCCGCCGCCTCCGCCCTCCTCCACAGATCCTACAACTCCTTCCTCCGCCCCTCCACCCCGGGTCACGACAAAATGCAAAACAACATCAACGTCATGATCGCCTCGCACAACGCCATGACCGTCGCAAAAGCCCAAGAACTACGTCGCCAACAAAAGTCCCGCGGCGAAGAACTCACCCCTCTCGCGTTCGCACAGCTTCAAGGCATGGCCGATGAAGTCAGCTGTACCCTCCTCGCCGCCACGAAAGCGAACGCGCATCACGACGATCCGAGTTTCGTCAAGGAAAAGGTCTTCAAGTGCACGCCTTGGGGCTCGATGCAGGAGTGTTTGAATTATCTTTTGCGCCGGGCGGCGGAGAATCGGGATGCGGCGGGCCGGACGCGCGAGACGAGGAGGGCTATGGGGGAGGAGATTTTGAGGAGGCTGAGGGGTGGTTTGAAGGGGTGAAATTTATCTATCTGTCTATCTATCGGTTTTAGATTTCTTGAGCTTGTAATGCGGACTCCGATGCAAATTGTCTGCTGGTGGTAAGTTACCTTGTCACATAAATTCGAAGGCTTCCTCAGCTCAGCTCGGCTTCGCGCGGCTTTCACAAGCAAGGCAAGGCAAGCTTCGCTCTCGGATCCCGAAGCTTAATTTTTAGAACCATACATGCCGAGATTTCTCCTTTCTTGTACACTACTATCGTGAATGACTTGGATATGAAGTCCGTGACTAGCCGGGTAGGCATCATTCGATGTGAACGTGTAGCATGGAAAATTTTAGGTCTAGGAACTTGGGAACTTGTGCTTTTTGTGCTACGGACATAAATGGGAAGAAGTTTATGTAAGTACTTGCTCGCAAGCAAGAACCCTTACTTCCTACTTTTTTCCTTCTCGCATCCAGGAAGACTTGTGTCCGCTTCTTTCTCGCAGTGGATTGGAATTTCGTGCTAGTTAGTCTTGGCCATGATTTCGGGGGGGAAACCGGTATAGAGAAAGGGGTTGGTTTATGCTTAGTCTGGCTTTCTCGACATATCCCACTGCTTTTTTCTCTCTCTTTTCTTTACATGTTTCGAGGTAGGCACTTTAACAAGTCCATGAGAAGAGTGCGATTGCAAGATCCGAAGATCTGCCCTGGATGTATGGGATGTCAGCGTTATGGTTGTATTCCTTGGTTTTTCTTTCTGCTACTTCTGTGCTGAGGATGGCGTTGGGAGGACTGTCCTCTTTCTGCGGGCGTGATTCGGAAGCACGGGATACACTTGTATGGAATGCTCGTTGGTATGCACTTCAATACACGATATATGCAGGTGGGATTATATTTCCTTGCCTCTGTGGCCACAGTATTTCACAGGACTTTCAATTGTGATTTCTTTCCGTAACGCGGGTCGCCGCCTCCCACAACCCTTGCTCTGCTGCCGCCACGAGTCCGTCCACATGGAAGAGCTTTGTACTGGGTAGCTGCGATGCTGTGTGCTGAGACAGCCAGTCGAGGCTCCACCTCGTATTCCTGGCTTGTGAGGTGCTGCCGGTGCCGCTTTCATGCTGAGGTGGTTGGGGATATGGGAATTGGACACAGTCGCCGATCGGTACAAGTTGGCAGAGGAAGAAAGAAAGAGAGAGGGAGGGAGGGAGAGGATTGAGGCGTCCAAGCGACTCTCGCGGCGAGGTATCGGCTGAGGCTGGATTTCTTCTCTGTCAAGCCCGATGGCTTTGGTGGCGAGAAGGTGTGCGCGTCTGGAAATGTCAACGCGTGTAGTTACAATCAGGTCACCTTGGGCTACATAATAGGGACAAGGAACGCTGCATGAATACACGCCTGCTGTTCTCGAGGTATGAAGTTGCTGTTGACTATCAGAAGCTCCTTTGATGTGCCTGCAGAGCCACGCCGTCGCACCTCAAGTCGCGGTTTCGTGATACTTGCATTTCGCCCAGACTCTGTCCACCTGATATCGGTCCTACAGATTTTGGAGAAGTCATGTTCGCCATCGCAAATCATGTGTAGTCTGTGGAGATCCACGTCGTGAGCGTAAGAGGTCGGTCTGGGTGGCGCTCGTCATCCATTGTGCCGGAGGACTACGCTCCCAACTGCGAAGGCGTCTCCTCGCTTGCTAGTCGAGGCGACGTGATGGTTGATGCCGCGAAGCGTATCGGCTCTACCCTCGGCAGCCACATACTCATGTGCTGAGTACCGGAGAAGTTGCTGTCGGACTTGCGGCCCATCTGTAGTTCATCGCGACCCTCCTCGTGTATGTAAGAAGACTGTTAGGACGGTGATGTCGCCGCGGTGGCGCTGTAGGGTTCATGTTGCCTTGTCAGCTTCGGGACTGCTGTAGCGAACGCGGCGGAGGTGTCTCTACGTTCCTCGCCAGCCTCATACTCATGTGATAGACACCGGAGAACTTCCTATCGACTTGGTGACCCATCTGTGACTTATCGCGACCCTCCGCGTGTATGCACGAAGCCTGTATGAGTAGGATTACGGCCGTCCTGGCTTTGTAGGGCTACATGGTGAGCTGCGGCAGGGTCCTGCCATTTGCGGCAGTCTGCTGCCGAAGCCGCGAATATTTCTTCGCCGTCCCTCGCTCGGCACATACACACGTGCTGGACACCGGACAACTTCGTATCGACTCTGCGGTGCATACTGATCATATCACGACCCTCAGCGAGGATGTAATATGTCCGTGGTGGTGCAGTAGAGCCCACAATAGCACCAGGAGGGAACTCAGAAGGCGCGGCTTGGCGGCAGGCTTGAGCTTCCCAAACACACTCCAGCTTTCCTCGCCCAACAACCAACACCTTCTTCACAACACACATCACAACTACGCCCTTTGCACCTTCAGAAACACGCAGATTGTCGCGACAATGCATTGCAATGCTTGTCTGCGTGATCTGATGTGATGTCTGCGAGATTTGGGCGGTTGGCGGCCCAGCAAAGGCTCCACCACCAAGCCCGCCGCGCCAACGACATATCGCCTCGCATTGCCAGCGACTCGGGCCACTGACACCCTTTGCGGCAACGAGACATCGGCAAGTACCATCATGACCTCCTCTCACATTAATCTCGTGTGCATAGCTCGCCGGCGTGGCCGCTTCTGGTCGGTGGTGTGCCATGGCACTTCCGCTTGCCAGCCGCTTCACCACCGCCATATCCAGCGGCGGCGAGGTGTAGCAACCTCCGCAACTACTGACAAGTATGGCAGACGCTTCGAGGACCTCTTCCGCCTCAGCGCTGCAAGTTTGGTGTCCATACTCGCACGCGCCGCCGATTCCCAAGCCCTTGGCTTCGGTGATTCGGACACTCGACCATACCTTCACCAGTCGGCAGGCGGCAGCAACTTGTATCGGCCTTGCGCCATACCAATACGCACTGCAGAGCACTGACAAGGCCTCTCAGTACCACTGGCACCAAGAATCTGGTGTGCCCACTGCGCTCAATGATCACCCGCCTCCTCATGGCTATCGAGCCTTCACCTACCGCCTGACAAACGGCGACTTCGGCAAGCTGCAGATGCTTATCGCCACTGACACATTTCAGCAGGCTTACGATCTGCCATAGATGCATCGCCGGAGCCACCACTCATGTCGGCGCCTCGCCCACCGCACACCACCTCACGACCTCCGCGCGACAAGCATACCACTGTCGCTGCCCATGGCCGGCACGCCGAACACAAGAGGTGACGAATGCTGGCACCAGCGAGGTATGTCAAGCCTTCATCCACCAGCCAATGTGTTACTGCGCTAACAAAGAAGTCATCGACAGACTCGACCACCTCCGCCGCCGCCGCCGCCTGCTCGAGGCAGACTTGGAGAGCCAAAGGACCGAAGCAAGACTCGCATACCCCAATACCCTCTGTCGGATCATCAGAAGCATGTATCTTTTGCCTTGAAGAGCTGGATATGGCTGGCCATTTGCACACTGGCTGATGTCTCGAGATGTGCCCTTCCATCACGTGATATCGGGTCATCTCCGCCCAGCTGGCCACATGCATCAGGACAGCGCATGACTTGGCTTCTACACGCCACTGGACAAGACATCAGCATCTTCTGGACACCATGCAGATCTGTTCTGCCGTCATCACCTCTCGCCCAAGTGGGTGGAGGTGGAGGTGGCAGTGATCATCGCAATTCACGACTTTCTTGCGCATCCGTGAGCTGGCTCGCCGGCCGGTGTAAGTCGCCCTCCGCTCTGTCGACTACCTTGGTGGACACTCCGGTTGTCTCTTTCGTATCTCTCTGGCTTTCTTGGATTGGCGGCCGTGCGCTGTCAGGCGCCTTTCCTCTGGCATCTGCGAGCTGCTTGCCAGCCGGAGTAAGTCCCTTCTGACCTCGTCGACTACTCTGGTAGACGCTTGGCCGGTCGTTTTCGTATGTTCTTTGCTGCGTTCCGCATTTCCTTTTGGCATCTGCGAGCTGCTTGCCAGCCGGAGTAAGTCCCTTCGGACCTCGTCGACTACTCTGGTAGACGCCTGGTCGGTCGCTTTCGTATGTCCTTTTCTTTTGGCATCTGCGAGCTGCTTGCAGCCGGAGTAAGCCCACATCTGGCCTGTTCGACTACTCTGGTAGACGCCTGGCCGATGCTTTCGTATGTCATTTGCTGCGTTCATTTCCCTACACACCTCGGCACCGACGAGCACTCAGCCCGGATAAGTCCAATCCACCACCGCTGCACAGCTCCGTCTGCATCAGCGACGCATCTTTTCACAGATGGGAGCCGAAATCAGGTACCTCTTGCGACCCGGAAGACATCACCCAGTGAACACTTCTGAACTGCTCCGAGGCCTGCACTGGACTCCGCGAAAACCTTTGCACCAGCATCCACTTCACGCAATGGGGCCTCTGGGTTACCTCGAGTATGGCTATGCCCTTGCCGGCTGTGGTTTGCGAAACCGTGTCTCAAAGCCAGCCTTGCTTGGATGAGTACGCACATGTCGGAAATCTGGGGCGAATTCAATATCTTCTTGAATCTGAGCTTGTTGTACTTGTTCTCAAGTCACCTGCTCGATGACGATAATGATGGGACACTTGGTCTTTCGAGCATTGTCGCTGGTCTCTGAAAGCTGCGCCTGCTGTGCTTCCTTGGAAGCTATCTGGTCGACAATGGAAAGGGCCTTTGACCTGGATGACTGCCTTGGCCGTCTCTTGCTCTGCTTCTGGGCCTTTGCTGCTTGCTTGGCAAGACATTGCTTGCTGTACAGCTCTTGGCTGTCTCTTGCATTGCCGAACCCTGCGTGCGGCTCGCGTAACTTCTGCGCTCGAAGACTAATGCTTTAGGTCTTTGCAACGCAACACGGCAAGTCGACATTTCTTTTCTCCAACTTCACCAAGTTGCCTTCCAACCTCGCAACGGGTTCAAGTGCCGCCACAATTCAACCTGTCGGCGCCGAATATCAGCAAGACACGAGCTCCGACACCGAAGATTTCAAGACACGACAGCGGGCGGCCCAGCTTCAGCTTTTGGAGGGGCCGACGCAATGCCGCGCGATGGTAGGGGCGCGGCCAAGGTAACTATGACTTTTCTTTGCGCTCGGCCCGTGACATGTTTGCTTGCAAGCATGGGTAATCGGTGAGCTGTATGCGCACTTCACACGTTCTCCCTCAGCTTCGTGGCCTGGGTTCGCCTGGTGAGCCTTTGCTGTAGTCTACTCTTGGTAGACTCAGCCGAAGCTGAACTGTCGCTCTTGCTGATCTCCATTTCTGTCAGGCTGGCTTCAACAGCCAGCCTGCGCGCTTGTTGACATTTCTGTAGGCCGTCTTCGGGACGGCCCATATCGTCGACAGGTTTGGGGCCGACCGTGGTGAGCGTGGTTGGGGCTCATCACATCATTTCAAGGACGCTCAAGAAAGCTGCGGAGAGTATCTTTCGACTGTCTTCTTCTCGTCTCGTCGACACTTGTCAGCTGGGCCTGTTCTTCTGCAAGTTGTAACAGTGAGCCCTTTTCGCATCTCGTGCTCTCGAAGTTCCCCTTTCCAGGCCCAGGCTCTCCTGGTGAGCCGTCTGGTCGCAGATTTGATTGCAGACTACTCTTGGTAGACTCCTTCAGAATCGAGCGGCGTTGGGAGCTTGGTGCGACCTGACGTGGAAGAGGATGACGAGGCATTGTTCAAGCAAGCGGCGCCCTCTCGACAACGTCACGAGCAGGCCGTGTGCCGTACGGCCGGCCTGCACAGCACGAAGAATCGAGAAGGCAGACCGGGTGAATGCCAAAGCGGAGAGCATCATTCAGGATGAACAGGATCAGCAGCTTGGAGAGCAAGTGGCCGTGTGGTATGGTTCCTCGCCAGAATGCGAGACGATGTGCAACTGCGGTGGTGGCTTTCCAGAGGCGAGGATCATGATGCTCTGGGGCGAAAGGCGATTGAAATAATGATTGCGGTGGACGGGACTGAAGATGGGTCTGCCTGACGCGGATGGCATGCTCTGGTGTGATCAGGATTCCTTGCCAAGGTGCAAGACGATTTGTATTCCCATCGAGATGGTATCCATTGCGGATGACGAGAGAGACTGTACTCCTGGGCCGAAGGATCTTCTTGTGACAGATTGCTGCGGGATGCAACTGGAATCCAGACATGACGCCGGTGCAAGGGACGATTCTGAGCTCGAACAATGCTTGTATTCCTTGCTGGAAAGGTTTCTCGCCATGTCGGTCCTGTATCTCTCGTGCCATTGTCGCTGCATCTGGTTTCGCACACGCTTCCAGTTTTCTCCGTCTCTTGCTGTAGAATCCTTGCTGACGTCGCTGCTTCTCACAGCTTCATTCCACGGCGGCACTACTCGCGCCACACAGCACAAGCACCTGCTGCCACGACCACTATCCTTGCTCTTCCAGTAGACTGACTCCACGCGCGATACTGCCGATACCTCGCTGCCCTACCCTGCCCTGCCATGCCCTGCCGACCTGTATACCTCACTGCCTGAGAACCCTTCACAGCCGTGAAGATAAAATCTTTCTGGACGCTCGCAAGACTCTTCTTCCAAACCAGAGCAGTGACTTCTCGCTGCCTGCGGTAGGCCTGTCTACCGTACCGGAGGAAAGGAGGAATAAGTACTGCGGGCCCTGCTTTCCGAAAAACAAAAAAAAGATTCTTGAAGATGTGGTAGTGGTAGCTGGTCGCGGCTTTTTGGTCTGATTGTTGCTGTGAATTTTACATGTTTCTGCCTCTTCGCTTTCATGTCTGGGTGTGCGTTCATGTTTTTCTGCATTTGGTGCCACGAGGATTCTTCTGGGCGTTTTCCGAAGATGCTGTCTGGAGATGTATATGTATTATGGAATTTGTGATTGCGTTGACGGATGTGCTCGAGGGGATTCTTTGGGTCTTCGCTTCTTTTGCTGTATGGGTCTCTGCTCGAGGAGGACGACGACGACGACGAGTTTCTGTGCATCTGCAAGGCGCGGCTACTGGCTTGCATATTTACAGGAAGACTGCGGAGCGCCTGTAAGGTGTACTGGACTAGGTGTTTGGAGATTTGTTTTGGCCCGCGGGAAACACTTCTTCAGCTTCGAAGTTTCGGCGCCAAACACACGCATACGGCGTTCCCTGTCGAGCTGCAGTACGAGAATTTATTACCACTGCAACGACGCCTTCAAGACTCCCGAGCCCAATCCACGACAGTCGACGAGACGTTTCTGCTCGACTTACGAAGACACTGGACACTGGGCACGAGCAGCAGCATGGAGGTTATTGGCTTGGAAAAAAGCACAGATGAGAGGTCCAGGTACAGGTACAGATGGGCGTACGCTATACTATACCATGGCACACGAAGGGAGTTTCAAAGAGCGAAGGGCGGAAAGCATTAGTTCGCGAAGCAGCGATATGCGATGCGCAATTGTATTCGGTATTTAAAGAAAAAGCTATGTACGTGTTAAGTATCCTCCGTCTCAAACTCGTTCATGGCCCAGAGTACGACTACATCCATTGAGCGCGATGGGAGCTGGAGCTAATCTTATGCTGGACAAAGAGATCAGTAGCAGGAATAGATGACACTGCGCCACTTCACCTGGTCTGCTTCCAAAGAACAGGCCAGAATTGGCTGGACAACACAGCGCACCGCTGATGAAGTCCTGCAGGGAGCGCCTGGCTCGTACATCTTCTAGAGTAAAGGCTTCATTATTAAGCTTCTCCCATGCTTCGACGATTGACATGCTAAACTTGTCACGAAGAGCCTTCTCCCATCTGTTTATGCCATGGCCGCCTCGAATCGTGCGGCGATCATTGTCGGTCAGCTCCGATATGAACCAAGTCTACGCTGTACCTCGCAGGCACTTGGCTAGTCCGGCGCGTACGGTTGCCGGGTTGTTCACCATTGCGTAATCCCTAGCCGCGTCCAGGAACATCTGCACTGTATCGGTTGCCCTGCGTGAAGACATCCTAGCCTTGTGACTCTGCATCGGTCGCTGGGGGGAAGAAGAACCCTACATCGGATGGGTCGAAACGTTCCTGTCTCTCTGTGCGACTTGGGCTGTGGCGAGGTGACCGGCTGGAGCTGTATCTGTGTCTGCGCAGAGCAAGTGGACCGCTCGACTTTGAGAGAACCACCATGTTTTCTAGCTTGTTCTCTCTCTCTCCTGCCCTACGCGTAGGAGCTTAAGCTGCGTGGAGGGCCCGAGGTGAGTACAATATGGCCTAAACCATTCATCCAAGCAGAAAGGTGTTGAGGCAAAGATAGAGGTCTTGTACAGCTGGTAAAGCTGATGGGGCTGCGGTGCTTCTTCTAGTAGTATGGTCTGTGTCCTGTCTTGCTTCGGAAGAGGGTAGTAGACGGCAAATCATATGGTAGAGCGACTCGGGGTAAGTGGGCATGAAGCTAGCTTCGACGTATGCTGCTCTCTATCTAAGTAGGATAGGATATAGACGTAGGCATGCTGGCGTTAAAATTAGGTAGTCGTCTACGAAGGGCTTACTTGTTCTCACTAATACGAGAGAAGGTTCTAAGGAGGATCCCAGAAGGCACGGTCTAGTGACGTTAAGAGGACAACAGTGTACTTTAGCTTTCCTCTCGATACTCAGGAATGATCATCCTTTTACTCTATAGCAAACGGGACAGAACGCCACCGTACCAGACTCGGAGAGTGATAGCCCTGCCGGCATAATCATCGAAAGCAAGAGGGAGCGAAACGAGAATGAGAAGCCGGCTAAGACACAGAAGCCTGCTAAAGTCAAGTCCGAGGACGACGACATTATAGAACATCTTTGAAGATAGCAGGTACACGACGGGCACCGTGGGGCACGGGCTTTTTTGAAATGTGGCATTTGATACGAGAGAAGGTTCTAAGGAGTATCCCAGAAGGTACGGTCTAGTTGTACTTTGGCTTTCCTCTCGATACTCAGGAATGATCAACCATCCTTTTACTCCATAACACTCACGGCGCTCTACCATGTTATGTGCCGTATGCTACTCTCTGTCCAAGCAGGATAGGATATAGACGTACTACTGGAAGAAGCACCGCAGTCTTTTGGCTGGAGAACATGACTATCATTACTTGTTCGAATGGATTTTGGGACATATTTTAGGCAGACACGAGGTGGACTCTATTCGGTAGCAAGGTTGTTCTTCAAGAACTCAATCAACTTTCAATTCGCTCGCTAACTACCATGTCCGCCTCTCGAAGCACTCTTTTCACCATCCTTGAACTCCTTACCACCACCACCCACAGAGATAGTCTTGTATGGATCCTCTTCATCATGTGGCTTCGGGCGGTACAACTTCGAGTAGCAGCTCTGTAATCGCACTAGGTCACTGATCCAGCGCCGTCGTAGCCAGTGTAGGTGCTTGTCGTTCGTGGCGTCGTGGAGCGGCAGGAGGCACCTACGGGAGTTGACCATTAGTCTGGATTTCCGTGAATTGTGACCCGTAGCGGATATTGGGAGGATATGGTGGTATTCAGAGCTGAAGGTTCCTCACGAGGAGTAGTAGGTTTGGAATGAGAACAACAAGGTAAGGTTGGATCATCATTGAAGAAGTGTTCGAGGAGGTTTGTGGTGAGGGGAAGCGACTTACCGTCGTGCTCCATCGACGGAGACTCGAGGAGCCGCCCGGCCGGCCAATGCTGATATCACAGGCGAGAATTCTTGGTCCATGTGGTCAGCGTTTTGCCGCCGCAGTCTAATGAATATTGTCATGGTAGGGTATCGTTCTGCGGCGGTAGACCGCGACGGCGTTCAGGCTGATGTTGTCTGTATCTTGATCTTGGGCTGCTGCGCCATCTTTTGCTCTTGCGAGGGAAGTGGAGTGTGCCTAGGCTGTTGGTCAGAATGTGCACTTCTATTGCCTCAATGCTGTGAAGCTCACCAAGTTGCTCGTTTCGAGCATGACGTGAAATCTTGAACTTGGTCTGGCGTAGGCAGAACGTGTGAGGGCGAGCCTGTTGCAAGATCAGCGCCGTCACGATTGTTGCTTCGATGAGACGTTACTGACCGTGATCTGAGAAAGCTCGACGCGCTGAGCAATGGAGATCTGTCGTCGTGTCAGCGAGGGTCTTCGTTCACCGACGACATGAATTTGCAAACCTTCGTGACGGCGAGGATGCGCTGGAAATCCTCGGCGCCGATAGATCAATCATCGCCTCTTGTGAGCCTGATTGCTGAGTGCGTGGGCGAGGGACACAAGGGAAGTCCGGCCTGCCAGATTTTTAGCACTATTACAGAAGCAGGACGACGGTGAATGCCATGGATACTCACAATGATGCAGTATTGGCCCTTGTAGGCTTGCTGTCAAAAGCGGGCATGGATGTTTTCATGATGCGGTGATGGTTGGAAGTAGATGGAAAAGTGAGGCAAGGCGAAAAGTCAGAAAGAAAGAGCCTGCGAGAAACGTCTGCAGAGGCAAGAACGCGAGCTAGCGCCTATTAATCCCTGTCATGATACAAAGCTTTTGACGCTCAGGCCCACTTCTCGTTGCCCTGCTGCGGTTGGCATCGATCGACAGCATGCTTCTCTCTATGGTACATTCGTAGAACATTATGGCGGCGCCGAGGTATTGCATTCGCCTTCACCACGTTAGTCCTCGTGAGATGCACGAAGGAGATTCCAACAACGCGGTCTGAACAGCTTCTTTGTCCATTTGTATTCTATCTACCACCTTCTCGTCAAGGCCAGATAAGTGATGCACGAGCGCGAGACTTCTTAGCACCGTCAGGATCAGTGAAGACTCCAAAGTCGCATCAGAAATCGCGAATGTTCGTTGTAATTATCCCATGTTACATTGAAATAGGACGAAGAGCTTGTTAGTAGATTAGTTGCCACTTCTGCGATGGACACTTTTGGCAGCTCATGTCTGAAAAGTCAGTATCTTTGAAATGAGTTGCAGGATCAGAGACAAGATGTGTTTGACTCGCCACCGGCTTCGTGCCATTCGAAATGCTTGACTCCAACATCACCATACTTTCAAAGGGGCGGTTGTGGATTGCGGCACCGTAGAGCAGCTTGCCCGCAAGAGAAGGCCGGAGTTCTGGCATCGATTTTGAAGTCCGGTCAGAGAGGCCAAACGAAACGGAAGGCAAGGTGGTTTAGATAGTTTCATTCAATTCATGATGCTAGCGTATCTTCATCTCCAGCTGACTCAATGCTATGCCGCTGAAGCTCACTGGAAACGCTCAGAACACCGTAGCAAGCTCTTTTCCCCAAGATACAAAGTCGTCCAGTCCTCCGAATTTCATGCATTACGATACCTCTCCGTGTCGCCATTCCAGCTTCTAGCTCTTGTTGATGCGCAACTCCTTCTTCGGCTTCTTGCGGCACTCTGGACAAAGCCACTCTCCCGTCGGCTCCTCGGTGACACCCACGCACTTATAGTGGAACCACTGGTACGGACAGTTGTCGTTGTCGCAGCCCACCATGTCGCCGTAGCTGACCTTCTTGCAGAAGCAGTACAGCGTCTCGTCATCCTCGTTCTCATCGCCACCGTCGGCAGCCCCATCAGCCTGGCTGCGTTGGACAGAAGATGGCGTTGGAGAGGCGGAGTCGTCATCAGAATCGTCAGAAAGCGAGGCATTCGTGCTAGGAGTGGCGCGATCTCTGGCGAGTTGGCGGCGACGGTCAGTCTTCTTGTGTCCAGATGGGCGAGAACGGTTGGACTTTTTGGAGGGTGGCGGTGCAGCTTTGCGGTTGCCTGGTGGAGGGTGCGCGCCTTTCTTTTGGGCTGCGGTGGGTTGTGCAGAACCGGCGCGAGAAGATGCGGCGCCGGCAGGTGCAGGGGTGCCGGCTTTTGGTGTGCCTGGACCGAGAGAAGATTGGCGCAAGCTGCTGTTTGGTAGAGAACCCAGCGAGGTATTGAGCTTTCTCTTCTTAACGTCGCTGCTTCCCTCGCGCTGGCTTCTTGGTAATGTGGTCGGTGTCTGGGCGCCGGTCGGTGTGCCGCGAGCAGTGGAACGGGCGTTGGCAGCCAATTGCAATTGTGCGACGTTTGGCATTCCGCCAGTCGAAGCAATGTTACCACTGACAGCTTGAAGCGGCATGCTGGCGGTTGTGCCTGCAACTGGTGTGTTGACTCCGGTGGCGGCGCCGCTGCCGGTTAGAAGACTTGGACCGTTCCAGTCCGATGGGAACTGCTCAGTCTGCGCAAGACCCTTCAAGCCGATGTCAAGACGCTTGACATGACGATCCAAGATGATCTGGGCCCTCTCTGCGAGACCGCACTTCTCTGCCTGCAGAATCTCCATCTTGTCGTAGCATTCGTTGATGGTTTTGGAGAAGGCTTCTTCCTTCGGGTTGAGTACGTGACCTCCGTTGACTCTCACCCACTTCTGGATCTGGCTGTCTCGCTTGACGACCTCGTCCCTGAAGGCGCTGATTTGGATGTCCTTGGCTGCGATCTCTTCCATCAGATGAGTGATCTCGGCCGGCACGTTGGCGACTGATTCCTCAAAGTCAGCATAAAAGTCCTCGAGGTCAGGACAGGTCGAAGGGAGATTGTCGTAGACCAGCTTGACTTGGTCGACAATGCTCTTGGAGTTGAACTCGGCCATTTCACTTGGAGTCATTTCCAAGGTGAGGGCCTGCATAGCCTCCAACACCTCGGCCGAGACAGGCTGCGAGGCTGGGTCCATCGCTGAGTGCACTTGGGGTGAAAATCTTGGCGGAACTTACTATCGTGAACGAATTGCTCCAGCACAGACGCTGCGTCTTCTGGCTGACTAAGTGAGCCTGCCATGCCGAAGTTCTGCCGGCGCAAGTCGCAGTCGCAGTAGCGGCCTTCGCAGTCTTCAACGGCCGCGCAGATGGCGAGCGCGCGCAGTACACCGCCGCGACGCTGGAGATCTTTGGTGATGGCAGATTCCGAGCACTCAAATGTGGCGGGGGAATATTTGCGCTGCCCAAAAATGGCCAGGGTGGTGGTGTGGTGGTGGTGGTGGTGGTGGTGGAGGTGTTGCTGGCGAGGCGACGTTGGAGTTCTGTCGGCTGACTTGCCTCAGATCAGAAGAAGCGGGGCCTCCCGCGATCCCGCAGAGCCTCACTCCAGCTTCTTAGCTCCATCATTCATCACTAAAGAGAAGCAGCCATCCCACCACCACCACCACCAGAGTCTCGATATCACCATCGCCGCTCATATATACGTAGACCAGCACCTTCCATACTCGGAACTCTCCGTGGACCTTCTCGCGCACGGTCAACGATAGTCTCGTTACCTGTTAGAGAGGGACATCCGCGTAAGCGAGGTCGTCCGCCCGGCAAGAAGAAAGGCCAAGGACGAGAGGAGGGAGACTCCAAGGCGCGTTCGGTCCACTTCAGTAGCGAGGTGACCGTTTTCGGCGACGACGACGACGACGATGATCCTGGTCCCATGGCCGGCTTCAACCCACGCGCCTCGGTGCGGAACGACATAGTCCAGCAATGGAATGGCAACAACCTCTCTCCGCGCTCCGGCTCGCGCACGCCCGCATACGAAAATGGCAATCTCGACCGCACCTGTGGCATGGAGATTGATACTCCTGCTACCCCGCCAACAACCGAAGAAGATGAGCGATTGCTCGAGGATATGACGCTCCGGCAGAACATCTGGGAGCAGGTCGAGAACAACAATATACAGCGTCCGAAAGGCCACAAGGTGTCCTTCCACTACAGCAGTCGTGTCGAGGATATGCATTTCGGCAGGACCCATCCCATGAAGCCTTGGCGTCTTACTTTGACGAAGCATCTCGTCTTGGGATTCGGTCTGCACCATGCCATGGACACCTACGAAGCCGTCAGTGCTGGCAAAGATGAGGTATGCCAATTTCACGACCCAGACTATGTCGACTTTCTGTCGCAAGTGTCGCCCGGTACGTTTAAGAAACTTTCCGAGGAGCCGCGCTTTCGACGAGCCACGCCGCCGAAGCATGATGGAGATAGTGTCGAGTTAGGCCCGTTCAATCTTAGTATGAGTCCGGGCGCTGACTGTCCTGTCTTCGACGGCATGTCGACGTATTTGTTCTTGTATACTGGCGCTACGCTCGGCGCCACCCAGAAAATTACCTCCGGCGAAAGCGACATTGCTATAAACTGGAGCGGAGGTCTTCATCACGCCCACAAGTCAGAAGCTAGCGGCTTCTGCTACATCAACGACATCGTCCTCTCGATCTTGGACATGCTCCGAGTTTTTCCGCGAGTTCTGTACATTGACATCGATGTTCATCATGGTGACGGTGTGGAAGAGGCATTCCAGCGGCAGTCTCGGGTCATGACGCTGTCCTATCATCGGTATGGTCCGTATGATGAGACTGGACACAAGTTCTTTCCTGGAACTGGAGACATCTCAGACATCGGTCTTCGAGGCACCAAAGGAGAGCATTTTGCTCTGAATGTCCCAATTGCAAGCGGCATTGACGACAGACAGTACAAGAAGCTCTTCGAAAGTGTGACCGGCGCCACAATCGAAGCTTTCAAGCCGAGCGCCATCGTCTTGCAGTGTGGTGCCGACTCACTGGGAGGAGATCGTCTTGGTCAGTTCAACATCAACATCAAGCAGCATGGCGAGTGCGTATCTTTCGTGAAGAAGACCGGTCTGCCGCTTCTACTGCTCGGCGGAGGAGGCTACACGGCGCGCAATGTTGCTCGTGCATGGACGCATGAGACTGCTATATGCACCGACAATGAGCTGCCGGATAAGATCCCCATGCACATTGTGCCGCGACCAGAAGCCTTCCATGGCCGACCTCACGGCGATGGCAAGATGTATCCAAGCTTCGAGCGCTTGCACAAGAACGAATGCAAGGACAGCGGGCCTGAGGGCATTGACACTATGATTGCAAAGCTCAAAGAGGAGCTGAAGTATGTGCGAAACAGTCCTTGGGTGAAATGCGAGCAGCTGCCTACTGGTACTAAGATGGACGAGATCATGGCCAGGGTTGATGAGGAGCGCCGGAACAGGAAGCAGCTCGAGCGCAATGCCGGAGGAAGAGGCGAGCTGAGATGAGAGCAAGAGCAGGACTCACACTACTGCAGCAAGTCATGGGCACTGACTGGAATTGCGCAACGGATCAGATGCCCCTCATGACTGGGATTCGGGATCTGAAGGGACTGCGGAGCTGACTCCGCTGCCAAGATTCACATGATCTTTTGCACCCCAGCAGCAAAATCCTCGCTCACCACGTCATGAGTTGGACGACTACTGGATAGCGATATCCAGTCACTTCGCGAAACGCACATTCCATGAACCTCCTCCTCTGCTTCACTGCCTTGCTCTCTGGATATTTGTGCTAAAATTTCTCAAGACTAATGTGTACAGCTATCAAAGTCCTGTATACGAGACAGAAGAACTGACCTTCCTTCCACCCTTCCTCCAGCCCTTAGTCTTACGAATTTCAATGCTGCTTCCGGATCCGCCTGACAGGATTCTCTCTAGCCTCTTGGCTTACATGAAGACCGCGAAGCACTTGAATGGAGTTTGAGAGGAAGCTGAAGGTATTGATTTGACTGAGAATATTGAGAGTCATGCTATCATCTGCCTTATCTTGATTTTGTGTCAACTGAGCTTCTCATTCGCACAAGGTTGCGGAGGGCTGCCATGAGCTTTTGTGGCCGAGCTGGGGAGTTCCACGCCACCTGGATATGGTGACGTTGGCCCAAGTTCTGCTCTTGAGTGAGTGCGCATCAAGCGACGGAATAGACTTTCGGTTTCAAATATGGATGTGTATCTCGGGCTGAGAGTGTTGTGTGTGATGCTTCCAAGCTCTTTCCGTCGATCTCCAATCTTTATGGGCTTTTCTGAAAAATTCACATCGTTGATTCGGAGGCGTGGTGGAGAGTTCTCTTGCTAGCCGTATCAGTGGAAAGCTTGGAGAGTAATTGAGGTGGATTATATCTCAGTCTACCTGGAATGAATGGTGCTGGGCCAATTCGAGCGCCTGAAATCGGAGAAGCGAAGGAGTAGACTTCGGGGTGCACGTTAGGCTGAGTGGGTTGTGGGCGATGTCGTTGAGCTGTCTGCCGGTTTTGGGTTGCTCTCGTGATTCTGCAATTGAGAGGCGGCGAAGCATAGGAAGCACCTTTTGAGAATGGCTCTGGAAGGTGAAGGCGCTGAGCGTGTCGGAAGCGATGTGTTCTTCCATGCGTTGCAAATGCTTCGCTGGACATGAAGACGCACAGTACTTGTATGCCCTTTTGGCCATCGATATGGATTCCAAGCTGTGCTGGCGTCACTTGTTTCAGGGGCTGCAGAGCTTCTCGTCCGCAAATCTGTTGTCCGGCGATGGAACAACCTTCTGACAGTCGCTACTGAACACACAAGTCTAAGGCTTTTCAACATGATGATGTCGCTTTATTCACCGTGTTGTAGGAGTTCCAAGCGATGCAATGTAGCTTGAGGTGCTGCTCTTGCCACGGGAGTGGCCGAATATGCGGGCTCAACGGTCGTGGTGAGGTTGTGTTTATAGTCAAATTTTCTGCATAGCATCACTTCTTCTTCACGCTCAGCTCGCAGACAGAAACGCTTCCAACGCTTCCAACGCTTCCACGATCGAATTTGCTTCCTTTCGACACTTCTTCTGCGACTGAGCGACAATGGCACATTTTCAGGTGACCACAGCAGCCGAGCTGGCGTTCGAGGGTCACAGGCCCCTTGACTTGGTCCAGTGGGTCCTGGACTCGATAAGCGACGACAAAGCAGAGCAGCTAAGTGCCTGGATGGGCGAGTTTGGGGACCTAGTGGACCTTAATGACCGGATAGATGATGCCAAGGTGAAGGATATGCTCCAGCAGGGCATGTCACTCATGAACGATGCTTACTTCCAAGGCACGCTCGACCTTGTGCAACTCACTGTCCAACCAGGCCTTGCTGCCGCGGGTCTTTACGGATTCGCCGACGGTCGAGGGTGTGGCACGAGGATTGTGATTGATCCACATCCTCACCTCGAGAAAGGCCTGGTCTCCCAACATGTCGCCTCGACCCTGCTGCATGAACTGTGCCATGCATTTCTGAAGTGTTATAGCTGCAGTAATAGATGGTGCGGGGATGATGTATGCACGGCCAAGGGACTTGTGGAGAGTGGCATTGGGGGACACGGCCTCAACTGGAACATCCTTGCTGCTGGCGTGGAAAGGGCCGCCAAGAAACACATGGAAGGACACCTGTACACGATCTCTCTCTGTAGAGCAGAGAGCAGCGCGGACGAGGTCGAATTCCTTGCTGTATATGGCGAAGCTATTGCGGAGCAATACCCCGGGTGAAGACCACCACCTGGGAGCCTCACACGCTTTTTTTGACAAATCCTCCGGGTGCGGCTACATGTCGTGGGTGAAGGGAGCTGGTCACTCCTGGACCCCGAATGGGATCACAAGTCCTACTTTACACCTCCCCGTGGTTGATCCCGGGCAATGCTTGCGAAGTGGCAAGCAGCTAAGTAAAGAGGCAAGCAGTCTTTGGAAGCGACTGCACAGAAGCGAAGGTGAACATCATATCAAGAGCCTTCACGACATCGCAAACTCGACGACCGACTCGACGACTCGACGTACTTTAAAACACCTTGCCAGCGATGTTACAAACAGCAATATCAGCAGGCAAGCAGTCTATGGAAGCGACTGCAAAGAAGCGAGGGTGAACATCATATCAAGAACCTTCACGATATCATCACAAATTTGACGACCGACTCAAAGTACTTTAAAACACCATGCCAGCGATGTTACAAACAGCAAACCTAGCAGGCAAGCAGTCTTTGGAAGCGACTGCAAAGAAGCGAGGGTCAACATTCTGCCAGCACCTCGCGACATCACAAACTTGACCATCGACTCGACCATCACTTTGGCATAATGCCAGCATATTTGCAAGCAGCAACGCGAGCAAGCAGGCAGCATATGGAAGCACACCACGACTGGAGCGATGGCGCAGATCACGGCGGCCTCAAGATTTCAATAGACCGACCATCGACTCAACCATCGACCAACATACAATTCAAGAAGCGAAATGTATCGGCACTCATTCTATGGAAGCAGAATACGATACAGCACATGTGGCCACCAAAGAGTTTTCGCTACATCAATAAATCCGGCGAACGACTCGGTATCGATCACGATGAAACTTCACCCGAATTTCAAGCAGATAATGATAGCGCCAAGCAACTTATGGAAGCGGTTGCAAAATAGCGAGGATGAACATCACAGGGCGGTTACAAGAACGAGTTCCGCCAAAGACTCTCTGTCGACCACGATACAATGCCACTAGATTTTCAAGCAGTAAAATCCGGCAACAAGCGAAGTTCTGGACCGAATGGCGCAGATACCAACGTTCAACATCACGAAATCTGTAGAATGTTCGACTGTCGACTCGAAATTCGAACACCATACATTCCCACCGAATTTCGAAGCAGCTGCATGAATAGTCAAGCGGTTCTTGGAAGCAGACTTCGAAATAAACGAAGATGGACCTCGCGGCTTCTGCACGATCTCACGTTCCCTACTCTACCACCGATGTTGCAAACAGCGAATTCAACTCGGCAGACAGGCAGCTCTTGGAAGCGGAGCGCAAACAGAAGAAGAATGAGAGCTTGGCATCTTCATCACCAAAATCTCAATTATTCAGCCCCGAGAAACGCCACGGGTGTGGCAGACAGCTGAATCAGTGGTCAGGCGGTCTTGGAAGCGGACTGCGAAATGAAAGAAGGTGGAAGACATGGCATCATCACAAAATACTTTTTGATCACGGTCTTCTTATTCAGCATAATGCGACGCCAACGAAAGCACAGGCAGCTTGGGATCTTAGAGGACCAGAGCCAGGGCAGTCTCGAGCAAAGCAGGACAATATCCAACTGATAAAGACTTCGTCCGCTCGACGACTCAGTTGTCGAATATTGCAGAATGCAAGCGAAGTCGAAACCAAGTTTCGAGAGCATCGCAAAGAGCGAGGAGCGGCCTTCAACGATGAAAACAACTTCACCCTCTTGGTGGCTACGAGCTGGAGGCCCAATCAGCGACTGATGTATCACAATCCAATGGGTACCACCAGTCAGATTCAGCATTGGATGTTAGCATGCAGCACGCGGAGCAGCGATAGGCGAAGCAGGACATCGTCGCACTCTCAAATGCTTCAAACAAGATGCCCTACCAATCACTTGATCTTTGGGCATCTTGAGACGCGTCCGAAGCCAAAATGAGCTCTCGATGGCGATGGACAGAGTGCGGAGTGGCTAGAAGCGAGTCACAATACCCCCAAGCCCTCAGAGACCTGTGTCCCGACACTCCACCGATGATTCAGCTATGAGAAGCGCGCGAAAGGGGCCGACTCCAAACCGAGACAAACAAATAAAGACCAGAGCGACCAAGTCCCAGCCGAGCAAATTGATGGACGAACAGAAAGAGCATCGCAACCGGATCAAGCGTGAATACAATGACTTGAGAATCAGGAGCGAGCGGAATTTCGTCCACCTGCTCAAACAACAAGCCGGACAAGTTCGATGACGCGTTTTTGGCAAAGATCCTCGACAACTAAGATCTGTCAAGGCTGAATGTCATGGAGAGGCGCTCCAAAGAGGTCATGGAGGACGAAAACAAGCCACTGGTGGACTTGCTCAACAAAACCCAAGAGCAACCGGTTTCCAAGCAGGACACAAGTAGCTGAGAGTGGACTTGATTGGATGATCTATCCAAGTTGGCTGTCTAAAGAGGTATTCACCGGCGCGGTGGGTGTGCGCGTGTCACGTCTGTGACAACATCCACCCGCTCTCTTTGACAAAAGCCACGTACCAGGTATTCGTGACCAAGGTCGACGGCAGATGGCGCGCGTCCATGCTAAGGACCTCCGAAACGCACGATGGGCAGACAACACACTGGCGCCATCGAAGTCGCAGGAAGCACGGCAGGAGACCGCCACAGAAGCACAAGGTGACCAGTAGCTCGGCATCTAACGGCAGATAATGTCTCTCAAGTTGAAGACAAGATCAGCTGTCGGCATTAGGTGGGTGGCGCGGCAAGAGGACGGGTCTTCCTCTTTTACCATCAGCAGCTCAAGATCTGAGAACACAAAAAGCGTTGGACTCATACCCAGAGCATCCATCGAACCCAAACTCTGGAAGGCAACAAGAGGCTCGTAATGGGAAGACTACGAGGGATCTGCATGTCATCGTCCCGGGGGAAATCTTTTGGGCGTCATCTTGGAGGTCCACGGACGACATCAGTGCGGGTGTCAGCCTCAAGAGCAGCGGGAAAACCAAGAAGACGCAAGTGCCGAGAGACATCCATTCCAGCCTTCTCGCATTTTCTCAGGCGTTCCATCAAAATCTCCACTCTTGATGGTCATCGAAGGCTTGGACGGCGAACTCAAGCCACAGTCAGAACAAATAGCACTGAGAGCGCCGAAATCTGGGCGAAGACGATCTCGTGCTGGTAATCTACCTTGGTAAGATGTTGAGCACTAGCTGCGATATCTGCAATACTCAACGACAGCAACATCAGAGCCAGCCGAACATCGTATTCCCTTGATATGGCTGCGAAGGAAAGACAAGATTCGGTACCTCTCGACGAATGTGACGTCCATGTCAGTTTCAAAGTGGCACGCAAAGCACTGGGAGCGGCAGCATATGAGTAGCGATTACTCTCAGTCCGTGGCGCCTTTTACTCACACTGTATCCTTCGCCACTATTTACTCTGCACCACTCAGTCATATCAAATACGGCATCAGCAACTACAGTACCAGCTCGAGACCAGTCAGACCAAGAGAGTCGACAAACGGCAAAAGTCGAAGGTGCTGGCATACGCCACGAACTCCGATCCGCTTGATGCGCTCGCACAGTGACGCGACTTGCAGACCCGGCGTGACGTGCCATCGGCAGATTGACAGCTGGGATAAAAGTGTCTCTTTGGAAGCAACGAAATGAGACGAGCTTCGGGTTCTTCAAAACATTCAGACGGTCATTGCCATCTCCCAATCGACATTCAGGGCGTAGTGCTGTCTTCAGTTCCAGAGCGACCGCAAAGTACAAATCCGTGCAGCCAACAGATTAGTGCTGCTGGAGCTCATCGTTCCATCTGCACTCGCAACAAAGAGCTCTGCATCTACCGGACTTCCTTGGAGCTGAGGTAGGATCTCAAGTTTCAACCCATCAGAGACCACCAAGAGCGTGATGATACTCGCGGGTTCATGCCTCAAGCCTCTTCATCGTCGATGAACTGGCCCGTACGCTCAGAGTTCCGCAGCCCTCGACACAAGCATGGCTCTATCCGAAGTGCATGGGAAGCGTTGAATCTGTGAAGCAACAAGCCTCAGACGCAACAGACACTGGTGTCCTTCCATTTCATGCTAGAAGGATCTCTGAGCGATCCTCAAGGCATGCTTCGAGAGCGGTGGTGAAGACTGCCTGGGTTGCGGATGGATCAATAAAAAACAATCGTAACTTGGGAATAATCCTCTTGGGGCCAGAGCCGCGATCGAGCAGAGATACGCTGGGATTACTTGAGAAGCTGTGATACGAATGAGCAGAATTATTTCACTCATACCAAAAGCTTCGTGTAGATTTTAGTAACAGTTGAAAAACAAGGCATGATTGTACAGCACACATCTTGGACCTCTGAAATCCTCCATCGTTGCCATAGCCGATCTTGACTACCTAGGTTTCATTTCGCTGTGCCTCTGATCAGAGCAATGACTCAGGCGCGAAAGTCCTGTATTGCTCAATATTCAAAATATTACAATGTTCCTGTTTATTATTAATTGTGTAGGGGCAACTCAGAGCCATCGATTCACGATAGAAGTCTTCGCTTGCCTGCAGCTGAAATTCTTGGCAACTGATGGCACGTTGCAAGCAAATTTTCATCGATGCACCATTATCAAACCACATCTACCAATTCGCCTCCACTCTGCCCGAGGGCATCTACTTCTTCAATCACTACTTTATGTTCAAAGACAGAGCCACGCTGGCAGTCGCAATCCTCCAATCTTGTCGTCAGATCGATACCAAAGCGAACCCGATTCTCCACAGCATCAACAAGGCTACCTCTCAGCATGTCCCGTCCTTCTGCTCGAACTTGGAAAAAATTAGGTCTAAGAATATGGGCTTCATACGCGCTATCGAGACACACACTGCACTCTACAAGATCTACCTCAAGAAGATGTGCATCTTGTTGAAGCGAGGAAAGAAAATTGGAGAAATTGTGTTTGTCATGACATTTTTACACTACATTCGATTGTGCAGCGCTTTTGAAGCTAATGGGACAAATGTTTCGAGTCTGGCATAGGGAGGAGATGAAGAAGAAGGCAGAAGAGAGAAGTAATGTTGCGGAAATCGTAGAGTTCTTGCCGTATACAATTGCATCTACTTGGTATTACAAGCTTCGGGGGTACAATTTGGAGATGATAGAGGAAGATGAGATCGAGTTGCGAGTGGCAATAAAGGCGACGTTCGAGTAGCTTCCCTACTCAGAAATAATCCAGACCGAAGAGATGTACAGTAGAAGAGCGAGAGTAGAGGCAAGATATTGAGCTACGATCACGAAAATGCTGGAATGCTGGTCCGCTGGTATTACTTTTTGACGACCTGTTGAGCGATGCAAGTTCATAAATACAGGAAACGGGGCTTGAGACGCTGAGACATTGAACGAGGCTGCATGATCTTGTAGAGCATCTTCCCTATCCACAGCAGACATGACACATGTTCCAGACTTCTATACGTAGCGCTGCCAGCAAGTTGTTCAGAGATGATCTAGATTGTCTTATGAAGTAGAGTTCAATGGAAGCAAGAGACATATTGCTGCTCCCTTCGAATGTTTGATTTTACCCGCGGAAATAGACCAAGAATTCTTGTGATCTGCAACGGCATCGAAGCAACTTTTGTGAGGTATATCAAAACACTCACACGTTACGACACTCGAACTTGGGCTTTCGATTGACTAGAGCGCTGCAAGACAAGTTACTTCAAGGTGTGCTTGCGATGGTTCTGAAAGGCCTCATCGGATATGCTCGCGTTGAAGGTCTCTGCTAGCCCCTCGAATACGCCACAAGACCCGTTCGTTTTCCGAACCAAATCTCTAGCAATCAGATGTTTGATAGTGTAGCCTTTGTGCTAAAACTGTACTTTAGAGTACCGAGATCTTGTCGCCTGTGGCCATCACAGATCAAGGTAAGTTTGAACTGTATCATGGTATCTCTCATCACAACAGAGGCCCAAGCCGGCGAATTCATCGTCCAATTACAAACAAACATCGACAATACCAAAACCAATCCAGGACTGAATACTGAGACCACCAGCTACGAACGCCTCAACATTATCCTCGAAGACACCGCGAAGCGATCTCAGGAGAGCGGCAAAACAGAAATCGAGGACACTTGCCACTGGCTGTTAAGAGAGTTTGATAATAAAGCGACGCCCAAGGTTGATGTCGTCGACAATGTGATGCTGGAGCTTTTGGCCCAGCTTTGCGAAGAAAGGCTACCGGAGGAGAACTCGGGGATTCTAAAGAACCGTCTGGTAGGATTCTGTGAGATTGTTCGAGCAGCGCAAGATCAGGATAAGGAGGAAGTGCCGGAAAACGTTCGGGGTACGATTGAGGCAACTCTACAAGAGACCGAAGTTAGGAAGTGATATGGCGTTGTAGCAGGTCGGCCTGCTGAAAGATGATCGGTTGAAAGAAGATACTTGCATGAAATTTGAAGATACTCCGCAAGAAATTGCTGTCAGGTAGCGATGGTCGTGCCATCGATAGTGTCTTGTCATCGCGAGAGGGGAGCTGCTGTACTCCACGACGCTTTTCGTGGATGCATACTATCAGACGCTTCTTGGTTACTCTTAATTGGTCGCCCTCGTTCGATGACATTGACTGAGGCAGCTAATTCTGGGCCCGACTTGAAAGCTTCATTCTTTTCATATCGAACCCAGTAAAGGGTCACTGTCGGTTAATGGATCAAAAGTCCGCCCAGACTTCCCAGTGTTCTGCTTGCTGGCCCTCACCCTCCCGCTTGCTCATTGCTGCAGCAAAGAATTTGAAACAGCTGTTGTCTTCTGCTGGTCTTACGGGATGTACAAGCTTTCCATTAACTAGTAGTAAAATGTTACGACTATGTGGCCTAAGAGCCGCTCTCAACGCACCATATGTAGCCTGCAAGCCAAGGGATCTATAGGAAGTCTCAGTATAGTACAGAAATTTTCGCGAATCAGAAGTCATCTCGAACCCAAACAGTTACCAAATCTAATGGCGCTTGGGTGCTGTGGAAAATTACGGGAGACTAGCATCTCGAAGGTGCTTCCGAGCTGGTAGAACAACTATCCAGAACCGAACGGGGGAGGAATGGCGTGAAGCGCCTAGAAATTCGGAGCTATGAGTTGGAAGCGTGCGTTGAAGGATGGCGGTAGGAACCAAGTAGCCAGGACAAGGATAGCAATGCTCGCTTTCTTGGTCTCCTGCGACGTCCCCAGATATAGCAAACATCGGAGTCGATCGTAATCATTGACAGGCTGAAGTGCGTTTGCCAAATTGCTAGTATCAATGTGTGCGCAGTCTGTCGTTGCGTGTCTCAGCTCCATACTTGTTGAATACTGAGTACTCACTAGTCAGCACCTATAGTCATAATCAATAGTCAATAATAAGTGAATAATCAATAGTCATAGTCACGTAATCAAATAATCACTGACCGTGGTCACGTGGTAACGATTAGGGTTAAGAAGGAGGTATTTGATGACTTGCAGTATGTGGTGTGCTAAGGCTATCACGTGCAGGATGCCTAAGGCTGCAAATCTGATGCCCTATACGGGTCACGGGTGTAACACATTGCCTTAGAAATGCCGAGTGATTAGTGATTATAATCACTATTCACTCACTCAATAATCATAGTCATAGTCACACGTGATTACAGTGACTAGTGATTATAAGTAGTCAATATTCACCAAGTATGCTCAGCTCATATATCTTCTTTACTCGTACTGTGCGCAGGTCCGCAGTAGAGTCCTTAGGAAACGTTGAAATAGTGAGTGGGATCTATCGGGAGACAATCGTCTGCGTGGTCGAACGGCCGACAACTGTTGCTCGATGGTATAGCCAGTTATGGCCGAGGTTGGATGTGGTAGAGGATCTGCCACATAGTCGTGTTTTTCAATATTCTTGCATTTCATGGCTTCCTTCTTCTTGTCGCCACATCGCTCCATGGACGTATTCTTAGTACAGATTACGAAAATGCCACGGGAGTCGCTCTTGTCAATGAGGATCATAGGGTGACCTCTGCTTCGCCGAATTAGTTTTTGAAATAGTGAAGGCTTGTCTATGCAAATGTAGATCGAGGTGTGTTCCTACGAGCCATCACCTTATCGAACTCCGTGCGTTGCACAAGTTGATCTCGAACTAGATCTGACATCGAACGCGGCGAGAAGGCTCGGTATTGGAGCTGGAAGGTAGATTGTTCTTCTTCACATGCCGCAGTAGATGCACGATTGGGCAAATCTTGAGGCAAGATGCTGCATAGATTCCCGGCAGCCGTTGCCAGCTGTTGCGCAGTAGCTGGTCTGTGCATCAGCTTAAAAAACAAATCCTCACACCGAAACGTTCTCTTCACGCGCATCACACTCTCACACTCGCGGCCTCGCTCTCTTCTCGACCACCAAGTCAACCACTTCGAACAAAGCACCACCACCCTCATCATCAACACCAATGGAGCGCGGCGAGCAGATCAGCCTGCCCTTCAGGGGCCAGGCACCCCCAGCGCCAACGCAGCAGCAGCAGGCACCACGTATGTGAATAGTCTTCATTATTCCAATGCCTTACAACACTGACTCGTTCGAGTAGCACCAACCCAAGACTGGCAGGGCATAGCCATCACACTGCATGCAGAGCTCGAGCGCAGAAATGCCCAGCTCCAGCAACTCCAGCACGACCGCACCGCCCACGAGGCTGAGGCTGCGGCCCTTATCCAGCGTCTCGAAGCCGAGAACGCTACCATCTCCGCCGCCAACATGCGCCTGGCTACCGAGAACAGCCGTCTCCGTGGCGCCTCTAACCACAGCACGGCCGCCAACCAAGCTGCTCTTGCAGCCGTCAAGATCTCGTTCCGGCATGTGTGGGATGCTGCCGTAGAGGTAGCCAACCGGGTCCGAGGCAGAGGGAGGGATCTCGAGGAGGAGGAGGCCGTGATGCGCCTCGATGAAGCTCTAGACCGGAATCGCCCGCAATAGATGCGAGAGCTGGATGGGGGAAACAGCGTGAGGGCGCCCCATATTTCACTTCTATAGGCACATGAAAGTAACGATGTCCGCCTCTTTCGCTTCCGCTCCGTAGTATTAACATTCGCGAGGACTCTGCCTCTAATCCATTCCATGCTGTAACGAACTGAGATGTCGAGATCGCTAACAGGTTTACATGAAAGCAATGTCCACCTCTTCCCCTCCGTGGCATTAACATTCTCGAGGATTCTACCTCTAATCTATTCTACGCTATAACAAACTAATATATCGAGCGATAACCGTCGATATCGCTAGTAGGTTCATATAAAAGCAACGATATCTACCTCTTCTACTCCGTAGTACTACTATCCTCGAGGACTCTACCTCTAATCTGTTCTATGCTATAACGGACTAAGATTTCGAGCGATAGCCGTCGAGATCTTTACACGAAGGTAACGACATCCACCTCTTCCCCTCTATAGTACTAACATTCTCAGTCTATTCCATACTATAACGAACCAACACATCTCGCCATAACGACGCTCGCCCTTTCCCTATCTCCAAGGACTCCCGTTCCAAAAAAAAATTTCCACCTCTTCCGCTCCATAGCATGAACATTCCGAAGAACTCCCCATTCCATTCCATACCACAACAGCCCAATACATCAAAAATCGCTTGCAAAAGCCAAGAAATCCATCCATACGACTTCCGCAGAGCCCTCAATAGCGTAAAGATGGTTTTAGAGCAGCAGCCGTTGTGTCTCTTCGCCAGGTTTAGATTTCTAATTGAAGAGCAAAGCTGTCTGAAGAAATCGTGGGCCTTCTGAAAGCATCAGGGATGGTTCGTGTTCGTGTTCGTGTTGAGGAGAGAGAAGGGACTAATCAGCACACATAGTCAGTTGGACAAAAGCGCTTGCGATCGCTGACCGTAACCGTTGATGCTGTGAGTTTGGGGAGGGAGTCGCAGAAAATGTCTCTAATTTGGGTGATCTAGTGCTGTGTGCCAAGGTAATTTCCAGTACAGCCGCTCCATGTATATGCATGCATGCGACAGCCGGCGTCCGAATCACACCATCAAAAGATTGTTGATCACCACACCCATACTCTCAAACCAATATCTTCGTTTGACGCCCAAGCCCGTGCCGAGGTGGACCTTGTTCCTGCCATCGCCGACGCTTGTCCTTCTTGCCTCGGCCAGCTTGCCATCAACGAAGCGACCAGAGGCGGAGGCAACTCGCCGGAGCAGATCCTCGGTATTATAAGACATGCTATTGGCAGTATTGCCAACGGCCTTCGCAGCGCCGTTGACCATGCACATGGCGATTGGATGTCTTCGTTGGATACCCGTGGGTGTAAGCTGGGTCTGGTCGAGAAGAGGTCGTATCAATGTGCTTTCCTGTGAAGTTGCATATTCAGGACCACTGATGACGATGACCAGCTGAAGTGAGTTTGGGTGAGGTGCGAAGGCTGGGATATTGGCCAGCTTGTCGTTGAAAGTGCAGCCTCCCCTTCGGATGATCAGAATCTGATAGCTCTTTGCGATGGAAGCGGGCAGTCGATGGTCGCAGAGTTCGTCGTCGAGAAAGAAGATCTCGTCATGAGGAAGCTGGCCAGAAGGCACAGCAAGTGGATCGATATCCATGCCGACTGGCGGTGGTGCGGCTCCAGGACCAGTTGACAGGGTTGCGGGCAAGTACTGTCTGAGCAGTGTCGGGTTGCCGTTGGCATCAACTGCTGGAGTACGCGCAGGCTGCGCAACCGTGGGAGAGGCCGAGAAAAGGCTTGAGATCATGTCTTGCAGCTCTTCCATCAGCGAGTCCATGGTTGCATTTTCTGTGACTGCAAGGTCGAAATCGCCAAGCCCTCCACTGCCGCTTCCGTCAGCTGGTATAGGCACATCCAGAACAAGATCAATCATTTCCAGGTCCTTGACACGCGTGAAGTGAGGATCGGTAGGGCTGACACCCTTCAAAGCTTCGCCGCTGAGCAGAACCTTTTCATCTCGGCCGAGTGCCCAGTTCGCGATCCCATGAATGCGGAACTCGTCACTAACAGGTTGCTCGACAAGAACGCCGCGATTGTCTGGAAGCAACAAGCTCTTCGGCTCTTGCACCATGTTGAGACGCAGATTCGAAAGTGAGTTGATCAGCACGCCATCCACAATCTTCTGTAAAGCACCAAGCGAGATCAGACCCTTCTCTGCACCTTCATTTGCGGTACCAGCCATGTTCGGGAAAGTGAGAGTGCTGATGATCGGGCTGAGTATGGGCGATGAAAGGCCTTTCGCAGGTATCAAGGTTCTCGGCAGAGTCCATGGGTAGAATGTGTAGTTTGTCGGACTGCGCACGTCGGCAAAGGATATTCCTGGGCTCGCTTCGGACATCTCTGTCAGCGGGGAAGAGCGAGCTGGATCCTGGCGGGTCAAGTGCAGAAGAGCCATGGCGGATGCATGAAAGAGATCGTCACGATTCGCAGTATTGCTCGCAGTGAGCGGCAAAGCAGGTAGAGGCGCTGGACAGGTTGCTGCAGGTAAGACTTGTTGCCTTTCCCACAAGCGCGTCTGGCGAAGAACATCCATGTCTGCAAGCTCACGCCTTATGCGATCTGGAACGATCATCGGATGGCCTTCAGTTGTGAAGACATATGGCTTGTCGAGCTTGTTGAGTGGATGGTCCTCGGTGAAGAGCAGATAGAGGTACTTGGCGGTCTCGCCGAGGAAGAAGCTCTCCATGCGATCTCGCTGTTCGCCAGTCGTGACATCGGCCAGGTCAGCCCAGCCGCATTTCGTCCAGCATCGTTTCCGAATGTCACGCAAGGTCATCTCGCCGACGTGGAGATAGTATGGATCCTTGGTCGCTTGATACAGGTAAAAGGTGCTTTCAATGAACTCCGGTCGGCCCACCCAGTGCTTGAAGTTCTGATCGATGAAATTGTTGGCCACATTGTAGCGTTCAGGCAAGGCTCCGAAGCGAGTCCAGAGCGCACTGTACAGGAGATGCGACTCAATGGCTTCCTCCAGCTGGCCAGCCAAGACCAATAAGCCCGGGTAGTAGGCGGACAAGTTGTCGATCCAAGCGTAGCGGGGGGCACCACTCGCCCAATCGACTTGGCCGTAGTACGGGTGCTTCTCTTGTTTGCTGTTGTGATAGACGTGATGCTTGACCGCAGAATGGGCCTGTTCCCAAGCAGCCAAAAAACTTTCGGGAGAGTTGCCAAGATGGTCGCTGATGTTGTAGGGCAGATTGGAAAGCAGAATGTGCGACTTGATGGAATATTCGAAGAAAGAGTCGATGCCGGCGCCAATGCCAGATAGGGGAGGGTGTGTCCAGAGGCCGCTTTCGGCGTCGACGCCATTTCCTAGAAGTCCGCTTCCTGCGCACAAGTCAGCACATGCTGCAGAGAATGTCGTCACTTGATTCAGATTTCTCCGAGTAGACAGTCATGTGCGATGCGGGTCTGTCTCTGCAAAGTCACTTACCCGAACGCCTGTCCCAAATTGCCCAAAACGCTTTCTTGGCCACATTCTCGAAGCGAGGATCTCCAGTCAGCCTGCTGAGCGTTGTAAACTCCAGGACGAGACTCCCAGCACCTGCTGCGCAAGTCTCTGTAATATCTTTCGAGCCAGTCGAAGTTCCATCCAACCTGCAAACTCCATCCTCTGCATCGCGATAGAAAGGTATGCCTGTGCGGAGATTGACTCGCGGATAGGGAATGTCTGTCGGGGTCGTGAATGCTGGTAGGAGTCGCGAAGCAAGATCGTAGGCCAGATGCAGAAGTTGATCATGATACACAAAGCCATTCTCCCACTTGATGCCTGGATTTCTTCCTGTCTTCCACACAGGACTGTATCCCTTGATGGGCAGATCGCCCCTCGCGAACAAATGCGCCGAGAGCAGGCCACCTACGCCGCGGATGTTGGTCTCAAATACCTGGACCTTGCTGTCCAAGTCGAATGCACATGCTCGCGTGCCACATGGCTTCTTGTCTGTGCCGTCACCATACAGCTCCACCAAGCTCTTAACGCCATTTTGGAAGTCGCGGAACGGGTTGCGCTTGTCCTTCTTGTCCTGTGGGCCCGAGGCCAATATTGCGAGGGTCGACAAGGAGTCGATTAAAGTGACGCTGTAGTTTCCCAGAGGATCATTCAATCCAATATCGGCGGGATTTTCGCGATTTCGAGTCTGTGGAGCACATGATATCGGCTTCAGCTCATCGTCAGGAAAGGCATGTGACATGTAATTGTCGAAGCCATGGTAGAAAAGGTCTCTGGTGTCTTGTCGGAGTTGCGATATGAGGCTGTTATCGGTCGCGCAGAGAACGGTAGTCGCTCCGTGAAGCAGGAGCTGTATGGCGAGCCGCATTTGCGCTCATTGCCATGACCTTGAAGATAGGGCGGGCGGATGTGTGTGCATTTGAAGGGGGTGTATGAGTTATAGTACAGCTGGCGTTGGCGTCGGCGTTGGTGACCTCGGGCCATCCCGCTTCGGCTTCGGAGGTGCGCTCCAGATATCTTGCACTCGCCGCAGCCAAAAGCTTCACATTCACTTCTCATCACATGCAAAAGCACCGCTGTACATGCTAGTCGCATTGCCGCTTTGGGAAGTGTGGAATTCTGCCTGCGCTGTTCTTTTCCGAATATGCTGCCCCGAGCAGCAGCTCTGCGAGCATCCAGAGCTACCCATCTACCGCATCTCCGCCATGCCGCCATAATACCACCTGCCTCTATACAGCTGAGAACATACGCCTCGTCGAAACCTCCGCGATCTCCGCCGCCACCACCCGCAGGCGCGCAATCCGCAAGACCACCCCCGCCCAAGAACTTCAAATCAACTTCAGCGCGCACTCGGCAGACTTCGCCAGGCACAGCAGTCCCAAAGGATCAGACCTGGAAGCCGGAAGATGGCATCAAGTTTGGCGGCGCATCCTCAACGCCAAGCGGTGTGGCGGCGGCGGCAGGAGCTACGGTCGGCGCTGAATCGCCGGTGCAAGGCAAGAGAACAGTGGGCCCAGCATCGAGTACCACATCTCCGCTGGAAGGTGATGCCGTAGGAAGCTTGCTGGACAATGCGCAGGTGGAGAAGGTGCAGGAGCTGCGCGCGAAGGGCATGAAGTGGGATGAGATTGCGCTGGAGCTGCAGAAGAGCTTGACTCCAGAGCAGCAGCGCGTGTCGCAGAAGTTAGGCCAGATGCACGCAGAGGGCAAGAGCTTGACGGAGATTGCTGAGGCCTTCAAGGTCGAGATGGGACAGGCGCAGCAGCAATACAAGCCAATGGAGCCGATGGCGCAGAAATTCGACGCGGATGAGCCAGCGCCAGGTGGGATCAGAGAAGAGACGCAGCGAAAAGAAGCGGTGGCCGAGAATCAGGCACAGCCGCCAGAGTCGCCACAATCCACGTCACCCTTACCTGATCTCCGATATGGCATTCCATCAACTTTTGATTTGGAATTTGGCCAAGCCAAGGCCAAGGCTCAGGAGCAAGATGCTGCAGAATCGCAAGAAGACAAGCTGGATTTAACTTCGTCATCAGAAGAGGGCCAGCGGAGAAAGGAAGGCGAGGAACGTGACTATGACCGGTCGGCATATGAGACGTCGCTTGACAGGAAGCGTGCCCAGCTCATGAACTACTTCTATGCTGCCATGACATTTGGAGTGCTGCTCACCGGCTTCTACCTTTCTCGCCCGTACAGCGCATCTGATGAGCTGCCTTCTGGACTCGAGCGCGAGAATGCAGATGGCTGGTCACCCGCAAAGATGTGGGCGCGCTTCAGAGCGCGTTTTGGCAACCAGGCGGGCTACTACACTGAGCCTGCTTTCCCCAAGCTTCTTCCCGATGTGCCGGAATCACAGCGACCTCCATACACTCTGGTACTCTCCCTCGAGGACCTCATGATCCATACCACCTGGGACACCAAGCACGGCTACCGAACTGCCAAGCGGCCTGGCATCGACTACTTCATACGCTACCTCTCCCAATACTACGAGCTTGTACTATTCACATCTGTACCTCGTTCCATGGCCGATCCAGTTGTGGCCAAGCTTGACCCATACCACTTCATCATGTGGCCATTGGGACGCGAGGCGACCAAGTACGAAAAGGGCGAGTATGTAAAAGATCTTTCTTACCTCAACCGTGATCTCAAGAAGACCATCATCATCGACACCCACGCACCTCACGTCAAGAACCAGCCGGAGAACGCCATCATCATTCCTAAATGGAGTGGCGATCCGAAGGACCCGCATACCAAGGACCTTGTCTCTCTCATCCCATTCCTGGAGTACGTAGCGACCATGGGCATCAACGATGTGCGAACAGTGCTCAAGTCGTTCGAAGGCCAGTCCATCCCAGAAGAATTCGCCCGAAGAGAATCCATTGCTCGTGAGAAGTTCCAAGCTCAACTGGCCGAAGAGCGAAAGCGTAAGGCCAAGTCCTCCCTTGGCAGCATCGCAGGTGCCATCGGCGTCAAGGGCGGAAGCGGCATGGGTGGCGGCATGGTTCTCGCAGACGGTCAATCAGTGGCAGAAGGCTTGGCGCAGGGAAAGATGCTTTCCGACCAAATTCGCGAGCAAGGTCAGAAGCAGTACGAAGCTCTGGAGAAGCAGATTCGCGAAAACGGAGAGCAATGGCTGAAGGAAGAAGCCGAGGAGCAGAAGAAGTTGATGGACGCCCAGATGAAAGACATGAAGCAGGGCGCCATGTCTTGGTTCACTGGTTGGTCCACTGGTGGCGGAGGGCCCAAGAAGGAGTAGGTAGGGTCAGGGTTGTTGACATGCCCCATCTTCACTCTTGTTATTATAGACTCTGTGTTCTGTTCTGCTGCATTTAGCGATGGCAGGGACACACGTGGGCGCGTGTATGGAAAAAGAAAGGCGCGCTGTACAGGTTGCGCGGCTCGGTGTATTGACATAAAGACCTGAATGTAAAGCATATTCCACCTCTAGAGCCATCCTGGCGTTCACCTGGAGCACTTTCTTTTCGGCGACTCCAAGAGCACGAATGCCACGAAAAGCACTGGGCTCGCTCTCGCTGGCTTGATACCTACCATTGCTCTTGAGCTGTACTTGGAATCGACTCGAATTAGCCTTTCCTATGATATAAGATTAGGTCGGCTCTCGCTCCCTTCTACGACAATAGCACACGGAGTTGACGTAGAGGTGACAGGATAAGTACACTCGGCCGGCCGAAAAGCACTGGGCTCGCTCTCGCCGGCTTGATCTTGAGCCGTATCTAGAATCGACTCGAACTGCCCTTTCCTATGATATAAGATTAGGTCGTCTCTCGCTCCCTCCCACGACAATAGCACACGGAGTTAACGTAGAGGTGACGGGATAAATACACTCGGCCGGCCATTACAACTGAACGTGGAAGGAGAAAAATTGAGACTGTGAGATGCAGATCTGTACTTCGAATGCCATTCATGCATCACTTTATCGCTATTCGGACCGTCACTTCGTCGCTATTCGGCCTATCACTTGATCGTCATTCGGCCCATCACTTCTTCGCCATTCGCACCATCATTTCCGCCTGCAATGCATCAATGTCCCGCTTCAGGTTGCCACCTGCATTGCGGCCCATCGCGATCACATCCTTCACCCACTCGACAAGCTTCTCGTTCAGATCCGGGGCCAGTTGCTGCCCCATCAGCTCCTTGACAGCCGCGACCGAAGATCTGAGGAGATTGTCGAGATCTCCCTTCACGGTGTCGTGGCCTCCACGATAATGCTCAACCTCCCGCTTCATTTCCTCGATGCGTCCCTTGCGGAAGCTGACCTCGTTGCGCTCTGCCATGTAGCGGTCATGCTCCTCGAGGTAGCGTTGATTGGCGCGGTAGGCGTCGCATTGGGCCTCGTATTTCTGGTATCGGAGGACTGCGATCTCGTCGTAGGCGGCGCGGAGCTCTGGACACATTGGTTAGAATCGATATAGATCTTGAGAAGGTGATGGAGTGCGTACCGGACTGCATCTCGTTCATGTCTGCCATCGTGCGGTGTCTTGTGTTGTGGTGTCGCGGCGGTGAAGTTTTTGTAATGGTAGTGCGCGCTTAATATGAAGTTGGTGCGGAAAAGTGAGTGTGGCCGTTGAGCATGAAGCTTCGACCACCTCACTGAGGCAACCGTTGCATGTGGAACGTGCTTAAGATGTGAAGGTGAGAGCAGGAACGACAATTGAGGCCATTGTCCACGAACTTATCTTACATTTTGGCTGCGACAGTCACTTCTTTGGTGAGGGATGCTTTAGAAATGCACCATATGTGAAGCACATCTTCTCTCGGGCGTTGTCAGTTGTGTCTTGAATGATTACGATAGCGTCCGCCGCTGGACCAGGTCTGAGCTTACAGGATCTCATTCATCGCTAACAGTGGCATCGTGCCATTCTTGAGCGATCAAGCGTGAGTTCGTGAATGTTCTCTTCCTAGCTGGCAGCATCTCATCCAAAGCTAACATCGCCATCGTGCCTTTCTTCAGCAATCGATTGAGAGCCCATCCATATCCACATCTCACGATCCACGCCTCTCCGTATCTCGCACCGCCCGAACTATCCAAGCTCGCAGTCGTGCCATCGCGCCGTCTCTGAGCGATCGAGTTAGGACCACTTCATGTTACCTCCAGATGGTGCCGTATCTCGCAGTATCTCATTCATTGCTCCCGGCGGCATCGTTTCGCTCACGAGCGATCGAGTGTGAACACACCTCATTCCTTCAGCGCTCGAACCTTCGAGAGCAGGCGCTGCATCTGGAAGCTCAGGCACTGCGGTATAGTCAATCACACCTGAAGGAGTCTCGTTGCTGGCGACCGACTTCTGGTATCGTCGACTAGTCTCAAGGGATTTCGATCTTGGCAAAGACGTGCTAGATTCCTGTCTTGGGATTTTTGAAGAAGCTTGAGCCGTTGAAGAAGCACATGAGTACAGCGACTCCACGGGAAAGGTCGCTTGGCGGCACTGCTTGTAAAGGATGCTCTGGGTGGGCTAAACGCTAGCATTGCACCGTGTGTCATTGATATTGAAAAACAAAGCCATGAAGTAGTGTAGTCTGACCTGTTCTTCACCAGCGCAAATCTGTACGCGAGACGTTACACGGTGCATCATTCGATATCACAAAAGCTGTCACATTGAGAAGAGGGTGTCGACATCCTTGCATCGCACTCCAGTCCAGCGGCTCCAGACAAAGAGATGCAAGACCGATCGAGCACGCATGATTACGACGCACAGCAGGGTTGACATGTCTTGGACATGTCTTTGTATACTCCGTATCGTTTAGATTATCGCTGATGAGGATGTGATCGACTCAACGACACGAAACGAGTGGTGTAGCTGTTCCCAACCGGCATACCAGAAGTGGATATCAGAGTTTTTAAGGGCTCGCCGAGTCACCCCCACAAAGGTGTCTTTATGCATGGAAAATTTCTGGAAGCGTTTCCGTACCGGTACCGTGCCGTGATGGTTCGTGTAGGGACGCCGCAGGTGTGATAGTAATGAGATGTTGTTTGTCTTCGGCGGCTCCGGTAGAACTATATTCTAGGCAAGACATGGCGTTGTGAAGGGGGATCAGAATACTCCGTAGAGTCTGCTGGTTGGTAGAACTAAAGAGAGAACATTCACATGCAAGACAGCCTCGGCGAATGCGGATGCAGAACAGAATAAATTTCTCAACCCATTCGCAGGGAAGGCCATCCCACGACGCAGACGCGCACACGTGTAGATGTCCCGACCGCCTATTCACTTTGGGCGTCTTTGATTGATCTAAGGCCCGGTGTCGTGCATATTGCTGCAGCTGCCCATCTGTTCCAGTCGTTCTAGAACGGTACAACGACAACTACCGTCCAACAAAGCAATCAAGCAAGCAATCAACCAGGCTGCCAGGCACCACACCACACCAACAAATCATTCCATCATTCAGAGTGAGACGGCGCTGATTTGCACACCTCGCGGCCCATCCAGTGGCCCTTGCACCCCTCGCCTGCCGTCTGCCTGCCTGCATCTGCACAAGCACTGACTTCTGCAAGCTTTTGCTTACCGAAAACGAATTTGATAGTAGTATTCGTGCCACATCATCAGCACACGCTTATTCTACTACTACTACTACTACTACTACCACCCTCCCTCCCTTTCCCTCTTTCTCCTTTCGCCATGTCCGCTCCACCCCAATCCTCAGTCAACGTCACTGCCGCCGCCCAACGCCCGACATCCTCACTACTGACGCCAACTGATAACAACGCTACCAATACGGCTTCCACTTCGGCACATCCTCCGCCCAACGCGCCCGACCCAACAACATCTTCCTCCTTCTCCTGCTCCTCCTCCTCCTCCCAAAATGCCGGCCAGGGACGACTCGCCACCGCCTCTGCCCCCAGTCCCACCGAACTCTCCCGTCTTAAAGTAAAGCTCAAGCGCGGACTCCGGCAGTTCCCAGACTTCCCCTCGCCAGGCATTCTGTTCGAGGACATCATGCCACTTTTCAGCTCACATGATCTCCACAGCGATCTCATCACGGCACTTGAATACCAGCTTGCGGCGAGCTTCGACACGACGATTGGCGAGAAGAGCGAGATTGATGTGCTTGTGGGCTTGGAGAGTCGAGGGTTCTTGTTCGGTCCGACGTTGGCGTTGAGAGTCGGTGCGGGCTTTGTGCCTGTGCGGAAGGCTGGGAAGTTGCCTGGCGAGACGCTGTCCGAGAGCTATCAGAAAGAATATGGAGTAGATACCTTCCAGATGCAGGCGCATGCCATCAAGCCCGGGCAGAAGGTGGTCATTGTGGACGATATCATTGCGACAGGTGAGTTGTTGGATCATATGATGTGCGCCTCGCCAGCACACCGGAAAGCAACTCGGCTAACGAAAACTTCACCAGGCGGCACTGCTGCAGCTGCCGGCAATCTCGTTCAGAAACTCGGTGGACACCTCCTCGGCTACGTGTTCATTATGGAACTCGACTTTTTGAAGGGCAGAGAGAAGCTCAATGCTCCAGTTCATACGTTGCTGAGTGGGCAATAGGTGTTTAAAAGGCAGACAGACAGATGTCATACTTGAAGAAGAAGAAGAAGAGCACGCATAGAGAAAGAATCATACATGAGCGATCATCATGGCCGACATAACGATGACCTCGAACACTGAGGGTCTCGAATGTGCGCGACCAGTGCCGGAGATAGAGCTCTGGATATGAAATGAAATGATACCCCATCAATGAGACGCAGTAACTTGGCCAAAAATCCTGTCGTTATTCCCACCAGACTTTATGATGTTGCCGTCATTGACCTCATATAGACAGCCTAGCACAACGGAACCCTCGACATCGACAAGATGACTTTTTATGGGCATGGATTGCGAAGTCGGAAGGAGGCGTGGGTGTCAGAATGTCGGGCTGGCTCCATCGTCTTGTAATATTGAAATTCCAGTCGAAGCTATTTTGCAGCACATGTATTCTATTTCATGCCCGAAGCTGAATTCTACGTGGTACGCCTGCCGCATCGACATTCACCTCTCGTAGCAACCAATCTCCTATCCTTCAGCCACTACCACCTCCCAAGCTCCGTCCTGGCGCTTACGAAATCTTGCCACTCCATCATATTCGTGCGTGAGACTAGCAGGTCGAGTGAACAGAACGGAGACATTATCGCTGGAAGATTTTTTCGCGGTTGGATGGACATCATATCATACGGGCTCGCCGAGGACGCTCCAATGTACGGCGAGGGAAATTTTTTATGCTGCATGAGATGATGATCTATGCCTTTGCGGTAGAGAGGTCTTGACAAGAAATGTTGGAGCTGCGATTTCTCTCGGGACAATGTCTAAGGATCAAAGCTCAGATGAAGATGAAGGTTGTCATGCTCAGAGCTCGTGGTCTCGAGGCATGTGTGCTGTAGAGGGAACGTCTGCTTGTACTGTCGTGGGATTGCTTTCACTGACTATGATACCGCTTCAATTGAGGATGCTTTGAGTGTCTCACACGGAAAGTTTGACGCTCTCCACATCCCAGTCACGGCAATGAAGAGGCTCAAGGTCAACAATATGGCTAGGCTGGTTGCTTGTGCCCGCTTCAGATTGTTGTTGTCGGCTGAGCTTGTGCGAGATCATCCCTTCATTTCTAGAGTACTTGACTTCCCATGCTCTTCTGGTCGCAAACGCAGCATCGTCGGCAGTGGCAGATGTTCGAGTGCTGGGCGAAAATGGACAGAGGAGGATCTTGCTCCGTTGACCTGATCGAGTCCGGGGCAGCGTAAAAGTAAAGCCGCCAAGATGAACCTTTGTTAGCGTGCAGTCTTTGGAGCCCAATCATTGATCGTGTTTGTTTCTACGCATGTTGTTCGCCAGCCTCCGCTGAGCTTTCCAGCTTCATCTTGTTCAAACGCCAACTCCTGACATCCGTTTGCAATTGGTAAGTACCTCATGCCCATGGATGTCCTCAATGAAGACGACCAGTCATCGTCATTTCATGTTCAAAAGATCAATGGCTCCACGTTCTGCATCCGCGAAGATGACGCGTTTGGCGAGCACCCATTCATTTACGCAAAAGTCCATACCAAAGCCCCCGTGATAGTCCTCTCCGATACTGGATGCGATGAGCCTCGTGCAGATCTCCAACACTCACGATTCACACGCCTGCGAAGATTCCTGGAAGAATGTCCCCTGGCGTGCAATGGCGACAAACCCCTCAACCCGGAGCCCGACAAGAGAAAGTACATTATCATTTGCTCGCATTGCCATTACGATCACATCTCGGGCATTACTCAATTCCTCGAAGGCGGCGAAACGCAGATCATTGCGTCTGCTGCAGGACGAGACTTCATTGAATCTGACCTCGACACGCACGGCCTTTTCAACTTCGTCGACAGAGCAGCGCCATGGTATCAGGTCACAAAATGGGTCCAGGCTTTTGAGAAACTATGGTGGCATATCGATGCGAGTCGCAAGCTGGACCTTGGCATCACTTTCATACACACGCCAGGACATACGCCAGACTCCCTCGCTTTCTATGACCACAAGGAGATGCACTTGTACGTGGGTGACAGCTTGTACGAGGAAGGCAAAGACAACATGGCCATAATCTGGCCTCCGCAGGGCAGCATGATCGAGTGGGCCTTCTCGATGCAGAAGCTACAGTACTTTGTGAAATCCGAGAACGCTCGCGCTCTAGCGAAGGCGAAGATTGATACTGAGGCTGAAAGCGACGATGATCTGGACGTCGTCGAGCAGCGAGTAAAGCTGGCAGCCGGACATCAGACACATAGTGCCGATGCAGAAGAGATCTTGGGTAGGCTGGAGAAACTCTTCGTAAAAGCATTGAGAAATGAGCTCCCGGTGACGAAGAAGGAGTTTCATTTGAATGAAGCCTACTACACATGGCGAGAAGTCGGCTGGGGTATGCATTTCAGTGCGCCTGCAAGACTGATGGACGAAGCTAGGAGTTTCTTCAGAGGCACAGGCATGGTAGAGAAAGGCTGGAGCTTTTCCTTGTCATTACCGGGTATGTCATTGGATATCTCGGCTGCCTCATGAGGCAGTTCAGGTTGCTAGCAAAATCCTCGACTTGGCTGCATTTCACGCCTTCTGCTTCTCTTCTTGATAGGCTTACTCCGACTCCGCACCTCAGCCGCAGAGCCGATCGCAGCTACCGGCATACTTGTATTGAGCTTCGAGTCGGAACATTTACAGACCAGTCTGCGACATCTACTGCCACGTCTCGGCGGATGACAGCTCAAACAACTACTCTTAAGCACGTTCTCAGGGTCTGGCACAGCTCCGAACGTGGTAGCTAGTGGTCGGAAGCTCATCAAGGAAGCTCACGTAGCTTAACTTACCGCCCACGGCTTGATCGGTCACCTAGGCCGACGACCCCTCCTGCAGGTCACTTCAATCATACCAAGTCCAGCGAAATCCAAGGGGTTGTCTAGATGGGTGCTCATCCAGAATACGTTAATGGACTGAGGCATTGTAGCCAGTGCGAGAAAGGTAAGAACGTCCTTGAAGATAGTTTCGCTGGAATATCATCCTCGTTTCCATGATAGCTATCATCATTAACGATCGATTCCCTTATCATCTCATCGCAACGAAGTCAATATACGCAAAGCAATATCTAAAGCACTAGCAGGTCACGATGGCTCGCCTAATGGCGTTGAGCTCGAGACACATCCTACAGCTCAGAAGCTCGCCGCCAGAGCCAAAGAGTTCATGAGCGAGATCCAAAACCTGTACGACCCTCTAATAATCCCACCAGATCACGAAGCTAACACCTATTCCTTCCAGCACTCCCGGCAAAGACCTCGAAAGCCGGCTAAACCGCGAATACGGCCCGGGAAACGCCTACTACGAAGACTTCTGCAAATACATCAAACAAGGTCTCGACGAAGGCTGGGTAGCAAGCGGCGAAGTCGACGGCCCAAAATATCGTCGCGGAAAAGCACGTCCCAGTAGTAACCTCCCCCTCTCTATCCCTCACCACTAACCTTTTTTTCCTCCCTGTCCAGATCTCCCTCCCCTCGGCCTCAAATCTCTACATGTCCCTCACAGCAGTCTACTTCGACTCGCAACCCGAATACTCCGGACAATACCACAAACACCCCTACGGAGAAATCAATTGCGTGGTGCCTATCGACGAAGGCTTTGAATTGGAAGGTTTGCCCGAGGGGTTTTGGCAAGGTGCGGGTTGGACGAGTCTGGGGCCTGGCACACATCATTATCCTCGAGCGAGAGGCGGTAGGGGCGTGGCGTTTTTCTTTTTGCCGAGTGGGAGGATTGCTTATGATGCGAGGCCTGGGGAGCCGCAGCCGGTGAGTATTTGATTTTGAGGGAGGGGGTGTTTTTGATTTGAATAATTTGTTGGGGATCCACGGACGAGAGTATGGAGATCGTTATTCTGAGCTGGAGAGGGAGAGTCGATTCGGTGAAGGGTGTAGCTTACCCACAGCTGGATTCGGATCCCAGTGGGCCAAGGCGTGAAAGAATGGACATTAGAGGGATATGGATACGGAGTAATATCCCTCGCAGCGCTCACCCACAGTAAAAGTCTTCTCCGAGCTACTTCGTCTACTCTGCTGCTATGTCAAATGAAGGGACGAAAAACGCAACCTCTCCAAAAAATCCATCACATCTTCGACGAACCTCCCCTCTTCGGCGCTCCACCCATATGTCTAATCCACACCTCATCAATCTCCCGTTTCTCCCACAAAGGCCTACTCCACCATTCCTCCACCAATTTCCTCCTCCGCTCCCTAAACCCCACAAGTCGTGCACCCACCCACTCCGCAACAACCTCAGCAGTTTTCCCAGGAACTTCCATAGGAATCAAATGCCCCACGCCGGGAAACGTAACATCCTTCACCTGTCCTTCAGCCTTCCCCCCCGATCCCCCAACGCCAATCCCAGTCAAAGAAGTTTTCTGCTCGTTCCGCGCCGCGTCAGCGATGAAGGAGAGTTCTCCGAAGAGGTAGAGACAGCTAGGCCGCAATTCGGGAAGTCGGGCGTGCATGGCGATGGGTTCGGAGCGATAGAAAGGATACTGGTTCGGGACTCGCGGGTCGAGATCAGGATGTGTTGCTCGGTTTATGGCTTTGCTGTTCACGCCATAGCCTTCGTAATTCGGTCGTAGGAAAGTCCAGACTTCTTGTGCTGGAGGTGTGGCTAAGCTGACCGCGGCAGTAGCATTAGGATTTTGAGAATGAGGACTACAATCTCTCAGGCCAAATTTTACCCAACGATCGAGAACTCTCGGGTCCCAGATTTTGTAATATGGGGATTTGAGGAATGAGGTTTTGGCGGCTTCTCGTGAAGGCCAGAGGGCGCGGCGGAAAGTGGATTGTTTTGCGGCGTTGGAGCTTTCGCCGGGTGTGATTTCTGCGCTTTTGGTTTGGATGACTGGGTCGATGAGGATGATTGTTGTGAAGAGGCTGGGGTGATCTAGGGCGAGTTTTGCGATTTGACAGCCTCCCATGCTATGCCCGATACCGATGATGGGTCGTGGCATTTCTGCTCTTTTCAGGTTTATGAGATTCATGAGGTCGCGAGGATGGTCGTACCAGCCTGGGTCGTTGCCGATGACGGCTTCGTTGAGGGCGTAGCTTGCGGCGTGCCATGCGGTATCTGCTATCCATATGCTTCGGATTCGCCATCCTTGATCTTGTGACTGAGATGCTAATTCGTCCCAGAGAGGTTCGTAGAGTTCTTTGTTGAAGCCCACTGCATGTGCTGCGATTAATGTGACATCGCCAGGCTGTGGACTGCGATTGTTCTTCGGTATGTACTGCTTGACTGCAAGATAAAGTACATCTTCTTCTGAGTTCGCTGTAGCTCTGGGAAACTCGCGGATGTGGGCAGCTGGCACCTGGTGTTCGACTACATCGAAATGATCCATGGCACAGCTCAATCACAATGACCTGATGTATGTCTTGCGTCCGAGTCGTCTTGTCCTGCTCGCGAATGCTGGTCGAAGGAAGATGCCATCGGCAAACGTCGGTCTGGAGAGCTCGCAACCGAGGTCGGGCAATTTGAGCATTTAATTGGCTTGTTCCTGCGAATGATACATTGTGCAGAAAAAGTGCTGATGGTGTATTTGTATATGAGACGATCTGTGCAATCTATGAAGACCCCAGACCTCCAAAGGATCTACTGGCCAAATCAGTGGGGTGGAGGGAGAGAGTGAAGTCCAATTTCGTAGCTGTTAGGACGGACATAGATTTGAAGATCGCTCGAGATGCTGTTATCGAGGAGAACAGCTACGACTCGTCTCAGCTTCTGTGGGCCTCGAGCAGCTTCAACGCGAACCTGAGTACTGAGGCTGCAGATTTAAGCTGCGGTATCAACTCTTTGAGATCTCTATCGGAGGTCAGGAGAGGCTTCTTCTCTCAGCTCCGCTCCATTATTTCCCGCGGTGTCCAAAAGAAATTGCTCTGATTATGGCAGATTCACCCGAATCATCTCCCTAAGAGCTCGAGAATGTCTTGCGAAGTCTTCCGGCCCAGGCTGTATTGCAGAGGACACCCCAGTAGACGCGACAAGTCTCGACCACATTCAAGTTAGAATTGCCATATCTCCTCTCCGACTCTTGACTTTGCCTATGCTTCAATTGCCCGCGCTCTGCATTCTCTGGCTCTTTTCTGGTAGTGTGCTTGACGCTCGTCTGCTGTGGAACCTCGTCCTCAGCCTGTTGAATGTGAACATCGTTGATCCAGGCTTGGATGGGGCTTTCTTCAGTCGTGCTAACGAGCTTGGGCAATGTGGTCCTCAGGTGCTCGACCACCAGTCGGCTTTTTCTTTTGACTCTGACGATGAAGCGGTCTTCAGGAATCGGGCCAAGATCTTGCTGGAAGACCATGGCTGTCGCGGAAGGTTGGGTGCGCGTTTGTCGAGTATGTTTGGTGCAGTAGGGGATATTGCTGTGTGCCTGAGCAGTTCAAGCGTTCGTGCCAGCAGCTTTGCAGCATATATGGTATCCATCCTTGTGAGACAAGCTCATCTGTGGTCTGACTATGAGAAATGACTTACTTCCGCAGACCTACCTGTCTGGCACTCGCTAAACCATCTGCATAGAGCAATCTTGAAGCATACATTCATGCCATTGGCGATGTTGTTGGTACGAGAGACAGCAGCAGGGCAAGTCTCAGTGAAGATGATGCGTCTGGTCACAACGTGTCTCCGAGTGTTCTGGCTCCAAGCCACCGGTCGCTACGAGTTTCATAGCAGTCTGCAACATGTAGTCGGTATTATTCTCAAGACTCAAGAGCGAGTGAGTAATAGAACTACGTGTCTGGGATGCGGATCGAACGATCAGCCGAGAGCCGCGGACCTGGCCCAACTCTGTTCGCAAGCTTCCACTGATGCTTCATCCTCTTACCCACATCCACGAAGATACTCCCAGCTCTTAATCCCCCAGTACAACTCTGGAGGAGCGTGTCTTCCTACGGCACACGTTTTGGATCTGCGCTCGTGCTCGTAGCTGCTCTGAGTGAAAGAGCTGAGGCCATTCGACCAGCCAGATGGAGATTGGAACATTCGGCCAAAAGGCGCACGAAAGAGCACGCTCAGAGGCCGAATCATACAGTTGGCTGATGCGCGCCATGGTCGGGGAATGAAGAGGATCTCTCGTGGCTCTACGATAGTCCTGAACGCACACTCTGGAATGCGACAAAAGCGATAGTACTCGAGCATTCAGGGCCACGATCATGACAGAACATCATACAGAGGTGCTCGACTCTGCCGGCAGTCGTATCAGCCGTCCTCGTGGTCACGAAATTGTGCATGCTGGAGTTCATCGAGACGCCGAGAAGGCTTGGTTGCATACCTAAGCCCTAGCATTCGTCACGGCGCATCGAGGTCCATGACAGCAACTTCTTCCAGAACTAAACTGGTCCCTGCGCCGCCTGGCGCATTTCGAAATGTTGAAAAGACCCACATATGTCGGCAGAAATGGAGGACAACTTCGACGCAGTGGTGGTGGAGTTTGAGAGAGATCTGTCGACCATGCCACGACAGGAAGAGCATGTCTCATACTTCCTTGTAATATGGCTCGGCGTCCTACTGTTCGACTTACGATGCCACTCAGCGACTGTCGGCCACACGGTAAGTGTCCTTTACGGGGAGCCATTCTTGGGGAGCATTGTGCGAAAACAATCTCTCTGGCTATCCGCCTCTCATACTACCAATCATCATGGTTCTTTCAACGTCCTTGTGTGCTCTTTGCCTTCCACTCGGTGCTCTTGTCGAAGGTATGTGGCGGAATCGGCAGCTGTGCAACTAACAGACCCAACTGACTTTCTACTGTAAGCATACCCTAGTCCACACATCACACCTCATTCTAAGTCTTACGAGAAAGCTCGTCAAAGGTCAAGAGATGCCCAAGCAGTGTTGGAGTCATGAAGCAAAAGCGTCATCAAATGCGAAAGAGGGATGGTACAATACGGAAAAGAGACGAGACAACATACATACTCCGTACATCGTGTAAGAATAATACTTGCATACTTGACTCAGAAGTCACACAAGAAGTATGTTCAATTGCAAATGTCGTGATGCTCTAGCTGACGCCAGCGCAGCCTTACTACCTAGTACCCACCAAGCCAGCTCTTAACACAAGACATGCGCCAAGACCAGGCTGGTATGTATACTCTTTACTAAGCAGTCGATACATCGTAACCTCTTCCAATCCAATCAACGCCAAGCCCAGAACCTTGTAGAATATAGTATCAAGCTTCTGTCTGTCCCGCTTGTCTGCAAACTCAATCACTGGCCTCAACTCTTTCTTCCTCCATCAACATCCTCCTCACCATAATCGCTTCTACTGCTCAACTCCTCCAGCATGTCGTCCTCCACAGAACCTCAAGCAGAACTCTCTGCTCCAGCTCCACAGCAATCACACAGTACGATCCTTCTTCGACCGATGAGATGATTCATGACCGCGAGATGGAAAGGTCAAGGCATAACAAGTCGTAAGCTGTAAAAAGCATGAGCCGGTGCTTGGACTCTCCGACTCTGCTCTAGAAAAAAAAAGACTTTCTCGTGCAGAGTTGGATGATGAGAGACCTCGCTGAGATCATACGGCTTGAACTTGATCTAGACAATACTAGCGAAGAAAGAAAGAAAGAATCATGCTTTTTTTCCACATCCCGTAGTAAGAATCGAAAGAACATTTTCTAACTTTTGGTTTTTTTCTCCTTCTTTTCTAGGTCTACGAACGCAAAATTCTTCCGGAGAAGACTTTACATCCCGAGACATTGAGAAGAACGCCTACTCCGAAGCACCACTACCACCTCCAAGTCCTCCCAACAAACTTCTCCTCCTAGCAGCATACCTCAAATCCCTCCGCCACCTGCAAATCGAAACCCGCGGAATCCACCGCGTCGCCCCATCCTCACGCCACGATCTCCAAACCTTGGGATTCCAACAAATCTTCCTCGTATGGTTCAGCATCAACCTCGAAGCCATAGTCCTCGCCATCGGCTTCCTCGGACCCATAACCTTCTCGCTCTCGTTCAAGGATTCCGCTTTCCTCGCCACATTCGGAGCTTTTGTGGGTGCCCTACCGGTAGCCTACATCGCCACATTCGGGCCTCGGAGTGGGAATCGAACGATGGTTTTGACAAGATACGTGATGGGATGGTATCCGAGTAAAGTGATTGTGGGGTTGACGTTGGTGGTTTTTATTGGGTATATGATGATTGATGCAGTGGTAGGAGGACAGATTTTGAGTGCTGTGGCGGATGCGGATTTGAGTGTGATTGTGGGGATTGTGATTGTTTGTTTGGTTACTTGGGTGGTTTCTACGCTTGGGTATGGTGTTTTTCATGTTTATGAGAGGTATGCTTGGGTGCCGCAGTTGATTGTGATTTCGATTTTGGCGGGTGTGGCGGGTCCGAAGTTCGATTTGTATGGGGATCCTGGGGAGGGACTTGAGAGGAATGTCATTGCGGGTAATAGGTTGAGCTTTTTCAGCTTGTGTTTGGCGGCGATAATTACTTATGCTCAGGGCGCTGCGGACTTTTTTGTGTATTATCCGGTTGAGACGTCGAGATGGAAGGTCTTTGTCTCTACACTGGCTGGTCTGGTGTTGTCGTCGACATATGCTCTTGTTGTTGGAGTCGGCCTCGGATCTGGCGTTGCCACGAATCCGGACTGGGCAGCAGCATACCAGCGAGGTCAAGGTGCGCTGCTTGTTGAAGCTTTCAAACCACTTGGCTCCTTCGGTTCTCTCTGCAGCGTCATTCTAGCTCTTTCTCTGATTGGCAACATGGTCCCTCCGACGTATGCTTCCGGCATCGATTTCCAGGCGCTTGGAAGGTATTGGCAGAAGGTGCCTCGGATATTCTGGAATACGGTGGCGCTTCTCATTGCGATGGTGTGTGGGATTGCAGGAAGGGGTCATTTGGCTGAGATCTTCACTAACTTTCTTGCTGTCATGGGCTACTGGGTCAGCATCTGGATCGCTATCTTTCTAGAAGAGCATCTCGTCTTCAGGAAATGGAGAGGACTTGGCTGGACTTGGGAGGCGTGGAACGATCGGACGAGGCTTCCTTTGGGCATCGCCGCACTGGTAGCGTTTCTGGTGGGATGGGTTGGCTCAATCTTGTGCATGGCTCAGGTGTGGTATGTCGGGCCTCTTGCCAAGCTGATCTCGGGGTATGGTGGCGATGTGAGTATTGCTTCCCTTACAACCACGATTCTGACCTGACGTCCGCAGATGGGAAATTATGTCGGCTTCGCATGGGCTGCGATCGCCTACCCGCCGCTTCGCTGGTTGGAGCTCCGCTTCTTCGGGAGATGAAGGCTTTGTCGAGAATGTCTGCGACTATGAGAGGCGAAGGTGTGGTTGTAGCAGGCTTTGATGTATGGATCTTTTGAGCACGACGCAGTCAGAGTGGTCGATGCTTAGATCATGAGGGCAACATTTCCACGCTTCTCGAATCAAGCAGGTCGCTCGCCTGTCAATGCTGAGCCTGCTGTTGGAGAGTTGAATGTCCTTCAAGAATGCGCCAGGAATTATGTCTTGTAACCTCCTAAGTCCTTCGCGCATCTGCGTCTCTTCCGCCAATGACTGACCGAATGCTGTCGAGAGGATCGGTTGTTGGGCTAGTCGCACTGTAATCTTTGTGAGGTTACCAGAGCCGGATCGAAGAATGGGAGATGGGTCGATTGCGGATGGTCTGCAGCTTGGACTCTTTGCGAGTTCCATAGCCGCGATAGGGTTGTTCTGTATCTACGACGCCTAGTGTCAGTTTCCATCAAATCGAGTTGTAGTTGTGCCTGTCTCCGCCCTCGCCGTTGGTGTGCTGCACTTCCGCTGACCTTTATATGCGGCAGCCAGTCAGCATAAAAGGGTATCTTGATCCATTCCCTCTCGTCGATCGATCTATGCTTCGTGCTTCTCAAGCAGGCGGCGATATCATATGCTGTAGCTGCGCATAATAATACGGAACGAAACGTGAATGACTCGTACCAGGGGCCCAGGGATAGCATGTACTTTTGCGGAAAAGCGGGCGTCTACACTTGGCACAGCAAATCTTACCGAGTTTTCACGCTGCCTGCCAGCTGTAACTCTTCCATATCGACACCATAATCGCGACTCTCACACATCGCTGTTCGCCTCTGCTCTGCCCCGTTGGACGCGCCTAGACGGTGTTTCCAATCAGGCTGTCACTCTATATCGCTCAGCCTAGTTCTCCCCTCCCTCCAGCGCCCTGAACATCATAGCGACCGCGCGTCTGGCGCCAGCAACATCATCATCATGCCACGTCCACCAGACAACTACACGCACTCGCAGTTCGAGCCCGTCGAATCTGAGCATCAGGGCGAGACGGTGCAATGCATTCATTGCCGCAACTGGACCGGCAGCATCAAGACGCTCAATCGCAAGAAAGCGCACCTGATGAACTGCCCGCAGTACGCGCAATGGCGAGCGGCGGGAAATGGACAGGACTTGGCGCCCCCTAACAAATACCAGAAGCGTGACAGCACAACCCTGTCGGCTTGGGATGTGGACGCCGAGTAAGCATATCCTCCACATTGCCGATATGCTACGAAAGCTGCCAATACAGACATAATAACGTTACTGATCGAAGACACTGACAACAATGGCAGTAACCCGTACATGGGCAATGGATCTCCCTACGGCTATCAAACAACGCCTACGATGGCCCGTGGCAAGAACTTGGGTGAGTTGATCGATATGTGTGATCTAATGATGTGTACTGACCATCTCGCAGATCTCAACAAGGTACAATGGAAGAAGACATTCATGTCTCTTGTCTCGTGCTGATTTCTGTAGTACTTCGACGAGTTCTGGGACGATTCATCGGCACAAAAGGTACGTGCATTGATCGTGCATTCTTCTTCAACCTGCACCCACCTCACCTACACCTTTCCGCCAACACCACGCTTCGCTACATTACATCGCCTGACTCTTCGGTAGTGCATGCGTGTTCGCTGTCTTTCATGCGGCTTTGTTCGAGCAAAGAATACCACACGTCAAGTTGAACATCTTGCTACCTGCCAGGACTTCTTGACATCTACCGAAGGACAGCAAGCAGTCCAGAACGGCGAACTGGAAATGGCGCCGGCTGGTCCTCCTCCAAATTACAACAACACTATGCGCGGCGACATTTGGCGCGGTGCTGCTCCGAATCCAATGCTCCAGGTTGGCAACACTCCTGTCAACCGTCCCAGCATGGGCGGCGGCGGCGGCGGCGGCGGCAATAGGATGCAGCCTCCACCACGACCACAGCCTAGCCTGGCTAGTCATCTGCTTAACAAGTGGCCCGACAAGCTCGTCAAGGCGACCCAGCAGCAGTTCCTCTCGCACGCCGGTTGTGGAACGCTCTCTGCTACCGCACTGGCACACTGGCTCGGACAGAACTCCCACATTAGTCGTGCCATGATCGCATTCATCGGCAAGCTGATCGGCAAGGTCACTCTGCCCGAGACCAGCAACAGCAAGACCAACACACACTACCGTGCTCTCGATCTTCTCGTCTCGACTGTCAGCAACATCAGGAAGGAGCTTGACTTCATCGAGGCCACGAAGCGCAAGCATTCGATCCAGTCTGACGGCGAAGCACCCTCTCCCATGACGAAGGCTTACGTCGACCTACTCGCTTCCGCAGCTGATACTAGGTCCACGCTGCTCGAGGGCATGGTGGCTCTTTGGGCGACCGAGCATGTAAGAGCGAGCCTTCTGCTTTCTGCGACCTGTGCTGACTCCTATCCAGTGCTACTATGCTTCCTGGCAATACGCGTCCACCTTTGCATCGAACATGCCTACCTCCACCTATTCCGTTCCCTCCTACCTGACTCAGACCAACGGCAACCCATACAGCGATTCATCCTCCGCCCGCCCAGCCAACGGCCTCTCCGATCAGCACCTCGCTGCCCTACAAGAAGCTCTCATTCCCAACTGGACGTCCCGCGAGTTTAGCAAGTTCGTCGACGCCTGCCGCGCGATCGTTGATGAGCTGGCGAATGCAGAGACAACTGGCAGCGGCCGCGACCAACTCCTGCGCTGTGAGCAGCAGTATCAGCAAGTCATCTACCTTTGGGAGCGCGTGTGGCCAGAGGTCGACGGTATGGGTCAGGAGAACGATCTCGACGACGCAGACGTCCCACAAGAGTCGTCAAACCTCAGCCAGACGCTTGGTCGCTCGCAGAACGATGGAAACGTCGCTGGTCCCTCTCGCTCGAATGGCACTGAGCGCAAGGAAGAGCCAATAGAGATCCAGGACGACGATGACAACGGACAGGAGCTGTCCATCGACTCCCCATACGGTGGCACAGGTCTCGGCGCTGTCGCAGCCGCCAATCAGGCGCCATAGAATGGCGACGAGAAGAAGGCTGCCAGCGCCGTTCTTGCAGCGCGCAAGGTCCGCGCGCCTGCCGAGATCATGGAGAGAGCCCGAGTCCAGCGAATGACGAGGGAGCTGATGCATGACCTGGAAGGTGCGTGGCAATTGCCATAGAGCGACGCCTCCCCAGGCAAGTTTTTTTTATATGGACATGTGATGCTTGGCGTTCGGCCTGTTCCGTAGAGATACCCAATAGCGACAGAATCGTAATAATTGGCATTAACATCCGTCTCCGCTCTCCGCTAGGATCGTTTCTCTGCGCGCCAGGTTGCAACTGGCAGCAGATGTCCAGGCCGCAAGATTGGAGCGATAGCTGCGTGTTCGATCCATGTGACTACTACGGTCCTGGTGTATAAGCCAGGACTGTATCCCCGAGGCCAGATCTTGGAGTGGCAGCTGTTTGAAGACGTTCGGAAGGCCACGTGAAGATACACAAATGGCGACAGAGTCCACGAGAATCCGCGTAGCTCTGCACCACGATCGCCTCTATGGTCTTGAGATACAAACCAGCACCAGATTTCTAGGCTGCAAGATTGGAGCTACAGCTACATTTCCAATACGTGTGACTTCCAGCGGCATGAGTTTGCTGCCCAGTGTCTCCGGACAGTAGAGTCGGAAAGTAGAGTCGCTTAGTTAGCCGGAAGGAACGCACTGCATTTCGCACGCACTACCTCTACAATACCTTTCGCACCTATTTCCCTAGTAATCCGTACATTAGTAGTACATAGCATAGACGACGAGGTATTAGAGGTATCGTTGTTACTAATATACGAGCTATTACTAGTCCGTCTACGGTAAGAGAGGCCTAGTAATCGACCTAATAATGCTATCGTTATTAATAGTAGCATTATTAGCATCTAGTTACCGTTACCGTCACCGTCGCCGGCGCTAGTTACTTATAAGCGTATGTTATCTTCTACCTCTATAGAAGAGCCTATACCACCTATAAAGAGGGCTTTAAGTCTAAGGCCTTCGAGTCCGCTATTCGAGTAGTAATGTTACGAGGACTTAGTACCGGAATTAAGGCCTCTAATAGTTAATTAAGTAGCGCGGATACTACGAGAGCACTTAATCGCTCTATAGATAGGCTAAACCTTTACTTCTCGCTAGGCCGTAGAGTAATATCTCTACGACTACTTATTCGCTACTAGATTTAACGTTATAGTAGAGTCTTCTTCTTAAGGAGCCGCTAATAGCGATAGTATATTCGCCCTATTTAACTATATTTACTATAAAGAACATATACGTAATACCCGCGGCTTACCTTCTTTAATTATGGAGCTTAAGCCTAACGAGGCTATAAGGTAGCGTAAAAGTAAGACTATACGCTATAACGACTATAAATAGGGCGTCCGGGTTGCATATAAGCGGATTAGCTATTACATGAAAGAGAAATACTAGTACCTAACTATCTAGCACGATAAGAAGATAGGGGTCCCCTATAGCTACTCGTATCTAATAGCACCGCTTACTACCTACTATCCTAAACACGAGAAGCGAATACCGGACTTCTAAGCCGTAGTAGTAAGGGCAAGGTAATTAAGGCTTATAGGGGAGTCCTTTAAGACCTCTACGCGCTAGCTATTAGCCGTTGAGTTCCGTTTAAACCGGAAGCGCTACTATAACCTAGTTAGAGGTAGTAGCAATGCTAGAGCTAGCGACTTAGAGGCTACATTAAATGCCCTACTCGGCGTATTACACGTACTCGGCTTTAGTTATAAAGCACGCTAGACCTACTATACTAATCCGTAGATAGGCCGTTCTATGAAATAGAGCCTATAGTAGGTTATTTACTAGCTTCCGGTGTAGTCTAAATAGGTAGAGCGCTTCTATACTAACTTCGGTACTTAATTTAATGCTATATTTAGTACTAACCGTGCTAGACTACTACTCGGTATAGTAATAGGGGTAGCTAATATAGGTAAGGGTTTTCTAGCCTACTACTTACTTTTTAAGTTAGAGTCTTAAGAGGCGTAGTAATTCATGCTATAGGTAATGTGTTACAACTACTAGAAGAGGCGGAAGCTACGAGTTATTATCTCTAATAGAGGGCCTAGATTAGTAGCTACTTTGCCTTACTCCGAGCTAAGTTACTATATCTAGCAATTCTGTTAGTAGCATGCTAAGGCTAACATCTATGACAGAATTAACAAAGGGGCTAAGAGGGCTTCTAACTAGGAAGTATTAGATGCAAGGGCGCAATAGGCTGTTAGTGAAGGATAACCTATAGCAAGGCGGAAGGTATAGTAGCGGAAGCCTAGTTATACCGCTAAAGAGAAAGAACACCTTAAGTCCTTAGTTTAGCCGTGGATCTAGGCTAAGAGTATTAACATAGCTAACACGATTTAAGCCGAAATACTAGCCCTACTAACTCCCGAGGATTAGGTATATTTCCGCAGAGAATAGGTATCTATCCGGGAACGATTGCTTACCTATTTTATGAAGCGTTTACCTAACCTAGGTGCTAACTCTACTTAGAGAGGGGAGGGTAGTAATCGTGGTATTAAGGTATATACCTACCTAACGCTGAACCTTAAGTAGTACGTTAAGGCAATCCACGGCTATATTGTTAACCTCTTCGCAGAGATTTAACCTACTAAATACCGCGCTTTTATAGGCAAAACGCTTAAGGAGACCCTAGTTAACTCTTAAGACGCATTTAGAGAGATTAATTAGGCTAGCTTCGTTATATAGGCGAAGGAGCGGCTATTACGTAAATAGATAAAGACACTAGCTATTATCCGTAGTAGTAAGGAGCCTATAATGCTAGATTACTACGAGGATTATAGTAAGGTAGTAAGGCACGGCCTACCCTACTATTATATGCTTATAAGGTTTACTATTAAGAAGAGGCTAATTCCTATAAGTATGTTGCACCCTCGTTATTTAGCTATAAAGTTAGTACTCGCTAGAATCGACTAGAAGCCGTACTACATAGATTAGGTAATAGTGCCGGAGATGTTGCCTAATAGACTAAGTATTAACGATCGCATTAACGCCTATTTATTAAGGCTCTATAACATGCTATTATCGCTTAAACCGGACCTCCGTATACGTACTATAGATGAACTAGAAGTATTCGAATTACTAAGAAGCTAGTAATATAGCTATAAATAGTAGCTACGCAATCTTCTAGTAGATTAGCTATTTACTAACCTAGTAAAGGAGAAATAGAGGCCGCCTATAAATGCTAAGAAGCCTATAGGGCGCCTACAAACTAACGTAGAGATATCCGCTAAATAGGCGAAGAATGCTGAGAAGATAGCTAAGAAGGTAGTCCAGGCTTCTTAGGCGGCGTAGTAGCGTGCGGGTGTAGTAGAGGGTATAGAGGGTATAGAGGGTGTAGAGGGTATAGAGGGTATAGAGGTGTAAGGATATCGTTAGGAGTAAGGGTATATAATACGAGTATTAGGTTTATATAACGATGTAATAGCCTCTATTTCGTATATTAGAATAATCTTAGAGATTCTAAAAGAGCGAGAGCCCGCGGGCCTTCTATATCCCTACACTTCGAGGACCGCCGTCTATCCGCCTATACGGCTTATCGCGATCCTTATCGGAACGGGCGATCGCTATTAGTACGAGCGCTCTCGGCTTATCGCGATCCCTATCGCACCGCCGTCTATCCGCCGTCTATCTACGTAGTATACGCTCGGCTCGTCGCGACCCCTATCGCGATAGGCCGCCCCTATTAGCCCGCAAGCGAACTAATACTAGGATTCTTATACACGCCTCCTCTCTAGGCTAATGTCCTTAGTAGCCTAAACCGCCTAGTAAATATATCGCTTTCGCGAGGCTAAGTTAGTACTATAACGTTACTCTTATATTTATAGGCGTACCGCCTACGGTATAACTAAGTAATACCTAAGGTTAGGCTTTCGGGCTATCCCGCTAGCCTTAACTAATGCCGAGCCGCTAAGTCTTTATAGGGAGGCGCTCGGGCTACCTACGCGACTTTACTCGCTTTATAAATGCGATACGCGTAGTCTATTCGCCTACTTTAGCTCTATTCTTATCTTAACTCTTCTCTTTTACTTAAGCGTATACGGGGCGCGTATAGTAATTGTTTTAGTTACGACGCGTAGCTTATTTATTTTAACTAAGTAGTTGCTAGGTTAGCTTATACTCTCGCCCTCTATCCGTAGACGGTATTTTTAAACTTTAAAACATCCTTCTACTTTTAAAAATTCTTTCTTCGCGCGTAATAACTTCCTTTACTACTACCTTCGTACCGTAGCTACTCCTTTTAGCTTACTATACTTCTTCGTTTATCTTTATAACCTTACTAATCCTCTATCGTAGTCGGCCCG
>LFZN01000592.1:0-10635 GCA_001578235.1 Pseudocercospora eumusae
TTAACCTCGTAGGTATCCGTTCGTAACATCGCCTAGGCCTATTTTAGAAGGAAGTAGATAACTATAAAGTCGCTAGCGCTATTATAGATAGCTTAGATATAGCGCTAATAGGTTGTTAATACTATCGCACGGCGTTTAGACGAGGTTAAAGACTCGCCTTATTAGGGTAATAGTCCTCTTTCATCTTCTCGAAGATAATACCGGCGATTTAAGTACCCTCTAGGTAGTAGGTTATCCTTTAACGAACGATTTTAGCCGAGATTCGGTCGGCGTTAGCTAGGCTACTATGTAGCTAGGCGAGGTAGGTTATACTACGGTCGCGGAGATACGCCTATAGGACCTCGGACTATTCGAATTTAACTAGCGGAGTTAAGAAGGTATCTACGAGGGGTTATAACGGGGTCTTACTAAATGTAAGATCTCGTACGCCGCACGAGTAAATAAGGTTCCTTATATCCCTTATAACATCTTTAGGAGTCTTTATCGAAGGAGGCGGCGTATAGGTATATTAACCCCTCGAGATCTAGATTACGTAGGGATAGCGTTCGATGTCCTATAGAATAAGCTTCTATATTACTATAGTATAGCTCGTAGATAATATCGAGCCCGGTCCTTACGGATAATCGTTACTTACAACGTATTAACGTCTCTATAACCTATCTAGGCGAGGTTGCTTATAGTAGTAGGCCATCTTCGTATTTATTTACTCGAACTAGTAGTATTCGGGGCGACGGAGCTCCTAACGCCTCGCGAATAGGTTCTTAAGGTATTCGAAATTAATCTAATCTCCTAGGTTAAACGTAACGAAGAAATAATCGAGCTTATTAGCCGCCTTAGGAAACCTATTAGCGTAGCGAACGAATATATCGTATCCCCCGGTAAACTACGACGTTAGCATTACGTTAAGGAGGGGTTAAGACGTAGCTTACATTCTCTTTCGCGAATATCCTAAATACCGGCCTATAAGAGGGTTATTATAGAGAGTAGGTAGTACTCCTAGCAAATTTTATTTTAATGCCCGCCTATTTCCTAGCGATTATTAGCTAACCCCTTCTTAACCCCTCTAGATAGCGATCTTACTATATTACCCGCTTCTTTATAAGGTCTAGCTCTATAATATCCCTACTATTAGCGCGCTTCTAGGTAAGTATCTACTAATAGGTTATAGGCACCTCGTAGTACTAAAGGGTTCTTAACGCCTCTAGAACGTATTAATAATATCGTACGCCGCTACATTTATACGAATATTTCTAATAAGGTACGCTACCTTATAAAGCTAGATCGAGGTATATAACCTTATACTCCCGCTTTCCTTTTACCGATGCGATGCTATATTATAGCTAGGTTGTAACTTAGTTATAGATACCTTTAGAACTATGTAAGTACGTACTTTAATGTCGTCCGCCTCTATCTTACTAACTAAGTCTATAACGTATCTATAACTATAATCTAACGTCCTTAGGTAGGATAGTAGAACGCTAACATACTCTATAGAATCTACGGAGATGCCGCTACCCTATACCTTTATAATCCGAATCGTAGGGTCCGGGATCTCCTTAAGGTCGTCGGAATCCCTTACTAACCTATCCTAAAGGTACTTAGCCTCGAAGTAATCCTCCGGACATTATACCGCTAGCCTATTAAGGTTATCGATTATATAGGATACTTCGTCGATAGTATACCGCTCCTAAAGGGGTTAAGGAGTAAATAGGTCGGCTAAGAAGGCGTCTCTAGTAATATCCTAGCTAGCGACGATAGACATTTTAATAAGGGGTTTAGAAGAGGTTCGGGAGACGTTAATATAGGGTTAGTATTTAGTTTTCTACTTAGAGTAGAAAGTAATAGGGGAAGAATTTTAGATTAATAGGGGAGGAATTTCTCTAGGGTTAGTACCTCTTAACCCCTCGTCTCTTAGCATAACCTATAAGATCTTAGCCTAACCCATCAACTCTAACTAGCTGTCTACCTCTATTTTCCGATGGGTCGGGCCAGCTGTTATCTCGCGCGGAGCTAAGTAGACGCCTCGATACTAAACCGAGCCCCAGCTACCCGCCCGAGCCCTAGCATAACCCGATGCTAGGACCAATGTAGAACCGCGCCTATATCAAATTACGTACTATTTCCGCCTAATACGTCGTGTTTCCGTTCTTAGTTAGTGTTGTTAATAGGCACGGCGCGTTACCTATAGGAAGTCGCGTCTCTAAGTCTACTAAGTCTACTATAGCACCTAAATATCGCATTTTAACCCTCTCTTATAGCATATATCGATAATAGCTTAATCTCTATTATATAAGGAATATATCGACGAGTTTCTAGCGTTAGATGATAATGTTGTCGCCGCCGCCGCCGCGGAGATGGAGATGGAGGTAGAGGTAGAGGTGGAAGGCGCGGTGGAAGGCGCGGTAGAGGTAGAAGGCGCGGTAGAAGGCGCAGTAGAGGTTAAGTCGTAGGAGGAAGTCGAATTTGTCGTAGAGACGCGTATTCGAGGTCGCCGTCGCTTACTATCGTTACCTCGCGAGCGAGTAGTCCTATCCGATAGAAGATTAGTATCTCCGCGACCTTAGAAGTACCTATTCTTACTAAGAGAGCGCGTACGTAGACCTATACTAGAAGAGTCGAAGTTTAGGTCTTATTAAGCCCTCGTCGAATATGTCGACGCCTTCGGAAAGTCGACTAGATACGAGTTTAAGTAGTATAAGCCGTAGAAGAATAAGAATAAGATTAAATACCGTTACCTCTTCGTCTACGGTTACTACGGTAAACCGGATAAGCGTACCTAGAAGGAAGATGCTAAGATATAGTAGAAGTCGACTTCGAAGAAGATAGGCTATAAGTTCTATTTCTATACCGTTACTATTAATCTAGCGTAACTAGAGGGTAAGTAGGAGATAAGGCATTCTTTAGACGACTATTATTATTACTACTACGAGAAGGACGATATTATCGCTTTAGCGATAGTACGGCGGAAGTTAAGAATAGCCGCGTTCCTCGAAGAACTAGAAGGCCTTTAGAAGGCCCGAATACTAACCTCGAAGATTATAGCCTACTTCCGCGACCGTAGTATTATCCTTAAACTAAAGGACATATATAACATTACCTAGTCTCGTAATATTAATGCCCGTTAATAGATGAACTAGGCTTAGCGAACGGTCGACCTACTAGATAAGAACGGCATCTTCTACGAGATTAATACTAATCCTAAAAACGGCGCGATTCGTAGTATAGTTACCCTCTACCTACGGTCTCTAGAAGCGTTTAAGGATACGCCGTATATACTAATCCTAGATACTACGTATTCGACTAACATCTATAACCTCGAGTTAATAGATATCGTTACTACTAGCCCTATAAACGACACGATCGAGCTTAGTATTAGCCTTATCCGTCCGAAGCTAGATAAAGCGGACTTTATAAAGTTACTACTTTTACTACGGAAGGGCCTCGAATAAGCCGGTTATCTAATGCCTTATATTATTAGTACCGATCGTAAAGTCGCACTTATGCTAGCTATTAATAATATATTTCCGGAGTCTTAGAACATCGTTTACGACTAGCATCTATAGTAAGATATATTAACTCGAGTCCGTAAGGAACGTAGCGAATTTAGATAGGTTAAGGGCGATAATAGCGGCTAGGTCGATACCCCTTTAACTAATAGGTTTCTTAAGCTCTTTACACATACTATTCGTAGCTAAACTAAGTAGGAGTTTAACGATAATATCCGTAAGTTACACAACGTATATCCTATATTTAAGGCCTATCTCGACAATAACTAGTAGCGATATAAGACCCGGATTGTCTACTACTAGACTAACGAGGTTCTTTACTTCGGCTATAAGACGACTTCGCGAGTCGAGTTAACCTATAGACGTATTAAATAATAGCTTAACTATAGTAGCCGGTACGACATCTTCTTACTCTTTAAGAGCCTACTTAACTAGTAGTACGAGGGTTACGATCGCCGCCGTGTTCGCCTTACTAAGAACCTAAAGAGGTATAATAAGGCACTTACTAGAGCCTTCTAGTCTAGCGTAGCTCGGGTAATTAGTAATTACTACTTACTTAAAGTTAAGCTATTATATCTACGTATAGTAGATCTTCTACGGACTATAACCGACGATAACGGTAACGAGATTAAGTACTTAGCCTACTCGTATAGCTGCCCTTACTACACCTATAGTAATTATATAAGGAAGACCTATAGCTATCCTTATAAGCACGACATTATGCGGCTCCTAGAGATAGGCGGCTCTCGAGCTACGCTATTACTAAGTTACTTCTACTCGCACTAGTTTATTAACTTTCGGAAAACGGTCTATCTACGAGAGCCGGAAGTTATCTTTAGTAACCGTAAACCTATATCTAGCGGAGCTACTTTATATAGTACGAAGCGTATACTAACGGCTCGAGAACTAGACGATTTAAATACTACTGCCGTAGCTAAGAAGTAGAAGATAATAACCGCTAGAACGGTGGACTTCGTCCTCGAGCTAGGCGTATCTCTTACTTAGCTTCGTACGACTATTACTAAGTACTATAAGTACGTTAAGAGCTAGTACCGTACCTAATAATACCCTTACTAGAAGGCTAACCGTCCGTATAGCTCTACCTACTATCTAAGCGGCTTCGAGTACTATAACCTACGAGCTAAGTCTTTACGTGTAGTAGTAGTAGTAGTACCGGAGCCTCCTTCTAAGCTAGATTAGCTCCGCCGAGAGCTTAAGGAACTTAAAGAACGTAAGTAATAGCGACTATAGGTAGACGCTTAACGAGCGAGACAATAAGCTAAACATAGCCGCTAGTAGGCGGCATTACATAAGTAATAACGACGAGAGGCTACTTTCTACTACTACTAGTATTAGTAATAGTAGCATTTACTTACATAGCTAGTACGTTAAGCAATAGTGCCGCTACATTAGAATATGCTATAGTAATAGTACTATTAGTATTATATGTAGTAGTCTTAGTAGTAGTCTTAGTAGCATTACATGTAGCGTTATATATAGTAGTCTTAGTAGTAGCATTACGTGTAGTAGTCTTATTACATATAGTAGTCTTAGTAGTTAAGGGATTAGTATAAGCTAGTATATATAGCATCTCGTAGTTATAAGGCTGTAGGTCGCAATCCGCTTAGACCTAAGTAGATAGAGCGCAACCTATAGTACTAATAATACCTTAGATTTACCTATACTATTAACTTGCTAATAAACTTTGGCTTCATAGCTAGCGGCAGTGTCGTTAGTCGTTGCCCGGTCGGAGGTGTTTGCTAAGACCCGACAATCGCGTCTACACGCGATTTTGTTAGGAACAGCCGATCTCGTAATCGCGGGTTATGCTGGGGCTCGGGCGGGTAGCTGGGGCTCGGTTTAGTATCGAGGAAGTAGACGCGGAACGGCACGCGCCATGAGCTTAAGCAAGTAGAAGGGAAAGAGCGGAGTGAAGTGCCTCGGCCTCGGCTTTCACTAACGCTGCTCTCGTCAGTAGTCAAAGGGCGGCGTATGCATGTGTTCGTGCTGCTCTCATATCAGTAACAACATGTAGCCTACTTCCTTCTGCCTTTTCCTCTTTTCCCTACATACATAGCATTTCTTCCCTGCTTTCGACATGGCAGATGCAGTGTGCGGGCCATCGAACGCCCTGCAGCAGTTCAAGCAGCACACCGATGTCGACCACACCCTCCAACAAGACCGCCTCGCCTCTCGTCAGCATCCAGCCCAGAATTTTCGCTCTCCCAACCCCTATGCTGGTGCTTTAGATCCTGACTTTGAAGCATTCCAGGCTGGCCATAGCTTCCCTCTGCAAGACAATCCACTTCAACTTCAGACGCCTGTGGGCTTCGGCAATCCAGCTCAAGCCCACGCACCATCATGGGCAGCCGACTTCCAGCGAATGCATATATCTCAGCCTCAGCAGCAGCAGCAGCAGCAGCAGCAGCATCAGCATCAGCATTTCCAGCCAGCGCCGAGCTCCGCAGACTGGGCACAAGACTTTCGAGCCCACATAGCGCAAGCAGCACCACGAGCCCAGAATTCTTTGCCTTCGCCCCAAGCCTTCCAGCAAAGAGCCAGATATGGATTGAATGGCTTTCAAAGCCAATTTCCTCAGTCATTCCAGCCCAGCTATGCTCCCGCTGTGCAGTCCAAGGGCAAGGAGTCTGTGACTGAGCAATTCGATGATGCTGCTTTTGCTGCCGCATTCGATCAGGCGCGGCATGACATGATGGCTGAGACTGTAGAGGCGGAGGCGCAGGACGTTGCACAGGAACAGGAACCGACTGCTCAAGAGCTGATTGATGAGGTTAATGCTGAGAAGTTTGAAGCTCTGGTGGAGCAAGCAGCCACGGAAATGCTGAGAGAGCCTGGCCATGATTTGGACATGGAAGAGTACACGCCCCTGCGCATGGCTCACAATGGCACCGATATCGAGCACGAACCACTGCAGACCTTCCAGCAAGAAGAGCAACAAGAACAAAAGCAAGCGCATGACGATGACGCGCTTGCTGCAACCGCAGAAGAGCTTCTTGAGAAGGTGAAGCACAATCAATCAGACAAGTTCAGGAACAGCCAGTTCTTAGGTCTCATGCGAAAGCTGAGAGATCGTGAAGTGCGAGTGGAAGGCGACAAGATGGTCGAGACTGTTAGTCCTACCCATTCTCCTCAGCCTGCAAGCACGCCGCATTCCCATCACGGCGACCACGCTCTGACTTGCAAAGTCCCTGGGTGTGGCCTTGCTGATCACGAGTTCGATCATTGGGAATCAGGATACACGTGATCATGCTCAGGCGAATGTGCACTGCTAACGTTGTGAGTAGGAGAGGTCCTCCTCCACAACCGCCGCCTCTAGCACCGCCACAATTCCTTCGGAGCGTGTCTACTCCGGCAAGCCTCAGCCGGCATCATTGCCACTTGATACGAGACCGCCCGACTACGGCATTCCGCATGGCGAGCAGGACCATGACATGGGCAGGATTGACCCTCGCGATGGACAGGAGGTCGTAGATCTCTTGAATGAAAGAGCTCCAATTACAGATGACATTGGTAAGCCAGCCACGTCTCCTTCACGCAAGACTCGCTGATCTGATGATCTCCGAGCACCAAACCATTCCGTAGCCGAAATGCTTTATGGACCACATGGCTCCTTGTCGAAGCAAACAGCACCTTTCGGCGGCGTTTGAGAATTCATGCTGAGCCGTGATGCCAGCATATGACCCATCATTTGCCGAATCCTACGCCAGCGCATCACCAAGCTGGACACCGTTCTAACATCGTGTCCTGCACAGACGCCGAGTTCCTCATGACTAGCCCTTTCTATCAGCATCAAGAAACACCTGTCCACTAGATACTAACGTGTGCAAGGAGGCTTTCGTGATGCCACCCCTTCGTTAGCGCGGCTTTGTAAGCACCTCATCATTCTACCTTAATATTTTATCGAATTACTATGCAATATATAGCGATGCGATTGTATTAATTCTTACACTAAAAAAATCTCCGCATCGAGTTGTATAATTCCATCACAAACCGTAGTGTATTCTAATAGGTTGTAGTAATGCATAATTATATAGTTAAACACGTGCTCGAACAACGAAAAGCCGCTAAGGCCGCGTCGGCTAGACCCGTTAGACCTCCGACGCTCCGCCGAAGAGGAGGGCGCTAGGTAGCTACTAGCCCTCGCCGTCGAGAACACATTACCTATACTACATATAGACATACTAGATAGCGTAAATAAAAGCTCTCGATACATATAATAAGCGTATGTAATATAAAGATACGGTAATATAAAATAGTTGTAGTATAATAGTATATATACGTGCTATAAAGCTAGCTTCCTATAGTCGTACTCTAACCGGACCCTAACTCGCGAGTACGCGTAATCGACCGAGATACGTCGATTAGACACACTTTTAACTATTAATAGGTATTTCTCGGCTTCTAATTAGTCGGTAGCTTTTAAGCCTCGTCGTCCGTAAAGAACCCCCGATCGTACATATCTTATAAAGTTAATACCTCTAGCTCTACTAGAGCGCTATATAAACGTAGGTCTACCTACCGTCGATCTAGGAGTTCGATATCGCTATTATCTTCTACCGTAGGCACAACCTATGTGTCTAACTCATCGTTAGCGTCGTTCGCCTCTTACTTAATCTCGTCCGTTAGATTAACTATATAGTTAAGCGTAAGAAGGGCATCTATAGTAGCCTTATCTACTATATCTACCTTACTTACTATGCGCTTTAGTACTTTAATCTTCTCCTTAGCTAACTTAAGCTCGGTCTATTTAGTCTACTATATATCTCGTACGTGCTTAGTAACCTTCTCGGCTTATTTAAAGGCCTCGACTCGACCCTCGAGTTACTATATGTACTAAAGGGCTTCTAATACGTATATAGAAGTAGCATTAGTAGGTAAGTCCTCGCCTATTATTAGATAACGGATGTTACGCATATACTAGCTCTTAGTTCTATAAGTAGCTTTATATTCTCGGCGTAACTCGTTAAGCTGCGTAACGAGTAGGATACGCTCCTTACGAGCCGTCTTATTCTATTGCGCTACTAGTACCGACCTCTACTTTCGTATCTCCTATAGCCTAGTAAGGTCTTCCTTTACTAACTAGCGGAGTCTCTCGTATTCGGCCTTCTATGTTAACTCTACTAGTATCGAGTTTACGACGTCTATAGTATAGACCTTCGCCTTACTAATTACGGTGTCGAGTTCTCGGTTACGCATCTTCTACCTAAGGGCGTACCGGAGGCCTTCGTTCTCTCGTAGTATTATATAATACTAATTAAGTAGTATCTATACTACTTTAACGGTCTTCTTGAACTTATCGTATATACGCTTATTACAGATATATAGCTCTAGGCCGTAAGTATAAGGTAGGTAAGTATAACTAAGGTTGTCGAAGGGGATAGGGTTTAATTATAAGCTCTAGAAGTCTACCTTCTCGGCGGTTATCTTTAGTCGCTTATAGCTTATCGGCGTAGACGGATTACTACTAAATAGGAGTCGTCGCCGCTTCGTTAGTATTAGTGTAGTAGGTAGTGCTTTAGTAGGTTACTATCGTAGTTCTTATAGCGGAGGTCTCCTTCTTAGTATTAGTAATAGTCCCTCGATAACTATCCTCGCTGCCGGCGGAGTGTCGATAGGTAACGACGAAAGGATATATTAGTCTCGTTATAGCTAGCCTCGCTTTAGAGGTAGAGGTGTTATTAGACGAGTAAATACTTTCGGCAGCTTACTAAGCACTCTCTCAGCATCGACTAGATTAACGCCTATGCCCTCGAAGGCCTTAATAATCGTCTTAGGGGTAAAGACAGTGTCGTGTAGGTCCGAGTAGATCTCTATAAAGTTAGTCTTCGTTACTATTACGAGTCCGTACTCGGTATAGCGCTATATTAGTATGCTCGAGTAGGCTAACTTGCACGGTCTAAACACACTATAATCTAGAGGTTAATAGTAAGCGGTCGAGTAGCTTAGTAGACATAGACATAGTATCCGATTAGCTAAGGCATACTATAGAAAAGCGAAGGACTTATAACTATCGTAACTATCTATAATTAGTAGCCGCTACTTACCTAGTTTGCTCGGAGGGTAGCGCATATTAAAATGTTGTATCTACTACACTACTACTTCGGTATTAGACTAGCCGTTGTTAGTAATAGTAAACCCTACACACATATACTAGAATTAGCGCTAGAATTGTCGTAACAAGGCCTTAGTAACCTGCCTCGCTTTAAACACGAAGAATAGGGGTATATAGTAGCCGTCGGCTCGAATAGCCTTAATGGCCGTAATCTACTTACGACCGCTAGGTTATCGTATAAAGGTGCACTTTGTAAGAATCCTAGCATTGGTTCGCTTGCGGGCCAATAGGGGCGGCCTATCGCGACAGGGGTCGTAATAAGCCGAGCGCATGCTACGTAGATAGACGGCGGATAGACGGCGGTACGATAGGGATCGCGATAAGCCGAGAGCGCTCGTACTAATAGCGATCGCCCGTTCCGATAGGGATCGCGATAAGCCGTATAGGCGGATAGACGGCGGTCCTCGAGGTATAGGGGTATAGAAGGGCCCCGGTCTCTTACTCTTTTAGAATCTCTAAGATTATTCTAATATACGAAATAGAGGCTATTACATCGTTATATAAACCTAATACTTATATTATATACCCTTACTTCTAACGATATCCTTATATAATAATCTTCGAACCTTTCTACTAAGGGTAGCGGTCCGATATACCTCTAAAAAGTAGTAGAACTACTCGTATAGGTACTTAGTAGCTAAGTAATAATAATATACTATCTATAGGCGATAGGGCTAGCTAGGGGTAGGCTCCTTTAGTAGAGGACTAGCTAAGTAGTAATAAAGATTCGCCTACGGGCTAACTTCGTAACGATAAACCGTAGGACGCTACTATATATAGGGGCCTCCTAGTAGGTAAACTACGGGTGTAGGAAGTCGAAGAAGACGACTTCGTCCGTAACGTCTTAGGGGCAGCGTAGGGGGATAGCGAGGAGGAAGATAACGAAGAGGAGCTAGCCGTAAGGTATGCGGAGGCGAAAGCCTAATAGCGTTCCCTTCTAAAGAAGAAGCTTACTAATCTCGAAAGAGATAATAATAAGCTCGCTAAGGAAATCGG
>LFZN01000595.1:0-14235 GCA_001578235.1 Pseudocercospora eumusae
TTTTTTTTATAAATATATTTATATTTTCATTTATTATTTTCCTGGTATTAATATACATTTTCTCTAAGTATATTTTACCTGGATTTGTTCGTTTATTTGCAAGCCGTTTATTTATAAGTAAATTGTAATATACATGAAAATATAATTAATAATTCCTATTTAAGTATGTCGAAATAATAGTTATTTATGAATACTATTTTCAATATAAGAAGCCTATTAGACCAATTTGAAGTAAGAAATATATTCAGTGTAGATGCACCGTCTATAATAAATTTTTCTTTGTCATTAATTAATACGGGCCTTTACCTAACAACAGCGGGTAATATAATTTTGCTGATTATATTATTTGCCTCTATTAAGCGTGGTATTCAGATACTTAGGGGTGATAACCAGCAAGGATACAAACCACCGTTTACTAAAAGAAGCAAAAAAGAGGATTATACTGATACTGAGGTTAAAATTGGTTGTTTAAAGGGCGACAATGGGTTCTATTACGTTTATGACCTCTGTTCCCCAACTAATGTATTACTTTTGTACCATATAAGAAGCAGATATAACACAACTGATTACAACCCGAGTTTTGTTACTAAAGACGGTGTAGTTTATCACGCTATAAGGGTTAATGAATTACCCTCTGGTAATCGTAGGCACGTAGATTATCTAGTGAATCGTAGTTTAGCTGTAGCCTATAGAACTAGAGTCAGCGTTTTCTTAGGTAATAGATTCATAACTCCTTCGGATTATAGGATTTATTTTGTATTAAAAAAAAAAAATTAGTATTAAATTTCTTGATGTTTTATATTCTTCTTTTTATCGTTGTTTCCTTTGGGATTAAAAAGAAAAGAATTTTTTTTTTTGGTATTTTAATGTGATATATTTTGCGGACAATAGTAAAGTCTGACACCTTTAATAGTATTCCTTTTATTGCATTTTGGAACATGAGTTATGGTATTGTATAGAAAATAAATAATAGTTTTTTGAGATTCAAAGCCAATATTAAGTATTATTTTAGTAACATACGCAATAACAGAAATCAGCTTACATATATCCGTTAAGATAGATAATTTAATTATATAATATATAAATACATTATCACACCTATTTTTTTTTATAAAAAAAAATAAAAAAAAAAATAACGCTGTATTTCTACAACGTATTATATAGATATTAATTAGTATGTGAACTAAAAACAATTATTTTTTTTTTTTTAACAATTATAAATAACTATTTATATAAAATACTTTTAATGGGTAAATTATACTTTTAATAAAAGTGTGTTCGATGCTAAAGTTATCGAGAGATCGATAAGTACTACACATAATATGTCTATGTTTATAAGAAAATCGGCTTAGTGGTTTATAGCGGTAAGCCTAAAACTTACCTTAGTAAAATAAAGTAACATGAGTTCAAATAAAATATTCTATCATAAAACTATTAATCTTACACAATAATCCTGTAAAAGATAAAAATCAAATTTATGAAGATAACAAAACAAAAATATGTATGTATATGTGAACAGACAATATCACAAGAAAAGAGTATGTAGGTTTTTCATTAAATCTATCCCAAAGATTCCTTAAATATCTGGCTTTTGTTTTACTTAAAAAAAAAAAAATAAAAAAAAAAAATAAAAAAAAAAAAATAAAAAAAAATTTTTTTTTATTTCCCCTTGATTACATCAATGAGTTTTTACAAGGCATTGAGTTAATGTCGTACACCATTTATCTCCAACTATGTGAAAAACATAGTTAAAATCTCCTCCATCTTAGTGTTAAGATGATCAATATATTTCCTTTGACGTGTACTCTGTATTTCAAAAATTTTCTTCCATTTTCTTTACTCCTGTTTGAATTTGAGAAAAAAAAAAGTTATCCTCAGTGGTTTTAACTTTTGCTTGTGTTTCAGTCACCCATCCATTAATTTTGTCTTCAAATTGGTTTTTTGTAGATGAAGTCGGGTTGGAGTTAATGGGGGTCCAACCACTGTAGGCAGGAGGGGATGTAATCGTATAAGGTAAACCACTGGTTTTTTTTAAGTTTAAGTAAACCACTAGAATAAGTGGAAAGATGTTGTGGATTTGTATAAGGCATACCACCTGACAAAGATTAGCTAAGCATATTAAATCAGTTGGAAGTTTTTACCCATTGGGCAACCATTTTCAGTGCTTACCACCTTGGTTGATTTAAACTCATCACTGTAACCAGATGGTACCCTAGGTGCAGTTGGTACAACAAGTTGTCGGTTTGCAGGGGTAATTACTGTATAGTTGGAGGGTTGAAAATCTGTGATAGGCTGAAGGTAGGATCCGTATGCGGCTTATCGATGTGGGATGAAAGAAATAAAGTTTGCATTAGAAAAGCCTAAAAGGTATGTGTTAAACTTAAGCACAGACCAACTATGAGTCACGCAATGAGACATACGACTTGCTTCAGTTTTATATTGCTGCCTAATAAAAGCGGAGCATTTTGCATCATCGTTTTAAAATCAAGATTGTTGCCTAATTTAAGTGGAACTTTTTACGTCATCGCTTTGAAATCAAAGCTGCTGCCTATATAAAGTGGGACTTCTTACGTCATTACTTTGAAGCCAAGATAGCATGAGGGATTTTTGCTGTCCAATCAACCCTACTCAACATGTTTCCTACAGATAAACTTTTTTTTTTATTTATTTTTATAAATAAAAGTAGCTTGCATGAGGGATTTTTGTCATCCAATAGATCTCTCCCGAAAATTTCTTCTATGTTTAAACGTTGAGATCTTTTATTAGTGAGTCATCCTTATATTGCATGAGGGATTTTTGCTCTCCAATCAATCTTACTCAACATGTTTCCTGTAGATAAGCTTGAATGAGGGATTTTTGTCGTCCAATTATTTATTGTCATGATGTCATCTTTGCATCACCTGATTTGAAATCAAAATTTGCCACTTCTCTTGTACGGTCTCTCTAAAAATTATTTAAATTAGACTCTCTACCTCAACCATTTCACGAGCAAAGCACTCACAAAACTTGCGAAATATCAGTTGAAGCGACCTTTTTTCTACGAAATAAATATTCAACAAACCCTCAAAAAATTTCTACGAAAAATCACCCGAAGATCATGTCGGCTACTCCAGCAATCATCAACACAGATGTTTTCAACTTTGAAATGGTCAGACAAGCCATATCATTGTTGGTGGAAAAAAGTGAAGGACGTATGACTGAAGGAGCTACAGAAGATTATGTTGCAAGATACGCCAACAACTTTATCAGGCAGATTTTTACTGTGAGGAACTGGAGCATTGTTCCACAGTACTTCTCCCAATCTGGAAAATTCCCGGACCTTGTGTTGGAAACCTGGACGAAAAATAAAGATGGAAAGACAGTCTTCGTGCCAAAGATATTCATTGAGTTCAAGTCCACTGTTGGAGATACTGTTTCCAAAGCTTTGAAACAGGCCCAGGACGCAGTCGCAAAAGAATATGGCGGGCACTACAGAAACAAAGGATATTTAATTGTCGTTGCGGGTTACAAATGGCTTTTTATGGAGTACCAATTTGTTTTGGACACTCCATCGCACGATACCAGGGGGAGAGCTTCAAAAGAAGTGGTGCTACAAACATGGCCATTGGACTTTCCTGGATTCCCTGAGGTTAAAGGAAAGCCTTCTCGTCCTATCGAACTACCTACACAACCACAACTCAATGGAGATGGATTTGAACTTAATGTGAATAAGCCGGTAGAGTTTGATTACATAAAGGATCTATTGGTTTGGTTGTCCGAAACAAAAGGAAAACTCTCCAGGACTTTTCACAAGGAGCAAGACTTAGAAAGGCTCTCACCTGAATATTCATCATCTGTTCTGGCCTCTGAATCATCGAAAACGAACCTTATGAGGAACATGAGCGCTGTGTGGGATAGTGATGAGGTGGACTATATTGCTAAACTGCTTTTACTAGCATATGGGAAGGAGTAACCCGCTATTGTATTTAATGATGAATAACAAAGGTCTTTCACAAAAAAAGGTGACGTGGAAGGATAGTATGCAGGATATAATTAGAAAGATATTACCTTATTATTTTTTTTTTATAGGTAACAAGATTCGAACACTCATAAAATTTTTTTTTGATAAAAAAAAATTTATCACTCACCGATTAGTCTACAACATATAGAAAATAAAAAAAAATTATTTTTTTTTTTATTTTTTTCTCATAATATTTTTATTAAATTTTAATTTATAAGTAATACTTATCATTTCAAAGTGTATTTTTTGTAATATACTTACTTACACTACTAGGTGACAAACCTACATAATTAGCAGCATCTTTAATTGTTTTAAATTCTTTAATTAGATTATGAGATTTGTCATATAAGCAAGTTTTTACACCTTTAGTTCTTGATTTCAATTTAGCGATAGTTTCCTTACTTACCTTAACCCTAGGTTTTTTTTTAGAAATGACACGCTTACCATAATGCCTGCCAACACGACTTGAAGAAAATTTAACTATACTTTCCCTAGTATGCTTATAACCTAATATAGAAGTAGCTAATTTATTTATATTAAGGCTAGGTATTAATTTATCTAAATAATACTGCTCTCTATCTAATAATATTTTTTTATTAATAGTAACTTCTATATTATGCAAGGGAATATCTACCTTTTCAATTATAGCAAACTCTATATTATCTCATCCATGTTTAATGATTAAATTGTAAAATTTACTGTTATTGCTTTTGTAAATAGAACATCTATACCTATGTTGTCTAAACCGTTGCGCAATATTTATAGCAGAACCTATATATAACTTGCTTTTATCCAATTTTGATCTATAAGCGTAAATCCCGGGGCTTTGTGGCAAAGATTTATTATCCCCCTTAATAATAAATCCTTTTTCATTTAAATTATATCATACTACATCTTACATGTATAGGTAACAAGATTTGAACTTGTACGGATTATATCCATTCCATCCTAAGTGGAAACTGTCTACCAATTTCAGCATACCTATTTTTTTTTATTTATGGTTAATAATTTAAATCATTAAACTATTAATCTAAGATTATATTAGATGATTGCTCCATAACAAAAAATTTTTTTTTAATTTTCACATACTATGTATATCCTCCTTGTGTTTGTCATTAACCAAATCTAATATATGTGGGTGACTCAAACCATTGGCTTTAATCGCACCTAAATTATGTAAAACGTTAGCATCAGTTGTTATTGAGCTATGAGAATTAACATAATTTTCATACATTTGTGGAGTGGCGTCCCTATTAATCCTAGAATATAAAGATATCGGTAAGATATAATTTAAAGGAATAAACCCTTTATAGTGAGGAATCTGATATTCATCCAATAAACTTATAAAATTATGATAGGTATAAAAAGCGATTTTAGTCGCTTTCATTGCAACCATAAAACAGGAAAAGGTATCCCCGTGGTAATCAATAGTAAACAATACAGTATCGTATAATTGATCTAGTATATTTTCTATTTTTTGACCTATTAAGCTTTTTACTTCAACAAAAGCATGAGGTTTAAAAAAAGGATGCATATCTAAATGTTTTTCTATTACATAATCTGGACGTTTTCTACTACCTATTTGTATCTGTTCAGGAGTAGGAAACCAGTTGTCTTCCTGTTTAAAGTAATGGTTAATCATAGCGAATGTAGCTCTGCTACTAACATGTTCTTGGTTATTGTTTCCTTCTCTTATAAGAGAAATTGCTCTATTAATACCTTGTATATGGAAGTATTTCATATGTAAATATTATTTAGTTTACCTTGTTATATGTCGGCTGATAACTTTATTGTCTTATTTTTCTACATTAACTTGTAACAGTTAATGCAACAAACATATAAAATATATAAACAAGTAAACTTTTATTAAAACGTATAGTATTTAAAAAAATTTTTTTTTTTAATTGATTTTATTCATTTTATCCCCGAAGGGTTGCTCGAGATAAGATTTGAACTTATAACCTAAACATCTTCAGAGTTCCGCTCTACCAGGTTGAGCTTCTCGAGCTTTTCTTATAATAATTTTTTTACTTGAGTTTTTTAATATAAAACATGGAGATATTAGGACTCGATCCTAAAATAACGATATGCAAAATCGCAGTTTTACCAATTAAACTATATCCCCTTTATTTATAATTTACAGTTATATTTTTAACACTTATTAAGTAAAAATACATAATAATGTACTACAAAGATACTATCTAGAAATAATCTACAAATAAAAAAAAAATAAATTATTCTTTTTTTTTTTAAGAAGAAACTATGAATAAAAAAGCGTTTATTAAAAAAAAAAAAAGGTTGTTGTTTTACTAGACAGTCAATTATGTATATCGTAGTATATAATTAAAGCTAAATATTTATTATCGTTTTACTTACAATAGTAATTAACCATATAATTAACCCACTTGGGAATTGAACCCAAGATCTAATGGTGAAAGCATTACGTCTTAACCTCTTGACTAGTGGGTCTTAAATTTTATCCGAAAAACGACTTGAACGTTTACGATTAAATATCAGGAAATCTTAAGTTTCCCCTGTCTACCAATTCCAGCATTCGGATTTTTTTTATATATATATACTAATTTATATTATAAATTAATATTATTTAATAATATACTATCTATAAGATAATATTGCTAGTGTATGTAGCCATAAAACTAAACATCTCATGTATATCGTGTTTATGTGAGTCATTTAGCATATCTAATATGTGAGGGTGTTCAAAAGAACTAATACCTTCTGCTCCTAAATCTTTTAATCTTTCAGCATCTGTGTTAAACATTATTCTTTTTTTATACAATAAATATGCTTGTTCAACTATAGGTCCTTTTAAATTTGAATGATAATCCGTGTAATTTTCCTCAGGTATAAGATAGTTCAACGGAATAAACCCTTTATAATTTTTAATGCCATGATCATCTAATAAACTAGAAAACGAATAATATACATAAAATGCTATTTTAGTTCCTTTTATACCGATCATAAATGCTGAAAAGTTACCCGACATTAATCCATAATCATCAATAGCTACAAAAAGAGTATCGTGTAGTTGATCCAATATTTTATTAAAATTACTATTAATTAGACTTTTAACCTCTATAAAACAATGCGGTACACTACTATTCTTCTCTTCCAAATATTTTTCTATGGATATATCGGGTTTTTTTCTGGTAAATTCCTGTATTTGTTCAGGGGTTTTGTGAAATCTGTGTACTGGAAAATACACCTCCGATAAACCTAATGCTGCCGTACCACTTCTATGTTCATGTGTGATTGTTCCTTCTCTAATTCTACTTATAGAACTGTTTAATGATTTTATGTTAAAGTATTTCATGATTTATTATTGTAAAAAAAAGACTAAATTTCCTTTATATTTTATAAATTATTATATATTTTTCCGATTTAGAGACCTAATAATAGCATAAACGTTTAACATAATAAATACGCCAATACAAAATTATCTTTAACCTTAAATCGTTAAATGTCGGTTGGCCGTTCTCCACGTTTTCTCGATTTACCTAATAAAAATAAAAATAAAAATAAAAATAAAAATAAAAATAAAAATAAAAATAAAAATAAAAATAAAAATANGCCAATACAAAATTATCTTTAACCTTAAATCGTTAAATGTCGGTTGGCCGTTCTCCACGTTTTCTCGATTTACCTAATAAAAATAAAAATAAAAATAAAAATAAAAATAAAAATAAAAATAAAAATAAAAATAAAAATAAAAACAAAAATAAAAATAAAAATAAAAATAAAAATAAAAATAAAAATAAAAGGCCTTGTTTATAGTATTTCTTATGTTACTATTTATCTATTGTGATTTGTAATATATACATATTACCTAAGGCTAGAATGAATCGAACACTCATCTGAGCTATCATGAGCAGCTTGCTTTACCAATTAAGCTATAACCTTTATTGTGCGGACAAAGGAGTTGCACCTTTATTTATGGATCATGAGCCCATTATGTTACTATTACATCAATCCGCATATGTAGCTACTTAAATTACTTTACTCATTATTATATTTTAATATCTTAATAATAAAACATATTATTAATAATAAAACATATTATTAACAATAAAACATATTATTAATAATATAATAATAAATAACAGCCCAGTGCAAGTATCGCACTTACTTCTACCGATTACAAAACGGTTACATTACTTTTATGCTAACCGGGCTTAATGTTATATGTAATATTAAGTATTTTTTTTTATAAAAAGTTATTTTTTTTTTTTTAGGAATTAATACCATCTTTTTATAATAAATATTAGTGTCTAAATAAATGCACCATAATAATTAGTTATAAAACAATATATTATAGTAATTAATCTCAATAATTATAATATTATATAAATTTAAATCTTTATAGCCCTAGTATTCTCACCTAAGACTTGAACTTAGATCTAGATATTAGAAGTATCCTGCTCTACCATTAAGCTAGTAAGAATTAAATAATATTATTTATGAAAACTATATAAATAAGAGACAAGGAGGAATTGAACCTCTTATGTTTGATTTGCAATCAAAATGTAAAACCTTTTACAACAAGTCCCCTTTTCTGAGTTATTAATTAATATAATAATTTAAGTTTATAAACGTGTACAGGATTCGAACCTGCAACCATTGTGTCCGTAGCACAATACTCTGACCACTGAGTTAACACGCTTTTTTTTTTATTTTTTTTTTATTTTTTTTTTTATTTTTTTTTTTATTTTTTTTTATAAATAAAAAAAAATTTTTTTTTATTTATTTACATACAAAAACCAAGGTAAATAGTAGTTATAAAACCTTTACATGAAGATATACCGAATAATATGACTATATTATTAATTAAAAATCATTAAATTAAACATCATCAGTTAATAATAACTATGATTAAATATTATATTTAATTAATAATATGACTATATTATTAATTAAAAATCATTAAATTAAACATCATCAGTAAATAATAAATATGATTAAATATTATATTTAATTAATAATATCACTATATTATTAATTAAAAATTATTAAATTAAACATCATCAGTAAATAATAAATATGATTAAATATTATATTTAATTAAATCTTATAATAATATATATAATTTTTAAAGTATACCTAGAATATATTTTTTTTTATTATAATGCACTATTTAAGATATATTAGTGTAATATATTAGTGAAGAAACAGAATAATGTAAACCATCTAAAATAGGAGCAGGGTATATACCTAATGATACTGTTAATATTACTAATGTTAATAATACAGATAATTCTCTTTTGTTTAAATCAGAGATGTTAAATTTAAAAAATTTAGAAAATGACCCCGCAAACGCTATTCTGTTATACATGTATATTGTATATGCTGCGCTAAATACTATAGAAGAACTTGCAAATACACCTAATAAAGGTAATCTTTCAAAAGTACCGTATAAACTCATAAATTCACCTATAAAATTTAGTGATAAAGGAGTACCTGCATTTCCTAAACAAAGTATAAAGAATAATATAGAAAATAAAGGCATTACCTGTGTAATACCTCTATAAAAAGTTATTAATCTTGTAGATGATCTATCATATAATACACCTCCAGCACAAATAAATAAACCTGAAGATACAAAACCATGAGCCAATCCTAATACTATTCCACCTTCAATACCTTGTATAGAATTACTAAACACACCTAATAGGTAAACAGCAGCGTGTGATACTGAACTATAGGCAATTAATTCTTTAACGTCTATTGTTCTTAGAGTACTAAAGCTTGCATAAATAATAGTTATTACTCCTATTACATATATTACAGATGTGAAATAAAAATAAGCTTTGGGTAGTAAAGGTAATATTAATCTAAGTATACCGTATAAACTAAGTTTCAACACTATACCTGCTAGTATTATACTACCTCCAAGAGGAGATTCTACGTGAGCTTTTAATAATCAAGTGTTTAAAAAAATTGTAGGAGTTTTTACAGCAAAAGCTATAAAAATACCGTAAAATAAAAATAATTGAGTTAAAAAATTAAAATTTGTTTTGTATAATGCGTCAAAATCAGTAGTTCCCATTATAGATGCCATAGTTAATATAGATAATAGTAGGAATAAAGATCCTAATAAAGTATATAAAAATAAATAAAAACTGGCCCTTACTCTGTTACTAGATCCAAATAATCCTATTAATATAAATAAAGGAGGTAAAATACTTTCAAAAAAAATATAAAATAATAAAATATCCAATACTAAAAATACTGCCAATAACAATGTTTCTAATAGTAATATAATTATAACATAAGATTTTACATTCTCTGATATTGAGCTTCAGTTACTTAATAAAGATATAGGCATAATAATTGTAGTTAAAAGTACAAAGTATATGCTAATACCGTCTACTCCTAAGTAAAAATCAAAGCTGCTTATTTTATGATATTCTTGCACAAATTGAAATTGATTGCTACTAAAATTAAATAACATAAAAACAATTAAACATACAAAAAAATTTATTATTGAGGTAGATAAACCTATCATTTTAATTTGATTTAAAGTTGATAATGAGTAGGTTTTTGTTTTATTAGCGTACGAAACACTACTAATCATAAATATACCTAGTAAAGGTGTTAATAATAAAAGAATAAGTAACATAATTACTTGTAAAAACAAGACTAAATTTCCTTTATTTTTTATAAATACACCAAATCCAGGTGTCATGATTAATTTTTTTTTTTAATTATTTATGATAATAGTTTAAATAGTTAAGTTTGTAAAGGTAGACTCGCAAACGCATGAGGTTTAGGTGGGCTACACAGTGCTCACCCCAAACTAGTGTATAAACTAGTGTATGAACTAGATAATAAATAGTTGTAGTAATTAAATATTAAATAGCAATATTATTTATTCAAATGCTTCTAACAAAGGATAGATTTTAAAAAGGTTGGAAGGAGTTTTTAAATCGTAATCCTCTGAAAAAGTAGTCATCTGATAATATTGTATCTGTTTGTAATACTCTTTCATCTCATGTGGATAGTACATACTGGAGCCCATATATTCAGCATAACCAAAAATACCGCCTGTTACGGAAAATGATAATAAAAAAGGAAATATAGCTAAAAAAACACCTAAGTCTGAAAATAAAGGCATAGCACGTAAGCTTTGTATTGCTGTAGGATTAGTTAACATAAGTAATATTAATGTACAATAAATACAAACAATCTTATGTATTAAAAAAGGGTAAATTGAGCTAGGGATTATTATATAATAATATAAAAAAAAATAATAAATCCCATAAAAATATAGCATAATAAATTATCCAATACTAAAAATACTGCTAATCACAATGTTTCTAATAGTAATCTAATTATAAGATAAGATGTTACATTTTGGTTTATTGAGCTTCAGTTACTTAATAAAAATATAGGCATAATAATTGTAATTAAAAGTACTGAGTATATGCTTATACCGTCTACTTCTAAGTAAAAATCAAAGCTACTTATTTTATGATATTCTTGCACAAATTGCTCGCTACTAAAGTCAAATAACATAAAAACAATTAAACATACAAAAAAATTTATTATTAAGAAAGATAAACCTATCATTTTAATTTGATTTAAAGTTAATAATGAATAGCCTTTTGTTTTATTAGCATACGAAACACTACTAATAATAAATATACCTAGTAAAGGTATTAATAATAAAAGAATAAGTATCATAATTACTTGTAAAAAAAAAGACTAAATTTCCTTTATATTTTATAAATACACCAAATCCAGGAATCATGATTAAATTATTGACGATAATAGTTTAAAAAGTTAACTTTGTAAAGGTAGACTTGCAAACGCATGAGGTTTAGGTGGGCTACACAGTGCTCACTTCAAACTAGTGTATAAACTAGTGTATAAACTAGATAATAAATAGTTGTAGTAATTAAATATTAAATAACAATATTAAAAATTAGTTTTATATTATATCGTTACATTTAAATATTATATCGTAACATTTAAATATTATAAGTAACTTTATTATTGTTGTATGGATAGCCTATCTAACTATAAACATAAATATAAATATAAATATAAATATAAATATATTTATAAATATAAATATAAATATAAATAATTAGCGGAAAAAACACCTCCCCTATCCCCTATCCCCTATCCCCTATGGTGATAAATCTAAAAATAGATTTATCCCCTATCCCCTAAGGTGATATAAAATAGATTTTTACATATATTACAAATTATTTATATATTATAATATATATTTGATTTATAAATAGGTTAGAAGATTAATTTCATGCATTAATAATGTGAATTCGATTTTCTCCTATGGGTTAATAATGTGAATTCGACTTTCTCCTATGGCTTATACTGGACGTATAATAAATAAAATCTGATTTACTATCATATATACTCATTTAATTATACAACAAACTTGAAAAAGTGCGAGATTAATTATTATTTTTTAATTTTATTAATTCAAATATACATTTAAACGTTTTCTATACATATTATTCTTATAAACCTAATGACGAGATATTAATAATGCCGTTTAATGTTAATTTATGTTTATTTTAACATTTAATAATTTTATTATAATTTATAAAATAAGAAGGAATTAGCTTAATTGGTAGAGCAACCGTTTTACACACGGTAGGTTAGGTGTTCAAGTCACCTATTCCTTATTGTTTTTATTTTTAAATAAAAAATAATAAAAAATGGAGAGCTTAACTTAATGGTAAAGTATGTGACTTTTAATCATTGTAATATGAGTTCGAATCTCATAGCTCTTATCTTTATTTCTATATTATATATACTTAATCTGATTAATTATACCACAGTTAAAATAAAAATAAAAATAAACTGGTGTAATTAATTACAGGTATAACAGTAAGCTTTTTAGTNAAATAATAAAAAATGGAGAGCTTAACTTAATGGTAAAGTATGTGACTTTTAATCATTGTAATATGAGTTCGAATCTCATAGCTCTTATCTTTATTTCTATATTATATATACTTAATCTGATTAATTATACCACAGTTAAAATAAAAATAAAAATAAACTGGTGTAATTAATTACAGGTATAACAGTAAGCTTTTTAGTCTAAAATTGTCTAAGGCTAGTTGATTTAACTAGCATTTTGATAAAATAAATAAAAAATATGTTACCAGCTGCACAAATTATAGGAACAGGAATAGCCACAACAGGAATAGCCACAACAGGATTGATAGGGCCTTGACTTGCAGACATTGTGTTTGTAAGTATGTTACGCGCAATTACAGATGATAACCTGGAAGTAAGAGAAGTACTGGTTCACGTAGCCTATGTGGGAGGTGAATATCTGAAAACTGCTGTTATTTGCTATATGAGTTGCTCATAGTATTAAGTCATATTTGACTTATATTATATTATGAGTTGCTCATAGTATTATATTTGACTTATTTTTAATAAATATGTCTGTAGTTGCAAAAATTATCAGGACCCCTTTTTTTTTATAGTACAACTATTTTCATACGCTATGCTATTCCTCATAGTTTTTATTTTTAAAAACTATGAGGAATAATACAAAATAGATAGCTTAACTTAATGGTAAAGTATGTGACTTTTAATCATTGTAATATGAGTTCGAATCTCATAGCTCTTATCTTTATTTCTATATTATATATACTTAATCTGATTAATTATACCACAGTTAAAATAAAAATAAAAATAAAAAAAAACTGGTGTAATTAATTACAGGTATAGCAGTAAGCTTTTTAGACTAAAATTGTATAAGGCTAGTTGATTTAACTAGCATTTTGATAAAATAACTTAAAAATAATATGATTAGTGCATTAATAGGTCCTTTACATGCAGACGCTGTGTTTGTAAGTATGTTAGGTGCAGTTACAGCTGATAATCAGCAAATATTAGCAGTGATAGTACACGTATCTTATGTGGGAGGTGAGTATCTGAAAACTGCTGTTATTTGCTATATGAGTTGCTCATAGTATTATATTTGACTTATATTATATTATGAGTAGCTCATAGTATTATATTTGACTTATTTTTAATAAATGTGTCTGTAGTTGCAAAAATTATCGGGACCCCTCTTTTTTTATAGTACAACTATTTTCATACGCTATGCTATTCCTCATAGTTTTTATTTTTAAAAACTATGAGGAATAATACAAAATAGATAGCTTAACTTAATGGTAAAGTATGTGACTTTTAATCATTGTAATATGAGTTCGAATCTCATAGCTCTT